>OY986054.1:1318880-1851317 GCA_963920205.1 Stenodema calcarata
GAAACATTTAAATACGGAAGAAGGGGGATCCATTGAGCCGTTTTTGCGTGATTGAAGGACAGACACCAAATTCAAAAATCGGCATGGTTCGACTCCATTTCACGCGAAACGAATAACTGTAGTGAAAATGTTCGAAAAAAAAGCCCAAGGAACACGAAAATAGTCTTTAAATTTAGTTATATAGAAGATAAGGTACCTACTGTTCTGTGGCACGGAAGTTGAGGTATAAAGCCACAAATTCACATCACGGTGGGGACATGTCCAAAAACGCCATTTCAAAATAAATCCGAATGAAGCTCTGAAACTAGTTTAGAGTAGATAAGAAATCGCCAAACCGACCGGGACGTCCTTCTGACAACTCAACTCTTAAAAATGCTTTCCAAAATAGAAATTAGTTGTCTTTTTCTTCCGATAAAATATAATTAAGTAAAACACTAATACTGATCCACCTAGGTGGACAGCCGATGACGTCCGCGACGCCTAAAAAACGGCAGTCGGACGGAAATCCAACCTGAAATGGTTGCTTACTTTACTTTACTGAGACGGCATATCCCCATTGAGCACGCAACAGGTTGGACTTTGAGAAAACCGGATCATGGACATGGGTCTAGTGGGCAAATGAAGTTTTTCGTAGCTCTTTGAATAGAACAGAAATGAATAAATAATTTTATTTCAGTTATTTACATTATTCGTTATTGTAACGGTGTAAGGGTTCTCTCATAATAATCACAGCGTACGTACGTCTCATCAGTCTATATTAACTTAATCAAAATTGAAAGTGCATTAAAAAAAAATCATTTTGGTGAACGAGTACCTACAGCTAGAAATAGGTACTTAGGTACCTTAATTAAAAGTAGAGTTAGGAGAATTAGGCATCTCAGGTTCATCACCATTATGATTATAATACTCATACTAGAGAAACCTCGGAAACGTACATAGAAGAAGGCGAACTGTAAGAAAGAAATACAATAGAAATTAACAAGGTAACTGATAGGGTAACTAATTAATTTTCCTCAAACTCATTGTCAGTTTCCAAACAAGGTAGGTATTGATCATGGAGTAGTCGATGTTTACCTACTGTAGAAATCGACTTCTCATCCAAAGTCAAACTGGGCTTAACTGGGTACATTTTACCGGCCAATGGAACGATCGGATACCGATCTGTTTGTCTGGACATAGCACTAGTGTCACTATTTCCTGCGAATCTGGAACCTTCTGACTGGACATAGAACCACTGTGCACTAAGCTGTTGGACATGCCTAGCTCCAGGGTGCAATTGAAATTTGATCGTATTTGGACATATCCCTCAACAGTTTATCTCATTTTTAGCCCACTTCTCGATCAGATAGGGGAATGAGCCCTAACGGGTTGGAAAGGTCTCGATGAGACGTTTCTATCGATATAAAAACCTCAAAATCGATTTTTTTGGTCATGTTTCCTTTGTGAATTGAGGTATCGATATGACATTGTGAACATTGTGAATAGTTAAATATTAAACATGGTAAACACATCGGACGGTACTGTGAGACCACGGTTATAGCACGTCTCCTTGTGAACAAGAAATTTAAAATTACCTAGGTACTTTTAATTAAAAGCATGTTTTCATTAGGTGTTGTTAATAATGGAACTGCTTAAGAAAGTAGGTAGTGATGGACCGGCAGCACCGAGCTGCATGGCAAAGGAGGTTCTCTGCATCACCGAAAGGAGGATTCTACAAGGACATCCAGCCCATATTACCGGATAAACCATGGTTTACGCGGAAAAACGTCCCAAAGGATTTTGGAAGAACCATCGCCCGGCTGAGGGCGAATCACGGAGTATGTGATGCCTACCTCTTCAGAATAAATCAAAGAACATCAGCGAGTTGTGATAAGTGTGGAAACCCTGAGGGAACTTTAGAGCATATAATTATGGAGTGCCCACATTATTATATGAATAGAAGACAATTCTTTAGCAACATTGTTAAAAACTTGGAAAATCCGTTTAGCTACAGAACATTGCTACAGAAGAAAAATTATTTTGTTTATAACGAATTATTTAAGTTTGTGAGTAAGAGTAATATATATATATAATTTTCCAATAACATTGTATGGCTGTATAAGAAATTAATGCCGATAAAAAGAAAAAAAAAAAAGGTAGTGATGGGAATTATGACTTACCCAGCAGCTATCGATGGGGGGGATAAGTAACTTTTCATTGATGAGCGGGTGGTGTGGGTTATAGAGGAGCTTCGTGGGAAGGCTCTTCATTTTTTCTGATGCCCTCATATATCAGATAATGTCGAAGGTGTAGGAAATGGAGGGGAATCACCTGTTGATGAACAATTTCTCCACACGGACTGCACGGACTAACCAACATCCTACAAATATTACGCTGCCTACGTTTGATCCGATTCAAAGTTGGTGAGGAGAGGTTGAAAACTGATACGACTAGACAGCAGGCGAAAGACCGATGTAGGATGGGCAACCACTGACATAGAACTGAAGGGATCTTGAATGGTGGAAGGTGTACAATATACGTATGCATGATGTCCTCACATGTCTATGAGTGCGTGATCCACCCGGTAAACACGAAAGAGCGAGGACAAACTCGGGATAGCTTCAAAGGGGCATCACACGCACGCCACCAACGCTTCAGCACCAATAGGTATAATACTTACCAATACCCGATGTACCTACTGAATGATGGAAACCGCACCTTGTTGGTTCCGAGAATTTCTTTATAAACACTTTTTCTATTTTTCTATTGGTCTCTCTTTCGAGATACTTAATGTGGGTAATAATTACCTACAAAACAATAATTATTATTGTTCTTGACATGGCTTTGTCTAGGCGTGTGGGTCTATCTGTGAAAATGTAACACGAAAAAAAGGCAATAGGTATTTCTATTTCGGTCGATTTTCACGTACAACCTACCCGTTGGTAGGGAAATGTAACTTCTGCAATTTTCATCGCGCAGAAATCGTTCGCCACTTGTTGGAAAGCTCTTGATTTATGTGAAAAATGTATGTACACATCTCAAGCGACCAATTTCCACTCCTTACGCACCTGGCTAAGTTCCTAAACTAATTTGGTCGGGCTATAAACAACATTTTCGTTTGGCAGAACTTTAATGCATAGGTTTCTATTAACGATTTCCAACACGACCGAATGACGCGGTTAAAACTACCTACTCCTTATTTCTCTTATCACATTTGATTATTGTCATGTCTTACTCAGTTTCAATATTGTTCAATATTAACGCAAATTAGATTTGTGAACGAACTCGATTGGAAGTCTCAGCAGAGTATCAGAAACTCCACTCAATTAGGAGTATCAGCCAAGTATAAAACATCGACTCCTCAACATCAATTCCGCTTCAGCCAGGTATTCTCTGAAGTATATACCTAATGTATAGCATTTTCCAGTTGAATTAAACCTTTTCCCAATAAAATTAAACCTTTTCCCAATCCAATTAATCTTTTTTCCAAAATAATTAAACCTCTTGCGGGAGAATAAGGAATTGCAGAAAAGTGAACCACAAAGGCGTGAACGAATAAGGAAGGGTCAATGAATAATGAAGCTAGGTACCTACAGTTGATAATGCAGCGATTCTCCATTCACCGCAGCGGGCAACAGTAGGAACATGTCTGTGACGTAGTTCGCCCAGTCTTGTGGGGTTGTTGTAGCTTGATGCAATTACTTCAGTAAGAATGTGCTCATGGTGAAAGGAAGTTCCTTTCACCATGAATGTGCTCTTCTCGGCGGCCTAATATTACTTCATTTATTTATTTTCCATTGCACCCTCTTCATTTGAGAGGTTTGATTATTTTTGAAAAAGGTTTAATTCAATTGGGAAAAGGTTTAATTCTTTTGGCAAAAGGTTTAATTCAATTGGGAAAAGGTTTAATTCAACTGGAAAATGCTATATATATTTAAACTACATACGAGTATACTCGTATTATGTAGCTTATAAGATAAGTAAATCTAAAACATAGGTAGTTAATAAGATAGTTAAAAGTGATTAATAAAATGCCTAGAGGAAATCAAACAAGAACGTCAACTGAGCATTAACAAGAATAACGTAAAAAAAAAAAAAAAAAAAAAAAAAAAAAAAAACACTGCATATTCTTGACAACGGTTTATTATCTTCTTCGAGCAGATCACCCTAATCTGATTCACGAAAGTGCTTTGCCTCCGTTTAGGCATACTTGTATAAATTACTCAACACTATTTCGTATTAATTCTCAAGACTAACTTTATTTAATTGTTTAACATTGTATTCCCTGGTTGCTCTTCGCAACCATCCATATGACAGTATAATGTTCTTGTAGAAACCATACCAGCACATCTCTCCTTCTTTAATTAACAGCCACAAGTAACTTCCGGTTCCTAACCAGTATCGCACCCTCGTTGGTCTTCACTTCATATCTTCTTGGCCTATTCTCAAATTTCCGAATTATTGTTCCATATTTCCTAGCATCTTTGACCCAAACCTCTTCTCCCTCTCTTAAAGCGTTCAAGTCCTTTGCTCCATGTCGATAATTGAATTGCCTTCTTTGTTCCTCTTTCTTTCTGCTATCTACATCCCTGAACGCACTCAGGTCCGGCCATTCTGGTATCAGCAAGTCTGGATCTACTGGGAGAGTACCTCGCGACCTTCGTCCCATCAATAGTTCGGCCGGTGATATCCCATGGTCCAACGGTGTCGTCCGATGTGCCAACAGCCCCAGATCCAAATCTCCTTTAGCCACCAACCGTTTCGCTATTTTGACCATTGCCTCCGCAAAGCCGTTGCTTTGGGGGTACCTTGGACTACTGGAGATAATCTGAAACCCCATGTCCTTAGCAAACTGTTGCATTTCATAGCTGACGAAGTTTGTCCCATTGTCACATCTGATAATCTCCGGTATGCCGAATTTGGCGAACAGAGATTTTAGGTATTTCTTCGTGGCTTCCGTTGTGAGATCTCTCCTGAGCCAATGGACATCCAGATATCGGGAGAAATAGTCAGCTACCACAATGTACCATTGATTGGCATATTTGAAACAATCCATCCCGAGTGTGCACCACGGCCTTGCTGGGACGGGTGTACTTATTAACGGCTCCAAGCACTCCTTGCAGTGCGAAATCTTCTCCGTTATGCGGCTCGTTATGCCTGGCCACCAAACACATTCTCTTGCTCGTGTCATGGACCTCTTCTCGCCGCCATGGCCCTCGTGGATTCTGTTCAAGATATCTTCCTGTAGGGCTCGTGGAACAACTACTCGCTTTTTGAACATGAGCATTTCCTCCTTCACCCACAAATCGTTCCTGAATTTTCGGTAGGCCCCAAGCATCCATTCGACTTTTCGAGGCCAGCCATTTATGACATATTCTTTCACCCGACTAATAACCTCATCTGTCTTTTGAGCTTGCAATAAAGCATGAAGCCGTACATCTGACACATTTGGTACTCCTACTGTATTGACATAGTATTCTATTTCATCTCGTTCCATCACATCAGCTCCTTCCTGGTCTTCTGCTTCCCTTGTAGTTCTTGATAATAAATCTGGTACGTAGAAATCCTTGCCCGCCACATGTTCCATCCTGAAAGCAAATGGCAACAGTCGCATTCTAAACCTTTGAATTCTTGGAGTGAGTTCATCCAACGGTTTTTTCCCAAACAAAGTAATCAGAGGCTTGTGATCGGTGAGTATTATAAACTGGTCACCTCCGACTAAAAAATCCCTAAATCTTTCGCAAGCCCAGGTTATCCCAAGCGCTTCTCTTTCTATATTGGAGTACCGTTTTTCACAATTAGTTAAGCTCCTCGAAGCAAACTGAACTGGTTTCCACTGGTTTTGAAAGTTCAACTGCTCCAATACCGCACCTATTCCAGTAGCACTGGCGTCTGCAGCCACCCTGGTTCGTTTCTTCACGTCAAAAAAACTCAGTATGGGAGGCGTTGTAACAAACGTCTTGATACTCTCAAACGCCTTCTCGTGATTTTCATCCCAGTACCACGCATTTTCTTTTTTTAACAGTCCTCGAAGTGGCTCTGATTCGCTCGACAACCTTGGAAAAAACTTCGTGTAGTAATTACACATCCCAAGAAATCGTCTAACCTCATTAACGTTTGTTGGCCTTGGGAGCTTCAGGACTGCTTCAATTTTTCTCCTATCTGGCAGAATCGCTTTTTCTGACACTTGGTGTCCTAAAAATTTTAATTCTTGCACACCGAACTCGCATTTTTCCTTATTGAGAGTTACCTTATTTTCTTGCATTCGTTCCAACACTTTGCTTAGCCGATGATCATGTTCTTCCTTTGTTGTCCCAAATACAAGGGAGTCGTCTAACAAGGTGATAACTCCTTCCAACCCTCCTACTATGCTGGTCATTTCACGATGGTAAATCTCCGGAGGGCTCGAAATTCCCATTGGTATTCTGTTGAATACATATCGACCAAACGGTGTTATGAACGTTGTCAACTCCTTTGAAGCTTCGTGAATCTCCAGCTGATAGTATCCGCTTCGACAGTCGATTTTCGAAAACCATTTTGCATCCTTCAACTGACTCAGCAATTCATCCACGAATGGAATCATCAACCGTTCCCTTTTTACTGCCTTATTCAACTGTGAGTAATCGACACAGATTCGTACGTCGCCATTAGGCTTTGGCACTACTACCATCCCCGCCACCCAGTCCGTTGGTGTTTTAATCTTGCTAATAATTCCTTGCTGTTCCAACTTAAAGTCCACCCGAGTTTTGTCACTCAAGTGCAGTGGAATCCTCCTTGGCGTCTTGATGGCGTAGGGCTTGGCTTTTGGGTCGATTTCGATCCGGTGTTTGTCTGTCTTCATCTTGCCAATTCCCTCAAACAGCGGCTGGTACGTTTGTGGAATTTTGTCATACTCTACCATCCTAACCCAATTTATGAGTCCAAATGCGTCTATCGCAGGTCTGCCGAGTAGGGGGAACTGCTCGTCCCTCATCACATATATGATTTCCTGGATACTCTGGTTCCTTTTGATACTTAGTGTCGCTTTGAATTTCCCCATCAGCTGCAACGGATGTCTTCCTGCCCCGAATAGCCTCAGATTCGTCTTCTCCAACTCGAATGTTTTCGAGAACAACGAACTGTAGAGTGAGTTTGAAATAATCGTTACGTCCGCTCCAGTATCAATCTTAAATCCCACCCGGCGTCCTTCTATGGTCACTACCACATCTGGCCTTTCGGTGCTGACAGACGATACTTTGATACTATGCAGCCGATACTCCTTGTCATCGTCACATTCCTTTTCATCTGCTTCAATTCCCCTCACTTGTCCATCCTTCCATCTACACATTTTCGCAAAATGGCCTATCTTACTGCATTTCCTGCACCTGTATTTTTGAGCCGGACACGCCGCGTTTCTATGGGTGTATCCACAACGTTGACATCCCGTTCCTGGACTTATTGCCTCATCAGGTTGTTGGGTACCCTTATAGGCTGCATCAACCCTAGCTCTTCTACTGCCTCTGATTGCTTCTTGCTGATTCCGAACGTTTTCTGCTTGCCTAACTCTCATCTCAACTTCCTTGAGTGTCAAATCACTCTTCACCTGAAGTGACTCGGATAACTGAACATTTTGTATCCCTTGAATGACTTTGTGCATGATTAATTCTTCTTTCAGCCCTTCAAATTTACAATTCTTCGCCAACGCATGGAGATCGTTTACAAATTCCTCTACTGGTTCTTCGACTTGTTGAACTCTTGCAAAGAACCTACTACGTTCAAAAACCAAATTTGTTTTGCCTTTGAAATGATCAGCCAGTTTTCCAACAACCACCTCGTATACGGACTTTTCTTCATCAGTCAAACCAATCCTATCCAGCAGCTCATCTGCTTCTCCTCCAAGCACATAAATTAACATGCTCACTTGGTACTCACTTGACTCCCCCGCCAAGTTAGAGGCCACTCTGTACCGTTCCCATCGTCGTAGCCACTTATCCCAATTCGGATTTCGCCAATCGAGCTTTTCTGGGAGTGTCATTGAGGACTGATACGGAGCCGTCCTCCTTGCCTCTTCCACGTCACTTTTTTCACCTGACACCATGCTTTGCCTCCGTTTAGGCATACTGTATAAATTACTCAACACTATTTCGTATTAATTCTCAAGACTAACTTTATTTAATTGTTTAACATTGTATTCCCTGGTTGCTCTTCGCAACCATCCATATGACAGTATAATGTTCTTGTAGAAACCATACCAGCACAGAAAGGATAGATGAAACTGTAGCTCATCATCCAAATGTAATCAAACAAATAGCTATTGTTTAAACAATTTACAGACAAAAAACCTAGTGAATATTGCATTGTCATCCATCCAAAACCCATGCTTAAAATGTCAAGACCCCAAATTCAGTCTGTTTAAACGAATAGGTATTGTTTAAAAAATTCTAGCTCATCGGGTAGTTGAAAAACAAGTCGTGTAAATTATTATTAATTATTGTAACCTTGTTATTAATAATGTTTATGAATTATTTTAATAATAATTATTAATAATAATTATTATTAATATATTATTAATAATTATTATTAATAATTATTATTTTAGTATTATTAATTAACTCGATATCTGATAACTATGTGCTGCTCGAATCAGCTGAGCCAGAATGAATATTGAACCGAGAGGCTGCCGCATGATTCACCCTCAAATGTTTGTAGTGCTTGTTCCACATTCATTGTACGTGTATATATACACGTACAATGAATGTGGAACAAGCACTACAAACATTTGAGGGTGAATCATGCGGCAGCCTGATTCAGTACAGTATGAACTTCACATACATGTCGGTCATATATGACCGACATGTATGTGAAGTTCATACTGTAGCTGAGCCCCCACCACGGCAGCATGGTATGGTATGGTTCGGCAGAGGCTGAGGAGGAGGGCTGAGGAGGAGTGAGAGGAAGAGGAGGCGGGTTGTGGAAGAGGGAGGAGAAGAGCAGAAGAAGCGGAGAAGGGTTGTAGAGAAGCGAGAAGAAGAGGAGGAGGGTTGTGGAGCAGTGAGACGAAGAGGAGGAGGGAGGGAGGGTTGTAGAGGAGTGTGGAGAGGGGGGGAGAAGGAGAAGGGGTAGGAGGAGGGAGAAGGAGAAGGGGGAGGAACAGGAGCAAAATTTGGAATAATGCAAGAAATTAGATTTTACAAATTTTTCAATTTTTCGACATTGTAAATTTTGTAATTATGACTCAAAGTTCAAAATGCTGACAAGCATAAAACAGGCTACTTTCCAGATCTTTTTCACCACCGATAACAGTTTTTAATTTTTTACCGTTAGTTCACCACCACCTCCTATCTCTTAGCAGGAGCGAAAAGAACGCATATTTTACAAAATAAATGACAAGCACTCGCTATAGACAAGCTAGTCGTGTTGTTCCAACCATTCCCTTCTGAATTTCCGTTTGCCTTCTAATTTAGTTGGGAAATTATTTTCCAATGAAGGTTTCCAAGTCTGAGACAAAAATTGAAATTTTTCATTGTCATCTAGAAATTGTCCAACAGCCAGATCAATGTGTGATTTGCCGTCTCTCGTGCGAAACGGCGGCTGTGCTCTTGCAGTCTCCGGGTTAGCAATTATTTTAAATAAATTCCATTTTGTTTTCTTTGGTTACATGAAATACACACTAGGTTCAAACATTCAAACGCTACCCCTTCAGTTCACAGTGTTCAATTCCCACAGTTCAGTTCGTTCTCCATACTCGTGTTGCGTTGAATCTATTAAAAATAAAATCGTTTTTCATCGTAAGTTGTGGCGGATAGGTACTTTTCATTTCCGGAATCAATTATAAAAAAAAGATACCTAAAATATTCTGGCCCCAAACCAGTTCCCTGAGGGATCCTTAAGTCGCAAGACGTTTGTAGGTAGTCGTAGATTTGTTGTAGGTACTAAGATTGAATTCCTCCACGACTCATGGTTGCAGTTTGTACGACTGATCCATACACCGATAACAGTTCCATAGTGTTTATCAATGCCTTTGCTTGTTTTCTCCGTATCTTTTGGATTTTCGATATTTTTCTCAAAGATTCCTCTATTTTAATAGAACATAACTATTACTTATATTATAATATTACACCTCCCGATTGCCACTTGATTATTCTTCAGTGCGTTTTCTTTTACAAGGTGAGTTATTCTGAAAAGTTATTTGAGACTGGATAAAAAGTGTTGTGAATGAGGTTGATGAACTTGCTGAGGCCGATTCTTACAAAACAAGACCAGAATGTTATGCTTGTAAGTAAGTAGGTAAGTAAGCAGTTCAATAAAATCAGTAAATTTTGGTTTCACTGGATGTGAAAGAACTTCTTGGTATAGTGAGAGACGCTCCACAATATAAACAGTCGTCACTTAGACGTAAAGTAGCTGTACTTTACGTAAATGTAGGGGAAGGTGGGGCACAATTGACACATTTTCACATTTCCAATTTTCACAGCTGAGATTAACTTTTTTTTGTAAATCAATTTTCTCCATCTTAAAATACAACATCTAGGCAAGTCAAATGATATTTGTATGTTCGAAAATGTCGTTTGCAAAGTATTTATTTTCCCATTTTTCCGAAGGTCTCTATAAGGACAATTGTGCCCCATGGGTGGGGCACAATTGTCACCAGCGTGGGGCACTTTTGACACATGATTTAAATAGGGAAGTAATTCAATTATTTTCGTTTTTTCTCATCGATTTTACCTCTAGGCATCTGGAAAATGGAATGGAATGCATCTTGGGATGGAAATACAGCCATGAAAAGTATGAACATTTTATTCAAAACAACTTTTTTTAAAAAGCATTGAAAAATAACTTTATCACAATACAGTTCTACTTTTAGTTACATCATCATAGTCTCTTATAGCAGTCTTTTTATTTTTATAATCAAATCAGAATCCTCACTTAAACTTCAACTTAATTGAATTAACATAAATTACTAACGGAGATCAAATAATGAAAAGTCATAAGCGAACGAAAACACATTTCTTGAGGACCTTGTAGGAAAAAGTTTGGCGATAATGTCCACCCTGGCCTCATCTGTGACTAGTGGAAATTTGAACATACAAGTTTTCCCCTGTCTTCGTAAGAAGGAAACTTTATATTCCTCTAGACCATAAAAACCAACCACTTCTCCAATGAAATACACAACTTTTGATTTAGTTTTGTTGTTATCAGGTTGGAATTGCACTAGGATATAATCTTTTTTTTCTATATTATCACTGTCTATTAGGAACTGTAATTCTTGTAGACTCTCTTCATATTCGATTTCATCAACAACTGAGTCAGAGTCGCTGGAGTCTTTTTTGGGGAAAATCTTTCTCTTAGTTTTGCAGTTTTTCTTTTTTAATGATGACTTTTTCTCCTTTTCTTCCATCATAAGTTTAATTTTCTTCATCTCTGGAGAGTTGGTGTACACTGTAGAACCGTTTGTGCTCCTTTTCCTACGGTTACTAGCACCCATTTGCCTTTTGGGAAATGGTCGGATTGTTTCTGGGGTCAATTTCGGAATCATCTTACTAGTTGAAGGTCCCAATTCATCAAATTTTGTTTGTTGAAAAGGCTCGGTACATTGGTTTAGTGCAAGAGGACATTCAGTAGGTGGGAGGTCAATGATGGTGGATGAGGAAGGTTCATCAACTTGAGAGTTCACTTCAGTACTGACACCTTTGACTGCTGGGCTATCAAATTGTACATTCAAATTCTCGGGATTTTCACCAGTTATGTCTGTATCAGTGACTGCGCTTGGAAGGAAAGCAGAGTCTGGAAATATATTGGAGTTGAGAGGGTAAATACCAGTGGTTGAAAAACCTTTTATTATGTTAGCTGGAGTAAAAGATTGCAGGAACGGATCTTTTGAAAGTTTGAGTACGTGCCTTAATTTAACGTGAAGGCCTGGTTTTGATGCTAACCAATCATGAATTGAGGCTCTGTAACGAGATTTCAATGGTCCAAATACAGTAACATCCAAAGGCTGGAGCTTGTGAGAACAGTGTGGTGGAAAAGTAAGCAATACTATTCCATTTTTCTTACAGTATTCAATGTTTTCATAAGTAATGTGTGAACTATGGTTATCTAGCAGTAATAGAATACAATTGTCTGTTGAGCATTTCGAATGTTTCTTGATGTGCTGAAGAACCTGAAGAAAGCTTTCAGCTGTCATCCATCCAGTTTTTGTGCCAAGTCCGAGTGAACCTGGTGGTCCATCATCATCACTCATCATATCATCGATACATTTTTGTGTTACGCGTGGGAACACGTAGACAGGGGGTAAGAACGTTCCTGCGGCACATATTATACCGACAATAGTAGTTTGCTCCCCACGTTCAGCAGAGGACGCAGCTCCTACCTGCTTGGATTTCTTGGGAGCATACACCTTCACGGATTCAGTTACAGTATTGAGACCACTCTCATCTACATTGAATATTTGCTCTGGCTTAAACTTGTATCGTTCTAGGACCTCTCTGAGATTTGAGAAAAATTCATCTACTCTAGGCTTATTAAATGCAGTAGCCCTTGCAAGACTAGTATTTTCAGGTTTCCTCAAACTCAATACTTCGCTATTCCTTTTACCAAAATCACTAATCCAATCTAATCCGGCTTTGCGATGTGTAATCCATGAGGGAGGAATATTTGGGCTCTTCACGAACTGGGCATAATCAAAAGCAAGAGTACGAAGCTGCTTTCTGGACAACCCATAATGCAGTAGGCTGCATTTGGTCAAATACTGTACCAGTTCTTTTTCTTGAGCTGCAGTAAAAACTTTTCGAGTACTGTACTTACTGCCAAACTTGAGTGCCCTGCTTGCTTCTTCACAATTATCAGATTCATTCCCTGAATCATTATTATTATTGGTAGTTATCTTACTCTTCTTCAGGCGAAACATGAGTGTTGTTCTTTTGACACCATACTCTGCTGCAGCTCTTGCTATCTTCATTCCATTGCGGATTGCGTTGATGGCTCTCTGGACTTGGTCTTCATTAATGAAAGCTCGATCAGTTTTCTTTTTATATGTACGAACCATCTGAAAGGATCAAAATTATTCTATTATGATTGCAGCTAAAATGTGAAGGGGCACTATTGACATTGTTGGGGCACAATTGACACTGTCAAATGTGCCCCTGAAAAAACTGACAAAACTACCCCAGGGGTAGCCATGATAGTAAACATGATAATAACAACAAAACAGCAGTTACTTGAAAAAAACTAAGGATACTATCTGTTAGCAGAGATGTTACAGCAATAAACTGGATAAGCCTGTTGCTCAAAATGATAGTATACAAACACAAAATCGACAAAAGAGAAAAAATCAAAAAGCTTACCTTGAAGGGGTCCAAACATCACCAGGGCTCTCACTTGACTGATAAGCCTTCTATCTGCCAACAAACTTGTCGAGATGCCTCTTTGTCACTGCCTTCTCAATACAACAATAAGAATTGGCGCCAGAATTCAAAAAGAGAGGCAAAACCATACAGTGTCAATTGTGCCCCAATGTCAAATGTGCCCCACCTGCCCCTACCAGTAGCTGACACTGCTCCAGTTGCTGACTCACTGATTCATTGAAAAACTGAAATCATGATCCACGCCCTCGAAAATAACTTTTTTTAAAATTGGCGGCTTCGGTTGGCATTCTGTGATTGTTTGGTTGCTTCACTTTGGGCGAGAATAGTGCCTAACACCAACAAACTGTTCGGTGGTTAGTTCGTTCTATAGATACGATGGGTAGCAGGTACCACCTGTGTTGCCATATTGGACAAGGACTCAGGAGGAAGTTTTTCTTCGTAGCTGTTCACTGATGTTGTTTGTAGGACATATTGACAATATGTCAATGTTTTCTATGCGTTGTAACCTTGGTTTCTTAATTTACTTGGAGGATTTAACGGATGTCAGGCACTGGTACATAAAATCGGCATTTATCCAGTAGTTGACAGGCCCTGTCAGAAACTGGTGCATCCGACAGTTTTCTTCAAACCTTCCTATTTCTTTATTTATTATTCTTGGTAGCTGCACCGAGTATGCCAATAAACGTGATTTTCGACGCAGATTTCATTTTTCAGTGCCTGACAGGGGGTGTCAGGTACTGAATCAACACATGTCAGCTACTAGAACATCAGCTACCCGCCTTTTTTAATTTTCTCGGATATTTCCTACGGCTTCATCAGCTTCCAAGATGTTCAAGTATGCTCCAGAAGATATGCACAAAGCCCTTGACGACTTTCGAAAGGGGATGTGTGTAGCGGGTGCTGCTCGTAAGTATGGGAGTACCACGAATAACCATGCTGTACACTTGAGGGAAGCACTAAACCTGATGAGTGGACTGAAAGAGACTTGGACGAGGACAAAATATCTAACATCCCCTGAAGATGGCCTAATAAATCCGAAAGCTGGAAGACAACATTCCTTCTTTCTTCTTACTGAACCTCCTACAACCTTCCAAATAAAAAACAGTCAATAAGCTAAGGAGAAAATGTACAAGACGTCAACAACTTAATACAAATTTGGTGCAGTTGGGGTTTTTAAGTTTTGTCCACTTCATTTCAGCTAATGGGGCGTCCCCCTGTCACCTATAATAATTGGGGCATTCGCTCTCCGAGGGTGTCAACTAGTGGTACAAAATAGTTAGATCGAAATTTTTTTTAAATCTATGAAATTCACAGATTTTAAAAAACTCTGCAAATTCTTGACACAACGGTTCATTATCTACTTTGTACAGATCACCCTTCTGTCTAGATCACTAGGTCTAAATGTCTAGATCCTAAATGTTAGATTAATTATTATTATCAATTATCACTAATTATTAACAATTTTATCAAGAACCTAGTGAAAATTATTATAATTTATTGTTAGGTATTAATAATTCGTATTTATTATTGATAATAATAATTATTATTTATGATTAATTAATACGATATAATTCTGGGGTTTTTAATACTACGTCGGTAATATTTTTCTATAAAAGAAGTACCTACCAACAAACATTCGAAATTACCTTCATTTCCGTAGCACGAAACGCACCTCAGAACAACAAACTCGACATCACTTAAGCCATATGATGTTCCAAAGAGCTTTTAGTATGAAAATGGACCTGTATTTCAACAGTTTGATTCACGATCGGGTTGTGAGGCACAATCTTTGAGCCGTCATTGTGAACGAACGGCTGGTCGTACAAAGCTGCGGATGGTCTTAAAAAATTCTACGGAACAAACTCTATCTAAATATGAAATAAAAAACATACCGTTTGATGGGAATTTTTCGAGATATGGAATTTTCAAAATTTCAAAATTCGTTTTGAACCCCTTCCCCTTGACCTAGGGTTATGAAAAGTTTCGTGGATCATTGTGGGGCTGGTCCAAACCCAGAAACCAAATTTCGTAATTTTAACTCAACGCTAACTGGGCAAAGTGGCGCGGACGGCGTACGGCCTACGGCGGACGGACGGATTTTTTTTAATTCGATTTTCTGAATCTACGTATCTTGAAACGTAAACCAACAAATTTTGAGGGGGGGTTAAAATTTTTTTTTCTTTGGGCGATTCCAATGGTTCATTATCGAAGATAATAAACCAAAATGAAATGAGCAAGTTGAAAAGTTGTTTTACCACAAAAATTCAAGATCGCACCGATTGGACCAGTAATGAACTAGCCAGCCTTGAAATTCGAAAAATTTTCCATGTCAGCCAATGGTACATTTACCCTAATACCATCATGACCTTCTACCTGGTTACTGTTACATAGTGCTTAGAGAGTAAGAATATCACCTGACGCTCATCGCACATTACGAGATACTCGTGTTACTCAATTAATAAAATATTACAATCCTTGTTCGATGATCAAAATATCGAGTAGACAGGCGATGAACTAATGATGTTCGGAACCTAGTGTTATTATGAGCAAGCTGGTTTGATTAATTGTGATGTGGGGAGGGGGATGGAAGTTAGAAACACACTACATTGACGTAATTGCCAACGATAGTCTAACAAAATTACCAAACAAATCAACAGAAATTAAGACTATTTTCGAAAAGTAAATTAGACAAGATATCGGTGACTGCTTATTCGAGAAGTCTTGTGTCATCATTTGCCTCAGCGAGATTGCGAACAAGATTGCTGCCCAACTCATTTTACGGTAAAAATGTAGATTTTCGCGAAACATTTTACTTGTCGATTTATACTGAAAGATCCACGGTTTTTGGCACGGGAACGAGGATTTTACACTGTAAACAATTTTTTGATCATACCGTTGAAAAGCTGAGGTTTTGAGCCTACTTTTAGGGTTACAGTATGCAAGTAACCGGCAGTTAGGCTCACAAACGTTTGAAAAAACTGCACATCTCCGAAATTTTCGAGACTTTCCTATTTGGGCTCATTTTTCAATATCTTAATTTTCTTCAAAAAGTTTTATTTAGCACTAGGGAGATAGGGAATTTAAGTGAAAAAGGTCGGATTTCAACCGGCATTTAAAAAAAATTTGTATAGGACACTTTTCATCAGAAATTAGTTGTAGAAACGATCCCTGGTCGGTGGTACGACCTTAAGGGTTACACCCTGTATAGGTTTGATATCATACAAAAGGTAACTTGACCAATTAGCGTTGTCACAATTGCATTAATAAATTGCAAAAATCAAAATATTATAGCCTAACATTATTATACCGTTCGTTTTTCTTAACTTGTTTGCTTGGTGGGGCTGAACGCTATCCTCTAAATTGTCGATGCTATTTTGCTTAACAGGTTGCTTTGGGCTTTGCTGAATGGAACCACCTTCTTCCTGAAGACCGAAATGGGTTTCGCAAGGATTGGGGATGTGTGGACAACATCTTCACAGTGCAAAGTTTGATTGCTAATATCCGACTGCCTAAAAGAAAGGTATTTGTTGCTTTTATTGATTTTTCCTGTGCATTTGAAAGTCTGGTGCATGATAAAGTTTTGGCCAAATTGTGTAATCTGGACATCAGCGCTAAATTTGTCAATATTCTACCACAATCCTCCTTTAAAGTTAAATGTGGGTGGTGTAGATTCCAAGTCTTAGCGCGTCTCGGAGGGAGTTGTGCTGAGAGATGTGTTGCCGCCATTATGTTTCACTCTACCTTTCAGTTCTGGACTCTCACCTCCAAGCTGGGGGTGTTAAACACTTGACACCCGGTGGGATAAAAAAGACCCACTTGACACCCTCACTGATGTGTTCGTGAGAACACTTGACACCCGCTCTTCCTAATCCATGAGGACACTTGACACCCATTACTTCACTAGCGGGAAAAACCCCCAAAATGAAAATTTTGAAAAAATATTAACTAAGTAAGGAAAAAACCTGGTTTGAGGCGCAGTTTCTTCAAACACGTTCTTGGGTTCATTCGCCGCCCGTTCCCTCACGCAATCTGCCGAGTCCATATTTTCGAAAGGAATGGGTTCTGCTCAAACCAGACGGTGAGAAGACGCAGAAATTACTGGAATACATCCACGATATTGTTCCCTCCCACGTTATGGAGATGCAAAACTGCAGAAATCACGAGGACTTGTGAAAGTTTTCACTCCTCGTACAACAAGGACTTTCACAATACTCATCCTGACCTGTAGTCATCTTTTGACGAGTTGCTCGTGGTGCAAGCAGATACTTACACGAAGCTGAACTCAATGGACCACAAACACCTGCCAAGGGCAATAATTCTACGAAAACAGCGATGGGTCCAGAAATGGATTGAAAGGGACTTTGTGGACGTTTTGTCAAAGTTGTTTCCTTCACCCACAAGGATATTTTTTACTGGACTTGTTTGATTGGTTGTTTTATTTTTGGTTACACCTAGTAGGTACATCTGACGATTCACCACTTTGGTGAAGATAATGGGAGACCTCAGCCAACCTCCACGTGGTGTCTCCTGGGTAACGCTAAGGCTGTACCTTCGGCATTGGGTGTCAATGGCCCTCACAGTTCTACACTTTTTCGTATTGGGCGTCAAATGTCCTACGCCCCAAGCTGGAGGTCTGCAGGGTCTGAATACGACGTGATTGCTGTTCTATATGCGGACGACCTTTGTTGTCTTACAGCTATATTGAAATGAAGAAACCTTAGACGACCTTCAACTCTACTGCGAGGAGAAACCCTGCAGGTAAACCACGCTAAGTACAGTGTCCTAATATTCAGGATGAACAGCAGCATCTCCACTCATTACACTTTGATGTGTGGTGTGCAGGAAATCCCTGTCTCCAAATCCTACACTTGAGATTGAAATTTGCTACATCTGGGCAACATGCAAAAGACTGTGTGAGAAAAGGGCCACTCGTCCATTGCTCCCTACGTTGCATAGAGCCCGTGGTGGTCCGTTCTCTTCATGGAGAACAGTGATGATGAACTCGTTGATTTTATCATCATCTCCCTATGCCACTGAATCGTGGGGAGTCAGAGAGGATACAGCTTCAGGCCTTGAATCATTTTTGTTTCTGCCCATTACCACGCCTCACCCGGAAGGGAGGATGTTTGGCCTAGCTATAAGTTCGTGGTCCAGGCTGTGCTGTATGGGCGAATACAGGCTGCCTAAGCTTTGCTTTTCCCGCCTTATTGCTCTCCATGCTGTTCAACCGGACTCGCAGTGTAACTGGGACTCTCAAATGGTTGCCATATTTTCCAAGTGTGGTGAGAGCGAGGCATGCTCTTTCAGGACGGCGGGAGCCTTGATAGAACTAGGGAATTGAGGCGTTTTCGAAAAAGTCAGATGCGGAACGCTTCTTCGTCTATAGCCAAGTTTATAGACCCCCTTCCCCTTTACCAGAGCTCCGACCTCATCAATGTTTATAATTATCGGTTTGCATTTTGGTTTCAATTTGAAACTTTTCGATTCACATTCAATGAAAACATATTTGGTGCTACATTGTCCATTAGTATTTAGTTTATTGAAATAATAATGTGTCGTCATTTCAGTTCATCCCTGCGGAAGTCAATATGGGCGATGAGGTGACAAACCGCGTCGCTGATGATGAAGCAAATGACGAAAATTTCGTAAGAATACCCTGCCATACCGAATACCCAGCACTTACATTTATGCATTATGTATCAAGTATAAGAGACTTCTGGCTCACTCTGTGCCTGAGCAGTCTAACGATTTGGTGTTGAGGTAGGGGTCATAACTAGCTTTACAAGGTCTGGGGCCTTACAGCATTTAGTGGTTAACTCATATATGCAAATTTATTTAAGAAATGTTTATTTATCATAATGTAGAATCAGATGTCTCTTCCCTGCGAGAGGACCAGGCTTTGAAAAGTTCTCTGAAGTGTGCTTTCATAACTACAGTGAGTGGAATAATCGAGATTGTGACCGAGCAATTCCGGCTGAAAGTTGAGTATCTGTGGGACTGACAGGTAGGAATGAATGGTCGTGTGAATCTCTTATCAGCTGGATGCAATAATTTAGTCTGCAACCAATACCCTGCGTAGGATCTATTAGAAGTTTCCTGTAGATATTTGAGGGCTGAAACCGACAAAAATACCAAAACGGTATACGGACTGAATCAGACGAGGCGAAATCGCGGAAACCCATGAGAACAAGAAAAAAACAAGAGTATTTGAAAAATTCATTATTTTAAGCGTTTGCTATCAAAACATCAGCCTTCTGGGCAGTTTTGTTAAGGTGTTGATTCCACGTAAGTCTTTGGTCAAAGGTGATGCCCAAGTACTTTGAATTGAACACAAGCCTCAAATCATTCTTGCGTCAGATCCAGTAGGAAATTAATTACTTGTGGATGTAAACCATAATGATTAGGTTGAATATAAGGACCCAGGGGTGGATACAGAAATTATTTCTGGGCTGGCTAGACCATGACCTACGATGGTTAATATCACTTGCTTAACAAGAAATAGAATTTTTATTATCTAATAAACGTGAAGTACACGGGAACTTGGTAAGAAAGTAACAAGAAGCCAGAGTTTTCAGAATGTATGACCAAAGTTTCGTTCTCTCTTCAAGGATGACTTGGACGCAGAGGATACTGATCGTATCTCTGATAGTTCTACTCATGATGACCTCCTTGAAGGAAATTCAGCTCCAGACGGCAACATTGCAGAGGGCACGGCTGTTAATGGTCCATCGACATCAGAGGTTTTGGGCGATCTGACTGCCACGGCACCAGTTCCTGCCATACAAAAACGTAGAAACCGCAGAAAACGTAATAATTTCGCAAGTATACCTGTATATTGTCCCTAAACTTGGGGATTTTTGGTTTATTATCTTCGATAATGAACCATTGGAATCGCCCAAAGAAAAAAATTTTTTAACCCCCCCTCAAAATTTGTTGGTTTACGTTTCAAGATACGTAGATTCAGAAAATCGAATAAAAAAAAATCCGTCCGTCCGTCGTACGCCGTCCGCCGTACGCCGTACGCCGTCCGCGCCACTTTGCCCAGTTAGCGTTGAGTTAAAATTACGAAATTTTTTTTATGGGTTTCGACCTACCCCACAATGGTCCTCGAAACTTTTCATAACCCTAGGTCAAGGGGAAGGGGTTCAAAACGAATTTTGAAATTTTGAAAATTTCATATCTCGAAAAATTCATATGGAACGGTATGTTTTTTATTTCATATTTAGATAGAGTTTGTTCCGTAGAATTTTTTAAGACCATCCGCAGCTTTGTACGACCAGCCGTTCGTTCACAATGACGGCTCAAAGATTGTGCCTCACTACAGGATCGTGAATCAAACTGTTGAAATACAGGTCCATTTTCATACTAACAAGCTCTTTGGAACATCATATGGCTTAAGTGATGTCGAGTTTGTTGTTCTGAGGTGCGTTTCGTGCTACGGAAATGAAGGTAATTTCGAATGTTTGTTGGTAGGTACTTCTTTTATAAGAAAATTATTACCGACGTAGTATTAAAAACCCCAAAATTATACCGTATTAATTAATCATAATTAATAATAATTATTATTAATAATAAATACAAATTATTAATACCTAACAATAAATTATAATAATTTTCACTAGGTACCTACTTGATAAAATTGATAATAATTAGTGATAATGGATAATAATAATTAATCTAACATTTAGGATCTAGACATTTAGACCTAGTGATCTAGACAGAAGGGTGATCTGTACAAAGAAGATAATGAACCGTTGTGTCAAGAATTTGCAGAGTTTTTCTTACTTATTTACATCCAATCCTGAAGATGTGTTTCATTCCGTTATTATTTTGCAGTCGATAAACAGCACGTCTGCAGTTTCTGCGAGTACCGTACGCACCGCGCATCTTACTTGAAAATACACCTCCAAGCTCATACCGGTACGTTCTCCATGATTTTCTTCACCTGACAATTGGACGGCGTTATGGAAATACCTGGTAAAAAATAATACCTGACAAAAGTCGATTTTTGAGAAAAACGCGTCCAAGGTTTTTACGAACTTACACATAGTTTTGATAGTTACTATGGAAATTAAGTAGTTGAACTTCGTCTCTGGGGGTTTTTTCGGTGTGCTCTTTCTAGCTGTTTGGTCAACATTTCAACAAAATTACTCCGAGCACCATTTTTATGCTTACCTGGTTTTTGAAAAATTCTCCCAGAGCATAAACCTAAATTGCAAAAACCTGGTGACTGTGAATTTGGTGCTCAACTGGTGATTTCGAAATAAATAAGCGCCAGTTTGTCGATTTGCGGAAGGTTGCCTCATCGAAAAGTGTAGGGACTTTGAAAGCAATACCAGGAAAACGCCGGGGTGGCAATACCTAACCTTCTACTGAGGATGCACCAATAAGAGGGCACCGGGTTCGGTTGGTCATCAAATTCATGTAAGTAATCAAACTTGAGGATGACGATATAAGCAACAAATTAGGTTTTAAAACCTACACGTTTCACGCCATAGAATCAGTTCACCCTCCTTCGACGTTTTGAAAAAACTTGCTTTTTTCCCTTACTTCTAATATTAAAATGTAGAATAGGTACATTTAAACGAAGTTTTTTGACATGGGGGCATGTTTTCATTTTGTAATGGTTTTCCGTGAATTCCTCATTTGACCAAAACGGATATCGACGGTGAAGTGGCAACAAGGCCTCAAATGGGGATGAACATCATGGCCTACCTGAGATAGGGCTGGTCAACATGTCATAGTTATAAAATTGTTAAAATGGGTTATTGAAAATTCGCTCTTTAGTTTGTGCTGCATGACTGGTTTTCTCATTCTACACCAAATTCGTCGTCTACCGCACCAAATACAATCACAAACGCATTTGAGTCCGGTTTACGCACATTTCGGTTTTGTCCAGCTAAATAAGCGGTTTTGCCCACTATGCGGAGTTAGCGTTGTGTTAAAACTACGAAATTTGGTTTACGGGTTCTGACCAACCCCACAATGATCCTCGAAACTTTTCATAACCCTAGGTCAAAGGGAAGGGTAATTGTAATTGCAATCGCTGGTCCCGATTACAATTACATTTTGGAGACAACATGTAATAGTAATTTTGGGGTTTCAAGTAATTGTAATTAAAATTGCTATTACATTTTGTTCAACTCTGATGTCCTGTGATGAAGAGAAACACCACGATAAGATTATATAAATAAAACTGCTCACGTTCGCAAGTTTTGTAAAATGGATATGTGGTGGGGGCGGTTGACGGAGGAGGAGTGGGCAGTTGGTGGTGTCGAGTGGAGAGGGGGCGGGAGTATTAATGCACCACAACATTTATCGTCCGTCATTCATGAGCTGAGTTCCATCACATAAATTGACATTGTGGGCGGTAAATGGACATGGGGTGTAAAGAGAAGAGCGGGGGGGAGGGGGCAGTTGGTGGTGTCGAGTGGATAGGGGGCGGGAGTATTAATGCACCACAACATTTATCGTCCGTCATACATGAGCTGTGAAGAGGTCGGGGGGGGGGGGGGGGGGTCGTCGGAGGGAGGAGTGGGCAGTTGGTGTGGCGAGGGGGAAGGGGGCGGGAGTATTAATGCACCACAACATTTATCGTCCGTCATTCATGTGCTGACTTCGACTACATAAATTGAAATTGTGGGCGGTAAATGTACGTGTGGTGTAGAGACGCGAGCGGGGGAGGAGAGTGTACTGTTGGAGCTATTTGAAAGAAAAACGCCTTCAATTCAGACAGCAAACGTTTTATTCAAAATAAATTTGATATAAATTGTAGTGAGGTGTACTCGGGCTTTTATTTATTTATTTGTTGGCAATTCAGATAAGTACAAATGAAAAGAAAATTTTAAGGTTTAAGTTCAGTTGAACTTGTGTTCCCTGGGGGAGTCCTGACAATGACTCAAAGACAATATTCAAAAAACAAAACGAAAACACACAAAAAACAAAGCTCACCACAAAAACAAGCATTTCGCATAATTAATAGCAGAATAGAGAAATGGAGATTATAAAATTATAAATCATTTAACAAAATATTAAGTAAATGTTTCTTGAGCGCACCAACAGAGTAAAAGTCCTTAAGATTAATTTTATTATCATACAAATACTTCACACCCACATTCATTTAAATGATCTCAAACGACATCCTCTTTACATAGGGAATAATTACGGCCTCCTCATATTATTATGGCCTTGACCATAATATGGTCAGGATGTTGAGTGTTATATTATAATTTATACTTTATTATTATATTATAATTTGGTGGGTTACCAGAGAAAACTTGTCAATGTTAACCACGACTCACCACAGATAATTTACTCAACATCTGTAACAAGCTTGAAATTATTGAACGTGACGAATTTGGATGCGACAGTGAACCACAGGAATCGCCCAAGAAAAAAAATCAGGTACCCATCAAAATTTGAGGGTTTTACGTTTAAAGATGCGTATATTCAGAAAATCGAATGGAAAAAACTCTGCAAATTCTTGACACAACGGTTCATTATCTTCTTTGTACAGATCACCCTTCTGTCTAGATCACTAGGTCTAAATGTCTAGATCCTTTTTTTTTTTTTTTTTTTTTAGATCCTAAATGTTAGATTAATTATTATTATCAATTATCACTAATTATTAACAATTTTATCAAGTACCTAGTGAAAATTATTATAATTTATTGTTAGGTATTAATAATTCGTATTTACTATTAATAATAATTATTATTAATTATGATTAATTAATACGATATAATTCTGGGGTTTTTAATACTACGTCGGTAATAATTTTTCTATAAAAGAAGTACCTACCAACAAACATTCGAAATTACCTTCATTTCCGTAGCACGAAACGCACCTCAGAACAACAAACTCGACATCACTCAAGCCATATGATGTTCCAAAGAGCTTGTTAGTATGAAAATGGACCTGTATTTCAACAGTTTGAGTCACGATCGGGTTGTGAGGCACAATCTTTGAGCCGTCATTGTGAACGAACGGCTGGTCGTACAAAGCTGCGGATGGTCTTAAAAAATTCTACGGAACAAACTCTATCTAAATATGAAATAAAAAACATACCGTTTGATGGGAAGTTTTCGAGATATGGAATTTTCAAAATTTCAAAATTCGTTTTGAACCCCTTCCCCTTGACCTAGGGTTATGAAAAGTTTCGTGGATCATTGTGGGGCTGGTCCAAACCCAGAAACCAAATTTCGTAATTTTAACTCAACGCTAACTGGCCAAAGTGCCTCGGACGGCGTACGGCGGACGGACGGATTTTTTTTTATTCGATTTTCTGAATCTACGTATCTTGAAACGTAAACCAACAAATTTTGAGGGGGGGTTAAAAAAATTTTTTCTTTGGGCGATTCCAATGGTTCATTATCGAAGATAATAAACCAAAAAAAAAAAATCCCGCGGACCTGGAGTTTGGTGCGAATAAACTAGTAAGGTGTTCTGCCAACAAATCAGCCTTACTTTGACTATCACTAGCCCATTTACCCCTATCATCCCTAACAGGTGGTGCTTGAACTAGGTCTCTTGAGATATTTTGCAGCTTTCCACAGGGCGTAGTCAGTGTGGTGGTCACCGGTTAGCTCTCTGAGGTACTTTTCAGTTGATTCATCCTTGATCATCTGAATCATCTCTTTCAATTCCTTGGCGGCCTTGCGTCATTCAGTTTTATGTTCTAGCATTCGGATACTTTGCCATTTTTTCTTGCTTTCCGTTTTAATTGTATAGCTTCAACTATTTCTCTCGGATAGTCAAGTCCCTTGAGCCTTCCCCTAAGTGATGGTGTATTCTTCCATGCTGCTTCTTGGATAGTGCATACAATTTCTTCGAGCTCCCGATCTATGTCATCTAGAGTTTGTGGAGGCTCCTTAAGTTGTACTTCTTTGCATACATCAATTTTGAATACTTCCCAGATGGTTTTGTCATTAGCCAGGGCAGGGTTGTAAGTTCTGTAAACAACCTGATCACTAAGCGTCATTGTTATTGGAGAGTGATCCGAGCTCAGGTCGCAGTTACCTTCCACAAGGATATATTTTGACGATACGTTTTTGGCGAGAAATAAGTCTATTAGATCCGGCATTTTATTGGGATCTGATTGCCGAAGAAAAGGTTTGACAGCTGCTGGTA
This sequence comes from Stenodema calcarata, assembly GCA_963920205.1. NCBI lineage: Eukaryota > Metazoa > Arthropoda > Insecta > Hemiptera > Miridae > Stenodema > Stenodema calcarata. The sequence goes on from OY986054.1 coordinate 1,344,332, forward strand.
AGTGTAACTTGATGCAGTTCCCGTCCTCTTTGTAGAGTTAGTCGTGACTCCCAATTTATGTTCTTTGCATTGAAATCTCCACCTAGAATAAAACGATTGCCTAGTTGGTTAAAAATCGATTCAAAATCTGCAGTTTTGAGTTTTGGTTAAGGTGGACAGTAAATACTCGCCACGGCCATCTGGTATAGTTTTGATTGACTGCACTTTTCTTAGAATTTTTAATTTTCTACTTTTGTTAGCTCGTGATGGGATATGTGGTCTCGGATTATCACTGCGCTCCCACCTCTTGCTTGGTTGCTGAGGTGAATTGCATGGTAGCACCTGTACCACTTCATGTTGCAGTATGATTCCGTAGTAAAGTGTGTTTCAGATACAACGCAGATGTCAATGGAATTTGTGTTTGGGACAACCTGCCGCTCATCCTTCAGTGGGATGATTTGTTGGTACGGTCTCGAACAGACCAGCTTTCCAAAGCCCCTACTCTTTTATTCATGTTGATCATTAGCACTTCCACCCGATTAAGCTGTTCAAGAATTTTTTGAAGCGGGTCTACGTGGACTGGTGCTTGCTGAATCTTTTGTAGATTTTTCATGACATTGGCATAGGATTTAAGATTGGTGTCTGATCGTGGGTTCCACTAAAAAAATTAAATTAATATCCGACCAACCCCAAAATGATCTTTGAAACTTGTGATAACCCTTCGTCAATGGGAGGGGTACAATACAAGTTTTGAAATTTTGAAAAATTCATAACTCAAGAAATTAATATGAAACAAATACTTCACAGTTCGCATTCAAGTAGAGTTTAATTTTTAAACATTGTCAAGCCATCCGGAGCTTTACACGGCTTTCCTGGCTGCGCCACTGTACCTACAGGTTGTCATGGAAAACGTTAGACTTTGATTTTGGTTGCTTCCTTAGTGTCAAGGTTGAAAATAAATAAGGGCTAGCTGTGCATTACCTACTGTAATAAATAGGTGTGATTGTTAGACGTGCACTGATATCCATCAGCAATACCAAGTTGATTAGGAAACTATAAGTACATAACCAAAAACATGTGACAACTGAGATTTGTTTTTTTCCCTAAAGGAGAAAAACCGTACTTCTGCTCCGTGTGTGATTATCGAACTGGATATCAATCAAGTCTCAAGACGCATATGAGAACTCATACAGGTAACGGCTCGTTGGTAGATTGAGTATAATATACCTATTATATTTTGCTGTCTATGCATGTCTCGGTTAGGTATGATGATCCCAAGGATTGAGGCTGGTCTTGGCTGGTAAGTTCGTAGTATAATACAGCCCAGTTTTGGGGTAGTTTTGATTTCTTCCATTCCATATGTTTTTTGGGGTGCTGAATCCGAATCTGAGGTTTGCTAGCAAAATTTCATGACGCAACATTGAAGAAAATGCATTAAGCGGTAAAGCATTACATTTTTTGGCAGTTTTTCTTCATAACTCGGAAACGATAAACTTTCCATACATGATCTTCCTGTACAGCATGAATGTACGAATTTGAGCGTGTCTATTCAGTCGAGTGCGTTTCAATAGTGGTGGACCTTCATTATTGGTTGGTCGTCCCATCAGTTTCTTTGTAGATTCGAAAATAGGTTTTTATAACATTTGCATAATATTACGATTTTGTCTGTAAGGTGAGAAGCCGTACGCCTGTAAAACGTGTGACTACCGTGCTGGGCAGCTTTCTGCGCTGAATACACACATGAGGAAACATACAGGTTAGTTTGAAACCCCCATCAAAACACGATTGTTCATACGATTATTTATTTATTTCCCATAAGATAAATATACAAATGTAAATGAATATTTTCCCGTGGCGAGGGAAAAGTCTGTATCTACTCAATATAATTAGTTACGTATATGAAATAAAGGCAAATGATCCCATCGAGAGAACCTGTCTTAATCATAAACAAGAAGACAATATTCTAATAAAAGGACAAAATCTATATAAAATCTGCGATCTACTAAACAATATAAAAAACGGAAAGAAAAAAAAACGAAAAAATAGTGGAGATCCACCAGAGTTTCCTAAGGTCCTAGAAACCATTTCGCCAAAGTTCTGAGCCCAGCAACTTTTTCTGCTTTAATGCACTTGTTTCGGAGAGAATGCCGCATCTCACATTTAACGGGAGCGAGTTGAATGTTGTGATACCGATGTACACAAAGAAGTTTTGTCCTGCAGTGGTGTGGGGTCCAGGGAGTGAGAGTTGAAAATCACTTGCGAATCTTGTTCTCATGCTATGATCCGGTCGCGACCATAGGTCAGCTTTTTCTTTTTTTTTACATTTTTTTTTTTAATTTGGCATTAGAAAGCTCTTCACAGCCATGATACACTATACATGATATCATATACATATTAACTTAATTATTATTCATGTTACTTCTAGTTACATATTTATACTATTACTTAATAATTAAGTAATAGTATATTATTATTTATTCTCATTATACATTATGTTTTATTTCTTCGAAAAATTTGAAAATAACTAACCTATACTTCTGTATCAGCTATCGCAATTTAAAGTTTCATAATTGAATGGTAATTCTATATATTTTTTTTTTTTCTTTATAATTTCATTGAACATTTGCTGCCTTTGTCTCTCATAAGAATTAGCTTCAAGAACCTGAAGCATCGCACTCCTCTCAATCAATGAGTCCAAGCGAAAGAGTTGCAGATCCTTGAAAAGAGGGCCAGTGTGAGCACGATACTGGGCTTCGGCCACTAGTCTACTTACTGCTTTTTGGATCAGCCTAATGCTCTTTAATGCCGTATCATAACCACTACCCCACGCCGGTAGACCATAATATGGTTTACTGTGCTTTGTTTCAGTCAGTACTATTATATTATAATAGTACTGACTGAAACAAAGGACAGTTAACTTGCCTTCGTAGATATTTGGGGAGAATATCCCTCAAGCTGAAGGATAGAGGAATATACATTTTCTCAGACTAGCTGAAAGTTTCTCAATTTGCTTGTCCCATTTCAACAGACTGTCTATTGTCACTCGGAGATATTTGGCTTGCAGCTGCCCCTGAATGGCTGGGCATAGGCACTCCTGGTTCATGATGTAAACATAGCGGCTGGTTGCCCTTGTTATCAGCGGTATCAAAATGATTGTTTGTTTCTAAGGTGAGAAGCCCTTCGCTTGTGATAGCTGCGATTATTGTGCTGGACAACTCATCCAACTCAAACGGCACATGAGAATTCATATGGGTAACATAAATTATATACATACATAGACATGCTACTCCAATGAATTGCCATCTGTATTCAAATTTTCAGTACATTTCGAAGTACTTTACTTTCTATTTTTATTTTTACCTAATGTTTATAGGATGCACTGTTTCTTGTTTAGGTGGCCAACCTTTCAGTTGCGGCGCCTGCAATTTTCGAACTGGACACATCAATGATTTGAAAAAACACCTGAAGATTCACTTAGGTAACTTTTTTTTCAATTTTAAAAATATGTCTTGGGTTTTTCGCTTTATTGTGTCTGAGTTCAAGAAAACCGAGTATTCATCTCCTTCTTTTCCTTTAGTACCTACAGTTTCAGCAAACGGTATTGTATTGAGCTGAGCTAAATAGAAATTAGATCAAGCTCACAGTAACAGTGATGTAGCCACAATTTCGATCCAAACTAAGGCCTACTGGGAGAGGTATGGAATACTCCCCCCAGAGGTATGGAAAAAAAACCGGAAGGGTGGGGGAGGGGGCAATCCCACCTCTGGCTACGTCCCTAGTTTTTCATAGGATAGCAAAAGCTTCGCTTTGAAAAAAAAAAAAAAAAAAAAAACGAAATAGGTGGTTAACGTTAAAAGCCATACTTTTATAATATTTATTAAAGTATTCAAGAAAGAGGAAGAACTTGGCATAAGGCTGAACTTTAGGGTGGGCCGAAAAAATATTTCTCAAAAACTGGATACGGCTGAGTCAAAAGCGGTTGTCAAATGTGATGAAAATGATAGCTGTGAAGTTTCTGATCAAAATTCCATCATCTTGAGGTTCCACACCCCATTTGAAATTTTGAAGAAAAAAACCTTGAAAACTATCTAGTTGACCGAATTTCTCGTCGTTTTAGTTCATTTCTCGCTGTCTCTAAACCAATAATAACTGATCATGGGATTGCGTCAAATAAATAGTCCACAGAAGTTAACAAAAGAAAAACCTAAATAATCTTTTAATAATTGATGTTTTCCAGAATATGCACGAAACCCGGTAGAAAAAAGATTATTATCACTGCAACACTTGGGGTGGTTTTTAATGTTCTTTGTTTGACGTAAATTGTGGCCACAGCCAACAGCAATCAAGTTGAAAGAATTCATTTTGCTGGTCTCGAGAAAATCGTAAATACTCGTAGCGATGTTGGCACTGGTCCTGAACTTGGAGTCACATGTCCGAGATAAACAGATCCAGGCTCACCCAAAAGGACAATGTGTTCCTCTACTTTCGTCATTCGATGAGTTGATTGTTGTTCTTCTTCTTCTCCAAGGTGATTGTTGAATCTTTTCACCCAATCGATGTACAAACCAAGTAGCTCAGTGCTGAGAGCCGCACTTTGGAGCTGCAAACGTACTTTAGATCTCTTTCTTCATATTTTATTCGTATCAATGACTTTCGCTTGGTCTCCGTTTGAAACGACACCCAGATCTTGAAGAACAGACGAGGCGAGAAGAGCGGCTGATCGGTCAAAAATTCCTGCTCTATCACAAGGTACTGCTCAGCTGCTTAGCGAGGTTCTCATTTGGTCTTTTTGAGATTTGTCAACATTCTTTTGAGAGCGTTTGATGAGATCAGGACGAGCTTCTTCATCAGTTTCATTGTTGGAACTCGCTGATGATCCGAAAATGGCTTCCATACATCCACCATCAAGACTGGCACTTGATGTACTGGGTCCCATTTCACTAGACTTACGTTTTTGATTTGTTGCCTCCTCTGTCGCAATATTTTCGAGGTTTTCAGATCCAACGAGCCGATCATCATTTTGCGTGCACCCCTTTGGTACTTACTTACTTTTTGAGGCTTTTCCCCTTGTCAGGGGCTGCCCATTACTGCCTGACGCCAAGCCCTACGGTCCTGCCATTGATCATCTGTCAGGTTGAGACGCCGCATCGAATGTGTGACCCGTCGTCGCCAGGTTATCCGTGGTCTTCCCCTTTTCCGTCGACCTTCTGGTGACCACCGCAGAACACGTCCGGGCCATCTTTCTTCGGGCATCCGACGTACATGCTCGTACCAGTGGAGCGCTTTCTTGTCAATACGAGACACCACCGGCTCTTCCTGCTCCATCCTCCGTCTTATCGTTTCATTGCGGACCCGCTCCAATCGAGACACTCGGCAGCTCCTCCTCAACCCGTCCATCTCGACTGCGTTCAACCTTTGTTGATTCCTTTGGGTAAGCGGCCACAGCTCAGACCCGTAGGTGAGAATACTCTCAACGATAGCACTGAGGATGAGTTTCATTGTTCGGCGATGGATTTCTCGACTCCGCCACAAACAGTTCAGTGCTCTCACTGCTCCTCTGGCTTGTGAGATGCGACTATCAATGTCCGATTCGCATCCTCCTGACTTGTCAATTATGGAACCCAGATACTTGAAAGATTCAACCGAATGGACAATCCCAACTTCCGGGACCACCCACAACCAGATACTCAGTTTTCTTGGCATTCATTTTTAACCCCCTCTTTCAAATGCCTGGTTGAGCCTGACCATCATGAATTCGGCGTCCTCCCTGTCCTGAGCCAATATAACCTGGTCGTCGGCGAAGAGCAGCGAATGGATGAGCTCACCTCGAACTGGTACGCCCATCCCTTGGCAAGAGGCGTTCCATTCCTGGAGTACAGCCTCCAAGTATATTTTAAAGAGGGTGGGCAACATGCCACACCCCTGCCTCAGTCCTTTAGTCGTTCGAAACTGCTCCGAGACCCGCCAACCGACCTTCACACAAGCACGACAGGTACCGTACAGGCGCTCAATGAAGGCTACCAGATGCTCATCCACCCCTAGCTCCATCATTGCCGGCCATAGCTTTACAAGCGGTACTGAATCGTACGCTTTTTCCAAATCTACGAAAAGGAGATGCAGCTCCTTCCCTTCGGCCACTAGCTTTTCCCCGATTTGCCTGATGATGAAAATATTATCAAGGCACGACCTGCCAAGGGTGAAACCCGCCTGGAGCTCGGAAATTCGGCCAGAAACTTCATATTCAAGGCGGTTTTTCAGTATCGTGCTGAGTAGCCTACTGATAGATGCCATCACGCTGATCCCCCGGTAGTTATCCTTGCTGGCTTTACCCCCTTTTTTGTGGATAGCGGAGATGTAGGACAATCCCCAGTCCGGAGGAAGCTCCTCACCCGCCAAAACCTGGTTGAAGAGCTTAGTGAGCAGACGGACTATATTGGGCCCCCATACTTCCACAGCTCCATCGCCACACCTCCTGGCCCAGTTGCTTTTCCGTTCTTGGACGATTGAAGAGCTCGAACGACTTCTTCCTCTCTGATTTGGTCGGTAAGAAAATCTCTTTCGGGTAGAGGAATTTGAACAGTGCATTTGCATTCATGGGAGTTCGAGCACTTACAAACTGCCATGTCAAACAGAGTAGTTCTGACATGCTCCAAGAACAATTCCCTTTTCCTTTCATAACCCATTCTCGATGCAGGAACTCTCTTTATGTCTTTGTATTTGTCATTGTAGCCTCGAATAAATCGAATGCTTTGTTCGTGGCTCACTACTGGGATGGAAGCTGTCTTCAAGTCTTCAGACACAGTTTGACTTTCACTGTCGGGTCTTTGCCAGTCCCTTTCCATCGCAGATCCACTCTAACCCACAAAAAGTACTTCATCATATCTTCCTGTGATGGCAAAACATTACCTTTAAATTTCGCCCACGTTCTAAAGACGGGGCAATTAGAATTACTGCAGGTAATTTTCTTAGGCATTATAACTCACCGAAAATCGAAAGCTCCCCATATTAATCACTACTACACCATAATATAACTCGCTGATTATTAATGGGTACGACAAACAAGCTAGTTTGCTCTTCACATTCAACTTGAAACCCTGTTATTCACTGGGATGCCAAACGAGATGCCAAAATGGGATTCACAGTGAATCACAGGGCTCAATTGGCAAAGTGACCGAACGCCCTGAGTCACAAAAAAATGTTTCAATGTCGTTTAAATTTTTTCCCACGATAAGCATATTAAATTATAACCTTTTTCGATAAAAAAATTTTTAGAAATTGTCATTTTTCAGGAAAATTTTCTTTTATACCAAAATAATTTAGTGTGGAACCTCAAGCTGTTCGAACTATGACCGGTAACTTTGCCAAAGTGTTTGCCTATTTGGCAACTATTCCTCACTCAGCCTACCTCAATTGCTTAAAAAAAAGATTTTGCCCAGTTTCTGGGCCCAGTTTTTACCCTAATGAACATCCTAAACAAAAACTGTTGTAGTTGGCAACTGTATAACAACTATTGTATTATTGAATAATAAAATGAAATCGTATGGAAAAAACTCAGAATATTTTGGTTTATTATCTTCGATAATGAACCATTAGAATCGCCCAAAGAAAAAAATTTTTTAACCCCCCCTCAAAAGTTGTTGGTTTACGTTTCAAGATACGTAGATTCAGAAAATCGAATTAAAAAAAATCCGTCCGTCCGCCGTACGCCGTCCACCGTCCGCCGTCCACCGTCCGCCGTACGCCGTCCGCGCCACTTTGCCCAGTTCGCGTTGAGTTAAAATTACGAAATTTTTTTTATGGGTTTCGACCAACCCCACAATGGTTGAATATTGCAATGTGGTCTATCCCCGACTCACGGTTAAAATTTCTAGACAGTAGTTTACCGGGAAGATGAAAGAAGGTAGTTTTATTCTGGGCGTCTGGAGGTTGACCCGCGTAGCGGCCGTTTTCGACGGGAAAGTTTAGTGTTTTTCCTAAACCTTTGCGCGCTCACTGTGAACGAACGGCTGGTCGCACAAAAATCCAATTGGTCTTAAAAGATTCGTAATTTTTCAGGTCATTCAAAAGTGAACTATACATTGCACGGTTCAGTTGAATATTTTGAGATATGACATTGTCGAAATTTTGAATTTCATTTTGAACCCCTTCCCCTTGACCTAGGGTTATGAAAAGTTTCGAGGACCATTGTGGGGCTGGTCCAAACCCAGAAACCGAATTTCGTAATTTTATCTCAACGCTAACTAGGCAAAGTGCCGCCGACGGCGTACGCCGTCCGCCGTCCGGTTTTAGATAATTAATCTAACATTTAGGATCTAGACATTTAGACCTAGTGATCTAGACAGAAGGGTGATCTGTACAAAGAAGATAATGAACCGTTGTGTCAAGAATTTGCAGAGTTTTGTATTATATAAAGAACTGGAAACAAAAATCTCGCTAAACTCGCTACTTCAAGATAACAGGTCTAATTAGAGATAATCAGTGGTGCCATTATTAATTTTATCTTACTACTTCAACACTGTCCCTTATTGAAAAATGGCGAATTTCTAAAACTCCATTGTCTATTAACAAGTCCCATCTTGTCCCAAAGAACTCGAATGCGTGGAGCAGCTAAGGGCTTAGTCAGCCCACCTGCCAGTTGATATTCTGCAGGAACTCTCTTGACTGCCAATTTTCCATCACCGACGAGCTTTGTGCGTCGATGATTCGCAGGATTCTCTGCTATTTGAACTGCTGCTGCATCGACAATTCTAAGAGTAGGGATCTGCCTCAAAGTGGTGATTTCTCTAATACTGCGTATGTGACTAAAACACCTGACGTTGAGCGTCCAGTCCGTGATGTTGAGCGTCCAGTCTTTCCACATCCTCCAAAATCGGCCTCACTGTAACTTTCAAGGATGTCAATGTCTGCATTTTGACAGTAAACAACGCCAAAATCCAAAGTTCCGGCAATGTAACAAAAACCTCGTTTAATGTTTGCTACGTCTTCCACCGTTGGGTTCTCAATGACCTAGATAGAAATCCTACTGCGTCAGCTAGGTCAGGGCTACTCCCAAGCATGCGATACATCAAGGAGCCGAGTGCTTGTCTGTAAGGAAAATTATGCTCTTTTCCAACTGCTTTCCCTGAATATGATTTGGACTTGGATTCGTGGGTGATGAAACTAGATTGCTCACTGCAAAGTTGAACCTTTTTAAAAATTTCAACATAGCCTATTTGACAAATCTTGATACTGCCATTTGTTTGCTGTGTTATCTCAAGGCCCAAAACGTAATCCTGAACTCGGTTCTAAGTTGGTTTAGTCTGTTGAATGAATTTTTAAACAAAAAACGTCCATTGAAGCATCTGCACCCAAAAAATAATTTATTGCATAATAAAATGAAATCGTTCGGAAAAACTCAGAATATTGCTATTGTATTACGTCAAGAACTGGAAACAAAAAATCTCGCTAAACTCGCTACTTCAAAATAACTGAAGGCCTGACAAGAGAGAATCAGTGTTGCCATTATTAATTTTTTGAATACTACATCAACATCCTACAATTATGGTTGCCTAATGTAAGATATAATATATCTTACATTATATATTATTTATATAATATTATTTATATAATATATATTATATTCTTTATTATTTATACCCCATAGTCACATCGTAATAATATTACATATTAATAATATAACATAATATGTTATATTATTAGGGGATGGCGGGGCAGCCCAGGTCAGTGGGTAATGCCGGTCACAGAGGTTTTAGAGGGTTGGAAGGTTCCATGAACGCTCATTCTGCTAGAGGCCCCTGTCGAAGTGCCCGCGTACTAAAATCCAGACGTTGGAGGTTCACCTGTGGTTATAACCGGCGTCACACGCTCAGAACGTTTTCACCACGTGGTGATGTTATTGTGCTCCGTCTTCAAGGCATCGTAAGTACATTTTCAGTAAATTTATTCAATGTTTTTGGTGTCTCCCATGGTAGTGACATGTATTAGCTTTAATTACTCGAAGTAGCAACATTGTCTGACTGTAATTGTGGAAATACGAGCTGATTTCCGTAAATATGGCTGATGGGGCCAGTCAGTTGGTTGGGGGAATGCCGGTCAGAAATGGGGTTATTCCGGTCAGGCAGCGAATTGAATGAATGAATTAGGCAAATTCTTTACCTTAGGTAGGTATGTTATTGATGAAAAATATCTATAGGATACTATCTCTGTGTTTTACAGATGGCTAGAAATGAGGAGATGGCATCCACAACTCCAACGGTGAAACGAAGGCGTTCCACGAAGCAGCACTCCACAATCCTCACCTCTACACCAAGGAAGATAGTATTAATAGAGAAGAATGAAAAGAGAAAGAAGAAAATGATCAATAAAGAAACTAAAGTGGCAAAGAGGAAGCTTGGTGTGATTTCATCGGATGGAGCAGGAACTAGCAGGGACAGGAAAACTGAAGGGGAAAAAGTGAAAAAGAAGAAAGCCGTGAAAGGAACCAAACTAATGAAGGAAGAGGAGAAAAAGAAAGCCGCTAGGAAGAAGTGCAAGAGAAAAGATGAGTCAGATTTAGACGAAACTACAGAGAGCTACGACACAGATGCCATTTGTGATGATGACGGCGACGACGAATTGAATAGTTCCCAAAACGCTCCGAATTTGGATGTATGCTTCATTTGTAGAGACTCTTTTGACAGTGGCAATCTCACTTGGCAATGTAACGGATGCCAACACTTGGCTCACCTCATGTGCTCAATGGGTTGCCCAGAGAACAACCTGTGTGAACTTTGCTCCAAATTCTGATTTTTAACTTTTCCTTTATACTGCCGTGCTAAGATAAAGTCCCCTATCGACCATTTTGGTGTTTTTGGAGTTGGGCACATGCCTGCGTAGATCTCGACGTGGCGCGTCTTTTCTGCCAAAGTAGAATTGCCTATCTCCATTGGAAAGGTTCGAAAAAATACTTTATCCTATCTCCATTTTGATAATCTGGGCCCCCTTCCTCACTTAACTGCATTTTTCTCGACATGAAAAAAATGGAGATAGGGGGTTTTAACTTACGGCGGCAGTATAGCTAGGTACAATTCAATTTCCTTTTTTTAAGAAATTTACCTCGTTTTATGGAAATGATTCCTGTACTTAGAAAACATTTTTCCTACCTTATTTGAATCTCATAATGAATAGTCATCGGTGAAACACATGTCACCACTCTATTAGATTACCTAGTGATTCGGTTACCAATGATTTTTTGAAAAGTGAGGAACAAAAAGTTACTATTTGATGTACTTACATGTACTTACATTCCATTCGATGTTACCATGAGTAGGTAGGTATACCTACCTAACACTAGTCTACCTATTAAACACTTTTCAATAAATGATGAGTTTTATTTCGTTATTTCCTTTCAAAACTAGAAAAAGAACCAAATTGACAGGGAATTTACCTGACTGGCATTACCCACACACCTGACCGGTATTCCCTCACGGGTGGGGAAATGCTGGTCAACGCAGTTTTCCTGATTTATAACCAATACCTCTTACATTAATGTAGTATTTTGAAAAAAACCTAAGGTTGATTATTAAATTTAGATAATTTTGGAAGCGAACCGCGTTAAGAGCATTTTATTATGACCATTGGGGCCAAAGACACGGCACTTAAGTGACCGGCATTCGCCCACATATTGATAATATAACATATTAATATAATAATAATGTTAATTTACATATTAATTATATAACATAATAATATAATAATAATGTTAATTTACATATTATGTTGTTGTTAGATGTGAAGAAGCCGTACAGATGTCATTTCTGTGACTACCGAGCCAGCCGTATCAACCACCTCAAAACTCACTTGAGAACTCATACAGGTACACCAAGTCTTCATACCTACAATACTCTCACAGTGAGAAAAGTTGAGAAAAAGTGAGGAAAGTTTATACCCACTTCCATTCGTATCCAAACCGTCATTCACTACCGCTGCTCTTCACTACCGCTGCTCTCCAAAATGTGAAACGATAATCCTACATATGTACAGGGTGTTCGGCACTTGGTGTAAAAGAAAAAAAAGGGTGAAACTAGACTGGAAATCCATCTGCACCTTTCTATCTCAATCTGTTCCCAAGATATGATTTTTTTAAGGTTTTTTTCTCAGAAAACCACGTTTTTTGCCATAAAGACCCACGTTTCTCCACTTTAAAACAACTTTTTTCTACTTTTGACCAAATTACCGGATTCAGCATTATTTTCTACATACGCCTACTCCACATTTGTAATAAAAAACGAACTGCTAAGGACAGCAATTGCAGTTCAAACATTGACAATTTTTAAAATATAAAATTTGTGAAAATACTTGCACGTTAACTGCTAAAAGCTGGCAAATCTCATGAAAACTTGCAAATTTAATCAGCTTTCTAATGGTAAGGTCAACTGTGCGATTCCTTATCGTTGTCATGGAGAAATTCAAGTTTCAATGAGGAACAATAGTCGGCACCTACAAAAATACGAGTATCCATTAGAAACTTAACAAACGGATTCTCAATTTTTTTTTTATTTTTGCCGTTGTAGTGATATGATTCAGATTGATAATTTCAAGGATACCTATCAGGACAAAATGAAATCCTCGTTGTAAGTCGGAGGTCATTTTAATGAATTTCAGTACAAAAAATAAAGATGTTAAAATAAAACAAGGTAAAAATAAAGTTTCACTCCAGACGAATGCGATGACGAGGCACATACTTATAACGTATTTTCTAAATGGCCCCCATGGTTTCGTACACAAGCCCTGGCTCTTTTTCTCATGGATCTAACCGTAACATTGTACGTGAGACCTTGTTGCTGTTGGACCCTGACTCCAGTACATAAGCACCTGGTGACTTGTCACCTGCTTGACAACCCAAAAAGTAGTTGAGTTGGATTTTTGCAAAAAGAATATCTATATTCTTTCCTGAAAGCATATAGATATTCTTTTTGCAAAAATCCAACTCCAAATCTATAGACCTACATATATCTGTACGATTTTGACTTTTTGCCGAATCAATCAAGTTGTTTCAGTTGCAGTGTAGCGGTTGCTTCCAAGATTCTTCCCCTTAGAGAAATTCCATGAGAAATGGGCCTTAGGAATTTGTTTTTGATTATGAACGTGCATTCGGCGTATGTAGGAAATAACGCTGAATCCGAAAATGTGGTCAAAAGTGGGAAAAAAAAGTTGTTGCAAAGTGAAGAAACAAGGGGTTTTTCTGGGAAAAAAAACCTTTAAAAAAGCATATCCTGTTAACGGATTGAGATAGAAAGGTGCGGTTGGCGGCGTTCTACTCCATTTTCAGTCCAGTTTTACCCAATTTTTACTTTTACGCCAAGTGGCAAACACCCTGTATAGCACGTCTGTGCGCCATCGGTAACCACTGATTGCAATACCGACTGAGACAAAGGTGGTGCAGCATCCACGTGGTGATGAGTGACGGGGAAGTGTGTTTGAATGAATTGATCAACTTATTTCAATAAATGAAGTCAATTACAGGACAAGTAATGTTTCAAGGGAAGTGAAAGTGATACTTGTACGGAATTTTCAAACAGAGCTTTCATCATTTCTTTGTTTTTGCACCAGGTGAAAAGCCTTACACCTGCAATATGTGTGACTACAAAGCTGGACAACTGACCAATCTTAAAACGCATATGAGAACACATACTGGTATGTTGTATTTACGTTCCTATTAATGAGGCATGCATCATGGATTTGCTTTTTTCTACACGAAATAAGGTTAACCCCTAACGTCCTAATGTTGCTTCAGACCAACAAAATTTTAAAATTTGAACTAGGAACAAATTTATCGACAAAAAAATTGACACCTCAGGATATTAGGGGTTAACCGCATGATTCACTCTCATGTTGACGACTTTCCGTCTGCTCCAACTTTGAGCCCTCATTTGAACGAACGGCTCTTCAAACGTCCGGATGGCCTTAAAAAATTCTAAAAATTAAACTCAATTTCAATGTGAACTAAAAACCTATACCGAATTATCTGAATTTTTCAAAATTTAAGAATTCTTTTGAACCCCTTCCCCTAGGGCCTAGAGTTATGAAACCCGTAAATCAAATTTCGTAATTTTAGCACAACACTGGGCATAGTACCGCGGACGGACGATTTTTTTTTCTTTTTATTTGATCTTGGAATCTACGTATCTTAAACGTAAACCAACAAATTCTGTTGTATGATACTTATTACAGTATCATACACATATTCACAGTCAAATGTGAGAAATCTCATTCAGTCTCATTCTACAGCAGGAAATCCGAGTTACCTTTTCATTTGAAACCATTATTGAAAGGATTTGACCTTGTGAATGTCCAGTAAAACTCGTAGCAGAGAACGCTCTTGTGCCCAGAAGCAGTAACCAAGCACCATACGGACGATGAATGCCCTCTGACCGTTTTTTCATTGTGCTAGATCTAACGATATTTGTGTTAAAACAGGTGAGAAACCATTCGGCTGTAACAAGTGCGACTACAGAGCAGCTATCAAATCCTCATTGGTCCAACACATGAGAACACATAACCGCTAGCAGGTTGAAAGCTGACGTTCCTCTAACACAACGTCATGATGATCATAATAAGGAACAGTGTTAAGAATGTGCAATGTGGCAGGTAGCAGGGTTCAAAAGCACAGCATTTAATCTGTCACTTGCTGATTTTGGGTGGGAATTAAGATCATCCCCAAAGAGCTGAGCGCCAAGCGGATCCACAGTGTTGTGTGTGCACTCGGTGTTCGAATTCGTGTCATTTTCATTTTGGGTCTTCAGCAAACAACAAATATCTCTTTCTGGGGTTCTTTCGTAACTCATGAGTTGCGTGTAATGCTCTCACTGATACTTCAACGCGAGAACAGTTTCAACCCACTGGTGGCGAATGTCATGTTGATGACCAATCAGTACTGAGTATATCACCTTAATCCTTGAAAATTTGTCGATATTTTTCTGTTGTTAAAAAATTGAATTTCAATCTGGAATAGTATGTCAGACCAAGAAAATGACGAATTCCTTAAGCAGCCAAAGAGTGTCACGAGATTCACACCAAACTCCAGGGAATTATTCCGAAATATGAAAATGATAATTATTAAGAATATATTGAAATACGATAAATCAAAATAGGTCCCAGTAATTGGATACATTTTCCTCAAGGGTTATACAGAACTACCAAACAAGGTAAAAACATAAGGCCGTAGGTCTTATTCTTATTGTCATTATTCGTTGTTTATTTTAAATAGGTTACTTTGTGTAACTACTTCACTAGAAACCAAAACATTAACGAAACCGCACAAAACTGTCGAGTGGGTAATTCTGTTATTAGGGATTCACGAGCCTTATCGAATTCGAAATCTGGGAAACTCAAAATGGATCACCAGTGAACCAGTTCCTTTAAGCACGCGAGTTTCTTGTATTCTGAAACAATAATAAAAGAGATTCTAATGAAACATTGGGGTTGTTTGCGTGAATGTCTGCTCAGTTTCGTAAGGTTCAGTAGTTTCCTAGTAATAATTGCTATTATTATTTGAATCATAAGCACTTCATTTCAACCACCCGTATGTACTTGTACCACCAGTATGTATTTGAGTTTTTCTATATTCAGAAACAATTGTAGGTACTTAATAAAACATTGAAGTTTTTGGGCTGAGTTTTCTGATGTCTCCAGCTGGTCCCTACTCATACGAACCTTAATTAACGACCACAATTTCTTGCTTTGGAAGGTAAGAGGCTTTTTGAAGGTGGTTTGCAATGTCTCATAATTACTCACAGATGCCATTGATACAATACACACTGTTATAATCGATATCTTACATTTAGTTCACAAGTCATGCCCGATTACAGGAAGGCTATTTGAATATTAATAAGGTAATTAATAAGGTAACTGCTCAGCTCAACACTTTGCGTATCCAGAGACGACTTGAATAAGGGTTTTCATTAAATTGAATTTCATCAATTAAGTATATTAATATGAAATTTTAACCCACCTAGCAATTTCTTTGGTTTCCTAATTCATCAGACAGCTGATCCATCACCAATTGATAACCCCAATAGGACTGAGGTTTAAATTACCGTGAGAAGTTGCCGGGTTGTTGAAGTTCTGCGATTATATTTATTTATCGATATAGTTTTTGCCTTCATATCAATATGCCAATATATCGGCTCCAATTGTTCATTATCTCAACATTGTTCATGAGACATTGACCCAAAAATAATTTAAATTTATATAAATAGCTCGATATGGAGAAAAATGGTCGTATGGCATGTTTATGATACCTACATTTTGGTTTATTATCTTCGATAATAAACCATTGGAATCGCCCAAAGAAAATTTTTTTTAACCCCATGTCAAAATAAGTGGGTTTACGTTTCAAGAAAATCGAATAAAAAAAACCACCGAAATTTAATTCGTTCAAATAAATAGGTATTGTTTAAACAATTTTAATGGCAAGAAACTGAGAGCATATTGCATTGTCATCCATTATCGACCCATGTTTAAAATTTCAAGACTCCAGCTCATCATCAAAATGTGATTTGTTTAAACAATTTTAATGACAAGAAACCGAGTGAATATTGCATTTTCATCCAGTTCTGACTTATATTTAAAATTTCAAATCCCTACCTCATCGGGATTTTTAAAAACAAGTAGTGAAAATTATTATTATTTAGGTATTGTTAGTTATTAATAATGTTTATTAATTATTTTTAATAATGGTTATTTACTATGAATTTACTCGATATCGTTTTTTGTTCAAGTCTGTTATTAATCAGCATCTGACACAGCGCCTTTACTATACCTATCTATTTGGTATTTACGTAAGTCGGGGGTGCGCCGGCTGAAACTGAGTTGCTGGGGGGTGCGAATGTGAAAAAAGGTTGCGAACCGCTGACTTAAAACTTTGCATTTTTCGAAATATGAAATTTTCCAAATTTCAAAATTTGTTTTGAACCCCTTCCCCTTAACCGAATGTCATTTCCCCAACATTTAGGAGTTTTGACTCTCTTAAGGAATGAGACCGACGGGGATCAGCAAACGTTTGGCTCATTCTCGTCAACCTGCGGCCTCCTCGTGGCGAGAGTCGGAAACGTTGGGAGGGATCATGTGATGCAGTGCAGCATGATGAGCTGATGGATAAGCAGCTCGCATCACTTCTTCCACGGCCGATAGCAGGCTTTGGTGGATCCGAGAGTGAGGTGACGTCAGTGTCTCGAGATCTCGTCCCACCTAAACCCCCTTGTCGTTATGAATCAGACAAACAATCAGCCTAATGACCCCCGGCCGCCTTCTGGCCGCCGGAGTCGAGGGGGTAATTTGCGGGGGAGAACTCGGCAGGGGCGTCACGACAGCAGCAGTAGTGACTCTTCCACAAGTACAGCAACGAGCGAAAAGACATGTCGCGTTTGCGACCGAGAATTTATTCTTGAGGTGCGGAATATTAATCGGGGGGGGGGGTGGGGGGGGGGTCGGACGTGGAGGAGAAAGCCGTGAGAGGGTGGAAGGGTCATTGTAGGAGGGGGTGATGGCGGGGGGCCAAGTTGGTGGTGACGGGCGGGGGCCTAGTTGGTGGTGACGGGCGGGAAGGGGATTCTTGGCGTGGAGGGGGGGGGGGGTGTCTGTGACTCTTCCGCCTTGTCACTACGCCGACGACGAACTTGAGCGAGCGGGGAGTGACCGGCGTGAGTGTCCTACGTGGGTTTTCCCCGGGAAACCGATGCTCATTTGATCGACGCGAAAACGCCCATCGAGGTCTGATATTCAAGCAGGTTTGACTTTTCCACTCCCTGCTCCCCATTCGCGATGGTTTGTTTTGTTGCTGTTTGCTACCTTGCTTTATTTTTATGGGTTCCGACCAACCCCACAATGGTCCTCGAAACTTTTCATAACCCTAGGTCAAGGGGAAGGGGTTCAAAACGAATTTTGAAAATTTCATATCTCGAAAAAATCATATAGAACGGTGTAGTTTTTAGTTCACATTTAGTTAGAGTTTATTGTTTAGAATTTTTTGAGACCATCCGCAGCTTTGTCTGACCAGCCGTTCGTTCACAATGAGGGCTCAAAGGTTGAGCCTGTCAACACGATCGCGAATCAAACGGTTGAAATACAGGCCAATGTACAGGAGCTGTTTAGAACATCACATGGTTTTAGCGATGTCGATTTTTTTGGTCTGAGGTACGTTTCGTGCTACGGAAATGAAGGTAATTTCGAATGTTTGTTGGTAGGTACTTCTTTTATAGAAAAATAATTGCCGACGTAGTATTAAAAACCCCAAAATTATATCGGTAAGTACATTTTATTTGTAATTAATTCATCATCTCTATCATTCAGGTTCTGCACAAAGGAAACCCAGTCGATTCCAACAACCGGATATCGTATTAATTAATCATAATTAATAATTATTATTATTAATAATAAATACAAATTATCAATACCTAACAATAAATTATTATAATTTTCACTAGGTACTTGATAAAATTATTAATAATTAGTGATAATTCATAATAATAATTATTGTATCATTTCGGATCTATACATTTAGACCTAGTGATCTAGACAGAAGGGTGATCTGTACAAAGAAGATAATGAACCGTTGTGTCAAGAATTTGCAGAGTACATGTAGTACCTACTGACACTGCTTGTTCACAAAATTGTGAATAAAGGTGGTAATTTTACCACCTTTTCACAATTACCCCGACTCACCCTAATAGAAGAAAATTGTAAAGTTATTGACAAATACATTATAATAGAATTGAGAAACATCAAGGCAGAGGACACGCTTCCAAAATCAATCAAGTGGACGGACGTCGACAGAAAAAACTACAAGAACAAGCTAGAGATTGTGTGTTTAGGCATGTGCGATTCCGCCTCAGCTTCCGAGCTCAGGAACGCAATAATTAGGAGCGCTCAGCTCGGTAATCGCAACTCCACTCTTCCCAAATGCACTCCTCGGCAACCTTGGTTCGATCTCGACTGCTCGAGATTAAGGACTAGGTCTTTCCGACTACTTAGACTTTTTGAAAAGACGGAGTCGAGAATGGTGCGGCTGAGCTACATCGAGGCAAATAAGGAATATGGAAAAGTGTGTAGAATGAAGAAAACGAGTTTCCTGGGAGGAATGGCTTTGAAGTTTGCAAATATCAAAGATACAAAAGAGTTTTGGCAAACCGCTAACCAGTTTAAAAGTTTCAAGAGCAACTTCACACCATACTTGCAGATGACCGATTGGGTTCGACACTTTGCACAACTGTACAAACCGCACTCTCATCATAACAGCTTCCAGTACGCCCTCCCGCTCATCATGGACGACGCTTTGGATGGCCCCTTTAGCATGAGCGAACTCAGGACAGCCATCAGCGCTACGAAAGCAGGCAAGGCACCGGGACAAGACCGCATTCCGTATGAGTTCTACCAGAATGCCCCTGAGAATTTCTTGCAGAAAATTCTTACACTGTATAACAGGTTCTTCGATACCGGCGAGCTCGATCCCTCTTTTGCGGAGGCGTTGGTATTTCCGATTTACAAAAAGGGGGACCGTGAGGATCCAGGAAGCTATCGAGGTTTGTTTTGCATTGATGCAATCACTAAACTATACGCCACAATTTTATCTAATAGAATAAGCGACTGGGCGGAGAGCAACTTCATTCTTGGAGAAAACCAGGCCGGATTTCGTAAGGGCTACTCGACACTGGACCACATATTTACGCTGTCTAATATAATCGAGGGCAGGTTTCTTGAAAATCGGAAAACTTACTGCTGCTTCGTCGATTTAAAATCAGCTTTCGATACAGTAGACAGGGAGGCGCTATTTTACAAACTGTCGTGTGCGGGCTTATCGTCAAAAATGCTGAGAGCTTTACACTGTCTCTATGCGAATACGACAGTCCGCGTCCTGGTCGGCGGAGTCATCTCGGACTGTTTCCTTGCGTCGATCGGTGTTAAGCAGGGCTGCCCTTTAAGCCCAACACTTTTCGCTCTCTTCTTGAGCGACCTTCCGAAGGCTGTTGGGGGAGGAGTGAGGGTGGGAAGAAGCACGATAGGCAGCCTGCTGTTCGCCGATGACATCGTTCTGATCGGGGAGGACCCATCGGATTTACAAAGGATGTTGAACAATCTGGCGGAGTTTTTAAGATTGTGGAGGTTGACTATCAACTTGGGAAAGACCAACGTGGTTATCTTTCGACAGAGATGGGGTAAGCCGAGCAGACACGAGTCGTGGTACTGGGAAGGAGAAGAAATCAGGACGGCAAAGGAATATAAATATTTGGGGGTGTGGTTCTCCTACAACCTATCTCTGAGAAAGCATCTTCATGAGAGAGAACTACTAGCGAAAACCAGCATAAATGCAGTTTGGTCAAGGCTATTCCTGGCAAAAGATGTGCCGTTGAGCACAAAATTTGACGTATTCGCAGCGGTGGTACAGGCCATACTATGCTATGGTTCCCAGGTCTGGGGGTACCGTAAGCATGATCAAGTAGAGAAGTTTCTCCGATTCTTCATAAAAAAGATATTTTTCCTGCCCAAAAATGCCCCTAACTACGCACTCTTCTTAGAAACAGGACTGCAGCAGATGTTCTCTAACACGATGAAAACGAACGGAGAGTTCATCTCAAAAGTATTAAAAGCTCCCTCTTCAAGATACACAAGAGTGTCAGCGAGCTACGCAATTGGAAAGGGAGTAGAATGGGTTAAAGCATGGGAGGAATACGCTGCAAAATATGCGACGGGAAGAACATTTGACTGGAACCAGGGTGGCGGATTGTCAAATGTGCTGACGCGGATATTGTCTGGAATCGTCAACGACACGAAGTGCAAACTTGTTTGGGATTGCAACAATGGGCAGTACCATCCACTGTACAGGGAACTGAACCACGACATCAGTATCTTATCACACGGATTGGAGCTTGAAAAAGTAACGTGGATTATGAAGTGCCGTTGTGAGCTCCTCCATCTCAACTACATCCCGTGGATGAGAAATAGAATATATCTATGCTCATTGTGCAATATGAATGCCGTAGAGGATACGGAACATTTTCTGGCGGTCTGCCCAATATTGGCATGCTATAGGAGAACATTTCTCGGGGCTGTCACGTTGAGCAGACGTGAACTGATCGACGTACTGAACGGTAAAGATTGGAAAAACCTCTACAGATTTGTGAGAGCAGCCTGGACCTACCGTCGTAGCCTCATTGAAGAATTCAACTATAATTAAATAAATAAAAAAAAAAAAAGGATAAAAAATAAAAAATTATGTATATATAAACTTAATAATAGATTATTAAATTAAATAGTAAACGAAAGAAATACCAAATGTTCACTATGGAATAAAAAGTAATAATAACACTGATTATACAACTACTTATAAACAAACTTATTTTCCGTTATTTATATGTTTAAATGAATTAAGGGGTGTAGGATAATATGTGCAATATATTTAAATAACAAAATTATCTGTTCAAATATTCATTTATGCTTCTATATGTTTATTATGCGTTTACTCATACAATCTTTCTATATAAGATTTATTTATTAACATTACATAAACACCACTACTGCAGGAAAGCAAAAATAATGATGATACTAACTTATAAAGTGCTCGAAAACCTGTGATTATAGCTGTGATATATAATGTATAACTTCTATATTATAATATTATTAAAACTAATTATTGATAAATTATCATGGCGAACTCCGGCTGACGGTAATATATACCAAAGCCTATCATGTTGTAAGGTTCTGGGCATTGTAGTTTTCAAACTAATAAAGCATGTTATCATTCATTCATTCATTCATTCATAGAATTGAGATTTGTTAAAAAGTGACTTTATAGTGTATACTGTATTGTACATTGTCAATAGTTGAATATGGATAGAAACTATTAATAAGTACCTAAAGAAATTGAAAAAAGTAGAATAAAATCACGATTTTATTATCATTTCAATTTAATTCACCAAAGGCTATCATCAGTATCCTTCCGCCTTCAACTATCTTGTCACAGTAGGCAGTGAGACCATGTAAGAAGTGGAACATAATAATTATGTACCTATTAATAATAACAATAATTATTATTAATTACACAGTTCTTCTTCCTCCATGGGTAAGCATAAGATAACTATCCATATTCAATACTTGACTCATTTCCGAAGGCATAGTAACTATTATAACTGTTATAATACATATAATATATAATATATATTATGTTGTAAATATATATAACTGTTACCGAAGGCGCAGACCCCAAAATACATATAATATATATTATATATTATATGTATTTTGGGGTCTGCGCCTTCGCTAACAGTTATATATATTTACAACATATATATTATATGACATATTATGTTGTAAATATATATAACTGTTATCGTTGGTCACATTTCCGAAGGCATAGTTTTCGTGGTCATGGAGTAAGTAAGATTTCTATTTTTTATTTATTTTTTCTGAGCAGGTTAAAGGTAATGTAATATTATTATGAATTGGAAATATTCATCTCTCAGGGGGCATATCGATATTTGATATAATGATACCAATTCCCTAGTCTCTGGTGTCAGCCATGGAAGAAATTCCTTCTTCCGTGGGTGTCAACTACTTTACCGTGGTTGTCACGAGGCATTTATACTATCCATGATTATAACCAAAAGGGTAATTGTATAACCTTCCTTTCGAAAAATAACCTTCGTCAAAATCCATCCAAATTCACACCTGCTGAACGTTTCATATTTTAATGATATTCCAATTAACGTGCCTTTAATCCGGTAAAAATGATATTTGCGTAGTTGATCAATTATGTGTGTTTCTGTCAAAGTGTATACGACCATTTCCGTGGAGTGCAGTAAGTTTCTCAAGTGATCAACCTCCTGACAGTACGATGGTAGTGTTGAAGAATGAAGGTGGCGAGGGGTTGGTGTTCGCGTATAGAAACGTCGAATGTGTGGGACCTTATTTTATCAGGTACATCGAGTCAATCAATAGAGACCTGAATGGATCTATCGAAAAATCTGTTGACGACGTGGAAGAAGATGAGTCCTTTCAGATCGACAGCTGCGATGAATATCTTAAGAGCTTGGACCCTAAGGAGTGGAAGAAGCAGGACCACTACTCAGTTCTGGGTATCAAAAATCTTAGACATGCTGCATCATCAAACATCATCAGGTCAGCATACAGACAACAGGTATTGAAGCACCATCCTGATAAAAGGAAAGCCAACGGCGAAATAGTCAACAGAGGGGACGATGATTATTTCACGTGTATAACCAAAGCGTGGGAGACGCTCGGAGACCAAAGCAAAAGACGTTCTTACGACTCCGTTGATCCTTATTTCGATGATAATATCCCTTCACCGTCCGAAGTTAGTAAAAAGGATTTTTTCAAGTTATTTGGCAAATTTTTCGAGTTGAACTCACGGTGGTCGGAAAAACAACCAGTGCCGTTGTTAGGTGGACTGGACGATTCGAGGGAAGAAGTAAACAAATTCTACTCATTTTGGTACGACTTCAACAGTTGGCGTGAGTATTCTTACGAAGATGAAGAAGGTAAAGAAACTGGGCAAGACAGAGATGAACGGAGGTGGATAGAGAAGCAGAATAGAACTGTTCGAGCCAAGAAGAAGAAAGAAGAAATGGCGAGGATTCGAAGTCTCGTTGATATGGCGTATAACGCTGACCCAAGGGTTGTCAAGTTCAAACAGATGGATCGTGAAAAGAAGGAAGCGTACAAGAAAGCCAAGGCTGATGCTGTGCGTCAAAAAATTGAAGAAGAACAGAGAGCGCTGAGGGAGCGAGCGGAGAAAGAAGCCAAGGAGAAAGAGGAAGCGAAAAAGGCTGAAGAAGCCAAACAGAAAGCTCTCAAAGCTGAAAGAGAATCAGCCAAAAGAGCCTTGAAGAAGTCACGTAAAACATTTAGGGATTTGTGCAAGGATAATAATTACTACATAAGTGATAATGCCAACGACCTTGTCAAGCATATGGAATTTGCCGAAAAACTGTGTGGGTCTTGGGGTCCTAAGGAATTGGACGAACTGTGTAGCTCATTGTCGGAGAAAGGGAGGGAAGCATTCGTGAATCAAATGAAGGAAGAGGAAATCCGTGTGCAGTTGGAAATGCAGAAAATCAGTACCGGAGGCGGCAAGCAGGTGAATGGTGGACAAAGCAACAAAGGGACTCCATGGAGCCAAGCGGACATCACCCTGCTGATCAAAGCAGTGAACTTGTTCCCCGCTGGCACTGCTCAAAGATGGGAAGTGGTGGCCAATTTCATGAACCAGCACGGGAAAAACGACCACGTTCCCGTCACTGCTAAAGAAGTTCTCTCGAAAGCAAAAGAACTCCAAAGCAACGAGGAGTACAACACTGCACTCAAGCGTGCCGCAAACCAAAAGGCCTTTCAAAATTTCGAAAAAGCTAAAAAACCCAACACCGTCGAAGCTGAAACCTCCCAGCGGTTTGATACTCCGGAACAGGGCGACAGCAGCACTCCGTGGACAGCGGACGAGCAGAAGTTGTTGGAACAAGCGCTCAAGACTTACCCTTCATCCGCCGAAGAACGTTGGGAAAAGATTTCAGCGGTCGTGAAATCGCGGTCCAAGAAGGACTGTATGCGGCGCTACAAGGAGCTGGTGCAAATGGTCAAAGCTAAGAAAGAGGCCGTGAAAATGGCTTCCTAGCGAACCTCCACCTTTGCATTCCCTCATGTATATTTCCCCCAAATTTTACTCGAAATTTATCTGATTTGTAATAAATTCATGGAGTGAAAATAAACTAATAAATTCGCATTTTTTTTTTTTTTTTTCAATTCTTAGTCACCTTTTTCTGTTACGATTGTCATCATCTTTTCAGTACTTCAGGTGCAATACAATTATTCATGAAGTATAAAACATAGAGTATAGGTGAATGTGAATAAATCATCAAAGCCCAAAAGTAAACCAAGACATATTCGCCAAACAGTCGTATTCTCATTAGTTTGTCGATGTAACTTATTCTGAGATACTTTTTGTGTAAAGAAAGATGGCAATTTCGGATATTTTTTAGTAGCCAGTTCTTGTTTGGTTCACTCGGTTTTTTTCTCATGTCTCATTTATTGTTTGTTTTATTTCGCCTTTAAATGTACAAACTCTCCAAAAACTGAGAAAAAATCAAGTAAATGAATTAAAATTAGTGAAAAACTCTGCAACAAATTTTTGATACAACGGTTGATCATCTTCTTTGAGCAGATCACCCTATTTAATAGGTAGGTGTTGTTTAAACAATTTTACAGCCAAGAAACCGAGTGAGTATTGCCTTTTCATCCATCTTTGACCAATGTTTAAAATTTCAAGTCTAGCTCATCATCCCAATTCAATTTGTTTAAACAATCAGGTAGGTATTGTTTAAACAATTTTACAGGTAGGATATGTTTTTGTAACCACATCTTACTTGGGTAACACTTTTTTTTTTTTCCATGTCGAGGAGAACCATTGGAGAACAATCCATCTCCTAATTGGCATGGCTGTGGTTGTTCAAAAATCCTGAAAAAATTAAAAGTGATCTGAGAGTATGGGTAAATGTGAATAAATCATTAAACCCCGTAAAAAAGGTTGTTTATTGGGTTTTTTCGACATTAAATGTACAAACTCGCAAAAAACTGAGGAAAAATCAAGTAAACGAATTAAAATTAGTGAAAAACTCTGCAAATTTTTGAAACAACGGTTTACTTATTATCTTCTTTGAGCAGATCACCCTAATCTAATTCCCGAAATGATCGATGAAACTTTAGGTCATCATCCAAATTTTATTAAACAAATAGGTACTGTTTAAACAATTTTACAGGTAGGATATTTTTTGGTAGCCAGTTCTTACTTGGGTAACTCGAGTTTTTTCTCATGCCGATAAAATGAATTTTGGCCAAAAACGTTATTAGCTTGGCTGTGGTTGTTCAAAAATTCTGAAAAAATGTTGAAGTGATCTGAGAGTATGGGTGAATGTGAATAAATAATTAAACCCCGTAAAAAAGTTATTGTTTTGTTTACTTTAAATGTACAAATTCCCAAAAAACTGAGGAAAAATCAAGTACTTACTTAAATGAATTAAAATTTGGGTTTTTTCCAAACCTCTCGCAGTAGTCCTCAGTCTATAGCCCCCATCGAAATTCTGGCTACGTCACTGACTGGGAATGGTTGAGGGCTGCTCAAGGGTGCCTTTGGTCCGTTTCAAATGAGTAGGGCGTTGGACCGTTTCAAAGGGGCCGGGATGCTTAAGAAAGGCTTGGAATCATCTAAAGATGGCATAGTGGCGTATGGATACGTAAAAAATGATCCACAGGTATCTCTGGATAGTTAAGGAGGTTAAGGGAAGCTGGAGTTAACTAGGAAGGTACGGGGAGGGCTTGATTGGTCCATATCTGGGGAGAGCTTGAAATGGTCCAAAACAACTTCGAAAGGTTAAGAAGTGAGTGGGGATGGTTAAGGATAACTTGGAATGGTTGAGGATGACTGGAGCAACGACGTAGCCAGAGGGTTGTTTAGGGGGTCAACCCCTTTCTGGTTTTTCCCCAAACCACTGGGGGAGTATCACATACCTCTCGCGACAGGCCCTTCCGTATCGAAGTTCTGGCCACGTCACTGAAGGGGATCCTACTATACTTCTCAGTATTTTGTTTGGTAATACTACATAGACTTCTTGGCTCAGCTCCTGAGTTTAATCCCGTAGGTACAGGTAGGGCGTACAGTCTGCTTGTATATAAGCAGTGAAACGCGAGATGCGAAGTGAAAGAACGGGATTTCTTGCCATCAGCCAATACACGCTTCTGAACTTGATCCTCAATTCCTGGTTCTTCTTCTCAATGTGACAATTCCAAGTTAGTTTGGAGTCAAGAGTCATATATTTAAAAAAGAGTACAGGTAAAATATAGGTCTATATTTTATTTGAGTTGACCTCTACATGTAAGGGGTCTTCGGTTTGTGAAGTTGATATGTACTTGTTTTGATTATTTCTCCACTTGACAGTTCCATTAGAAGACCTCCGTAGTTTGCGACTCATAATTTATTATTATAAAGCCTGGAAAATGAAGAAGCCATCATTGAGCTCCTATCATTAACCCCCTAGCTTACTGCTCCAATTATTTGGTATAGTTGTAGGACCCTCACGGATTTGATGGAATATTGATTCATAATCTGTCTTTCAACCTCTACCCAGGGTTGATGTATGTCTAAATAAATAGTCTTTATACCTATAACGATGGGTATATTTCGTCTGGGTGGGTGCTGCGAGTCCATTATCATATAAAACTGGCACTGTTAACAATACCTTGGGTTTCACTTGTACCAGTGGTCTAGTGATCGGTCTGTTTGGTTTCGAGGTAAACCATTACAATCTACACGAAGGACACAGTCATTCTCCACGCAAGGTGCAGTCAAAAACCCACTGATACAGATCACCTAAGAGTCACCACAACTGTACTTAATGCACCAGTGGTGTCCCTTTCAATCTCCCTCTAGATTGCACCTTTTTTCTCCTATTCCAGCCTAGTGTCTACTAATAATAATTATTGCCCTCGGTATTTCGCCAAAGGCGACAAGGGTACTGTACTGCACAGAACAGATCTATTCAATAACAATTTTGCATGGAGGTGTCACTTGTAAAGGTAAATCAACACACAATGTAGCCAGAATTTCGATAGGAGAGGGGGGGGGAGGGTTCGTGCCGGTCAGGGAAGTCATGGAAAAGTCAGGGAAATATAAATGGGCACTGGAAGTCATGGAAAAGTCAGGGATATTGGATTTTGGTCAGGGAAAAATCTCAAATCGGGTGCAGAATTGCGAAAAATCCATGATACGCGTCGAAAACCCCTTTACCTTTGTAAGGTATGGTTTATGTAAACCACGTACTCAAAACTTTTATGTGTTTTATCTTGTGATTCTATCTCTTACTTTGTTTTAAGTAAACTTCGTTTTTTTATGAATAAAGTCAGGGAAAAATCGAAATTTTTGGTCTGGAAATCAGGGAAAAGTCAGGGAAATTGAAAATTGAAAATCGGCACGAACCCTGGGGGGGGGGGGGGGGGTCCAGACTTTTCCTTGACTACCGTGAGAGGTATTGAATACTCTCCCGGAGGCATGGGAAAAAAAAACTATGGACCTGGCTATGTCCCTGATCGTAAGTCATATGACGATTTGGAAAACAGTAAAATATTGAAACGGAAAGAGAACAGAAGGCTGCAAGTTGGATGAAATGAAAAGAATGATGATGAGTCAAGGCTCAATCAAATAGTCCTAATAAGTAAGTTTCCAACTGCATTTCTGGAAATTTTTCTCGATTATTCACTTGAACGACCACCTGGACTAGGGCCTACCGCGAGAAGTATGGAAAAAAAACCCAGAATATTCAATTATCGATCTTGTTCCTATCATTTGATAATAAAGTTGTTTAATAGTTGGAATAACTTGCTTCCTTTCATCACCGCCACATACCTAACTTACCAAGGCATTCTGAAAATGCCCCAGAACCCAGATTTGTCATGACAGGAAACGCAAAGTTTTGGAAGCCTACCCAATTTTCATTACTGGTGTAAATTCTTTAAAACGGAATGTAACGTAACAAGTTATGTTTTTGCTTAGAGCAAGAGAGAAAGAGAGAATAAAGTTATACCTATTTGTAATTTTTGAGGTCTTGAAAACAGGCTGCGGTTTAGTTTTCTTATGAACCTTATTGCAATTTTGCAGAACATTATTCATTGAATCAGAACATTATACAAATTAAGAAAACATCCCTTATATTTAAATCAATTACACAAAATTATTGATTTGTCATTCTACCAAAGTTCAATTATCGAGAGTGATTTAGTTCGGTTCAATTATCAATAAGCTGCGCTAAGCGCGCGGGGGGGGGGGGGGGGGAAAGTGAAGTTGAACCGAGTTTATCCCTGTTGACCGGCCGAAATCGAGCGTTCAACGCTGAACTCTCTTTTAACTGAGTTTAGAGTTGAACGCCCGTGGTGAAGCCTAACCTGACGGACAATCTCCGTTCACGACTTAGATCGCGATTTGAACCAAGATCAACTCCTTCGTTTACGTTGGGGAAACCGGCCCTAAGCCCACCTCCCGGCTACGTCACCGATCAACATGAATTTATTTATAATCAGATTAAGAAGGAAGTTCGATTTATTTACAAGAAACAAATTTAAATAACAACTATTTTCAAATTACAAGACTACATTTGATGAAGAAAATGACTTGTTTCTTATAATTATTTACAGTAGATACACTCTTCAATCCACTCTTCTGGATTTATGTCACAGTCGACCATTTTCTTTTCTAGAATCCACCATCTATTAAGGAAACCTACATCGACGATGCGCTGTCGGAATTTAATCCATTCAGGCGTCAGGTACATACAAGTGGCTTTGTAAGCTACAACGCTGTCAGAGTAGTTGTCCACCCACATGACAGAGAACACTCCGAAGGAAAATCTCTTGATGATGCCTTCGTTGTAGTATTGCTCGAGAGTTCTGAGGTGATTGGTTGTTTTGGGGTTGCGTATTGGAGGTCCGACAAAGATGAAGTCGTTTGAGCAACTTAGTAGGGCGTCCCTGAAGCTCGCTTCATCAGGATTTCTCTTCCCACAATAGTACGTAGCTCCTAGAAGAGTCGCCAATAATAAGCCTTTTGCAGGTTTTTTTCTAAGATCGGTGACAGCGTCCACTACCACATCTTTGTAGTCCTTGTAAACAGCTTGCCAGTACTCGGCCCATCTAGAAAATAGTAACAAACACACAGGTTCATTCAGGTTTTTTTTCAATCATAACAAAACTTGAACGTTTTCCAATCTGCAAATGGGCCATTCTCAGGAAAACGTGAAACTGGTTGTCCAGTATGTTTGCTCCTGCAAGGGACCTTTTTTTTTTTTTTTTTTTTTTGACATGGATATGTCTTTTGGCTGGGGGTCAAGGAATTTTTAAACGACATATTTTTCGCGACACGAAATTCCGCGACATGGTAGGAGCACTTTAGATTATTATTAACTCGAAAAGTGAAGGCTTAGGACGTCATCCTGACGATGCACAGGGTCCAGATCAGCTGAGTGGCTCCCACATCTAATTTCCGCCCTATTAACCGTAAGAAGTTGAAATTCGGCATGTAGCCTCCTTAGGACGTCATCTTGACGATGCACAGGGTCCAGATCAGCTGAGTGGCTCCCACATCTAATTTCCGCCCTATTATCCGTAAGAAGTTGAAGTTCGGCATGTAGCCTCCTTAGGACGTCATCTTGACGATGCACAGGGTCCAGATCAGCTGAGTGGCTCCCACATCTAATTTCCGCCCTATTAACCGTAAGAAGTTGAAATTCGGCATGTAGCCTCCTTAGGACGTCATCCTGACGATGCACGGGGTCCAGATCAGCTGAGTGGCTCCCACATCTAATTTCCGCCCTATTAACCGTAAGAAGTGGAAATTCGGCATGTAGCCTCCTTAGGACGTCATCTTGACGATGCACAGGGTCAAGATCAGCTGAGTGGCTCCCACATCTAATTTCCGCCCTATTAACCGTAAGAAGTGGAAATTCGGCATGTAGCCTCCTTAGGACGTCATCTTGACGATGCACAGGGTCAAGATCAGCTGAGTGGCTCCCAGATCTAATTTCCGCCCTACTAACCGTAAGAAGTTGAAATTCGGCATGTAGCCTCCTTAGGACGTCATCCTGACGATGCACAGGGTCCAGATCAGCTGAGTGGCTCCCACATCTAATTTCCGCCCTATTAACCGTAAGAAGTTGAAGTTCGGCATGTAGCCTCCTTAGGACGTCATCTTGACGATGCACATGGTACAGATCAGCTGAGTGGCTCCCAGATCTAATTTGCGCCCCATTAACCGTAAGAAGTGGAAGTTCGGCATGTAGCCTCCTTAGGACGTCATCTTGACGATGCACAGGCTCCAGATCAGCTGAGTGGCTCCCAGATCTAATTTCCACCGTACTAACCGTAAGAAGTTGATGTGATCTTCACGAAGATTAAATTTTTCGCGTACATTAAATTCCGCTTCAATAAACGAAGTGCTGTGACGTCATCATGAGAATGGGGTTTATTATTATTAGTTTATTATCAGTTCAGTAGTGTAAGACGTGGGGGTAACTTCTGCTCCACAGCTTGTCAGTACTTCGTTGTTGGAGGACCTCAGGGATAACCTACGAAAACAGCGGCTAGAAACGGAGCAAACGGTGAAGAATCAAGACAACCGCATTGCCTCTTTGTGCTCCTCCCTCGCCAAAGAAAGGGGATTAAGGGCTCGGGCCCTTAGAATGCAGCGCTCCGTGGAATCTTTATTGAAATCACTCAACGACCATTGTCCTTAATTATTTGTTATGTTACATGAATGTATTTAATAAACCTATAGATTGTCACGTACAACCATTGCGTTACTAGGCAAGTGTACCTACCTTAGTTTTCATAGCCTTTACCTACCTTAGAAATTAGCCTAAGTGTACCAACCTTGGAAATTAGTTTTAGGAGCCACTCACCTGATCTGTACCCCACGTATTGTGAAGAAGAGATCGTAAAGAGTATTCAAATAGTTGAATGCAACCCGAAAATCTACCTGCTCCACATGACGTACTAATTAAAAAAACGAAGTACCTACAGAGTCTGGTTTTCCCCTGTTTATCGCAGGAAAGCTGGAGAACATTTTTAAATTGTAGGTACTTCTTATCCATGGGTTCTAACTCGAATTTGGGCAACCGAATGCATAAATTTAGTGTATTTACATGAAAATCTATTAAAACTACCCTAAATGTCACTACTTCATCCTGCCCCATTCCAACTTTGTACAACTTTGTTAATATCTGGAGTCTACATGTTTCAAGATTCTTCCATTCCCCCTGAATGGTGTTCTTCCACGAACTCTACAGTCCCCAAAACTCGAGCGAAACATTTTTAATTAACTACTTCCGATTTTATGCAGCATGATTTGTGTTTGTCCCAAGGATTTCAGTCACTACTTCACGACTGCTGTTTTTAAGGAACAAATTCAAATATCCCACTTCCCGGGAGGCTATCGGCGGCTCATTGTAACCATCAACATCAGAGTAAAGTCCAGTACGAGTCTCAACGGCCTCCAGTTGAGTGTTGACTTTCGGCGAGTGTTTATGAGCAGCGAATCGTGGGAGTGTTTTTTCTCAACAACTTCACTGGATGTTTCTAGGATGAGTTTCAAAGATTATTTATTTCTCTTTCTGTCTTGATAAACTCTGTATCGTACAATACATGAGCGTTTTTCCTTTTTGAAAAAGTTGCTGTGGTTGGGACATAAATCACAAAAACCTAATGTTTGTCACATCTTCATTTGTCACTACTTCACAAAGTGCGATTGTACGCTTTGAGCTATGATACTAGATTGCTTTTTTTTAACCCTAACCAGCTTTGATTAATTATTTTGAGCCAGTAGCTGTGTGAAGTATCAATTCGGAAGGGGAAAATTAAAACCGAATTAAAACAAAACGCAATATCAATTTGACAACTGGAGCTTTCATAATATGAAATACATACATACATATTATGTGTGACTCCATTATTAAAAAAAATCAGTAGAACACGAGCAGTTTACTCTTTTTTCCATAGGAATACTGATATAAGTCACTACTTCATTTGGAAAGGGCCTTACTTCACCTTTCCTAAGTCACAACTTCATGTCCATGTCATTACTTCATTTGGGAATAAATTTATTGCGTTACGTTACGTTAAGTTACGTTACGTTCTCAAAATTCAAATAATTTATTCAACGTTTTTCTGTGCAGCAGAAATGCACAGGCTTTCAAGTTGGGCGAGGTTCTTAAATTAACCTTATCCAAGTTTTTAACGACTTAATTCTTCCTATATTTAGTTTTGAGTGCGTTTAGGGAATCAATGACAATAACCGTATTTCTACCCAACTCCTGGTTGTACATCAACAGTAGCCAGGAATTTCGTTTCGGGGTGGGGGGATGGGGGGTTGACAAACAGGGTACTAAATAGAGGGTTTTAAACTAATTGATACAGCATTCACGGCCAAGAGGACACAGCAGAAGAAACTGCTCACAAGCTTTTCATAACCAAAACATCTAGTTTTTCATATAAATGTTTTTTAATATTTTTTCATACCCCATAGACGGGGGGGGGGGGTCTACCCCACTGTTGTACATGGCAAAATCAAGTGTTTTTGAGCAATTTTTGCGCTTTTTGCATTTATGTTATAAAACACTTTGCGCACGCCAAACTCGTCCATGTTTGAACTGAGCACTATTATGGACTTATTGAATAACCTTATAAAGTAAGATAGGTGTCACCAGTGGCGGCTCGTCCATAAGGCCACCTTGGCCCTCGCCCCACCCAAAAATTTGCAAAGGAAAACAGAAAAAACATAGAACAAGGAGAAAAAAATCTTACCTACTACCCACCATGGAAGAAGGGAGATCTCCCTTCTTCCATGACTACCCACTTCCACTGAGCTCTTGCAGGCGGGCGGCTATTTCGTCTGACTTCGATAGCAGTACACTGTGTCACAGTGACTGTGATAAAAGTCGTGTCCTCAACGCATATTGTTTCGATTTATCGATTAAAAAAGTCGATTATCGGATCGACCAGAAGTGCCCCAGTCTCAATGTTGAAGGTATAAACGCTTCCTGGGGTGGGGGAAGGCACCCTGTGTTCCGCAATAGGAGCCATTCCGGGCGGTGGCCAAAATATCGAATCAACTTGAACGCCGAAAACAATCGATCGTTGAATCGTTCCTTGTCAAGGAAGAAGGGAGTTTCATTCTTCCATGCTTTCTTCCATGTTCGATAAGAATGATATCAAAACGTTGCCTGACGTTATAATATATTATTTTGAATGCATTGACTGGTGGTTTTTAGCTTCGTATTTACTCATCATAGTAAAAGTGAATTATTGTCTCCATAATATTAATCAACTAAACATTGAAATTTAATATCTCACGTGCAACGCGTGAACGCTTTGCTAGTCGTCAAGACTGAAGTGGATTCGCCCAAGGGAATCTCATTTGTTGATTTCTACATTCTGTAAGTTAATAACAGTTAATAACCGTTAATAACAGTAATATACATAATATTATTATGTAGCTCAGCCAACCGTTGAGAATACTGTTTTATTTGTTATCCCTGAAACTGATGGTGACTTCGTTGACTCGAGCTTTGTTTGAGCTAACCAACGAACTCTAAAAGCTAGTTGAAATCAATCTTGCTGTTCTGTGATCGTTCAAAATGTTTTGATACGATTGCATAAGAAAACGTATGTGCAATCTGGGCATAAGAGGACATTTTTAGAGGGGGTTTTCAAGGTACCACTCGGCTAGGAAGCAGATGGTCGCGATTGCTAATTTTTAAAAACCCCAGTAATAGAAACTCCAATAATATAATTTTTTGACTACCTTTATAATGTACTCTTTGAATAGTACTCGTACAGTCACAATTTCTCTTTTATTCTTCCTATCATTTTGAAGATAATTATTTGGGTGGGTAGGTGGGATTGCCTTGCAGCCACCTCCTCGTCGGTAATCCTGGATACTGGTCAGTAACCTTCCCTCTCCTCAAGAGAACTCTTTGGAGAACGATGTTTACTGACTTGCTAAGAGCTGCATACCACTAATTATGAAGCAGTTTAGCTGTAAGGGTAGTTTGAGTTTAGTTCCTATAGTGAGTGCCTGATAGGTAGGTATGCACCTAAATATTGCCCTGGTGCCCCACCAGTTTCTGAGCCCACGAGCCGCCCCTGGGTGTCACTATCTTCAACTTCGACATAAGGCTGCTTTACTATGGTCAATTTTTGCTCTACGGGAGGGGGGGGGGGGGGGGCATTGAATTCGTCAATGTCTGAGAACTACTGTAGTAACTAAGTAGTAAAGCTCGAAACCCATGCAAAACGATAGATTTCACTTTATAGATTGGTACCGTTCCGAGGTATCTATGAGAAACTTTTGCAAGGGAAGTTGAAACCTCCTTTCAACTACCAAATCAGCGTACCTGTCTGCACCTCCTTATTGAACTGAACGTACATAATTATAATTCAACTTTTTTATGCCACCTCGATTCTTACAGGTACAATGATTGAACTCATCTTAAAATATTACCTAAATGTGCCCTAATCACCTTATTTTATAATATCGTGGCTGATTATCTCAATTATTGACCTAATTTTCGAAATAACATTCCATCCATAGACACTATGAATATTGGCCCTCACAGTGACGTAACCAGATAATGGGGGGGGTCCTGACTATTGCCTACCGCGAGAGGTATGGAAACAACCCAGAAGAGGGGGGGGGATGGCCAGCCTGGCTACGTCTCTGCCCCAGTAGTCATTCTTCACCTTTCCAAGCCGTCCTGAACCATTTCAAGCTCTTCCCAGAAAACATAGAGCCACCCAGCCTCAGCCCTCCCTGTACCTTCCTAGCTAACCCCAGCCTTCCTTAACCTTCTCATTCCTGTAGATAATTTGTTCAATAATAACGTATCCATACGCCACTATGCCATCTTTACCTCAGGGGCGGTTCTAGGGGATCAGATGAGTGAGGCTCAAGTCAGTGACATGAGGATAGGCTAGAAACATGTGGAGGGGAAATTACATAAGCAGTTCTTAGCAAGCTTTTTACACGTCGTTTTTAATCGCTCTTCAACTCAGTCTAGATTGAAGGTTGTGGTAGAATGCTGAATTTACAATAACTGTAAGAAAGTGACTTACAATTAATTGACTTGCGACATGATAAGCCAGTATCCAGGACTTGCCAACGAGGAGCAATCAAGTTTCTCCCTGTCCGCCCCTGCAGACAGGTAGGATATTTGAGAAAGGGATTTGCATTGTGGTCCTAGCTCTTCTTCCAAGATAGAAACTCTGCAAATTCTTGACACAACGGTTCATTATCTTCTTTGTACAGATCACCCTTCTGTTTAGATCATTAGGTCTAAATGTCTAGATCCTAAATGTTAGATTAATTATTATTATGAATTATCACTGATAATTAGTGATAAAATTATTAATAATTATTATTAATAATTTTATCAAGTACCTAGTGAAAATTATTATAATTTATTGTTAGGTATTAATCATTTGTATTTATTATTAATAATTATTATTATTAATTATGATTAATTAATACGATATGATTCTGGGGTTTTTAATACTACGTCGGTAATAATTTTTCTATAAAAGAAGTACCTACCAACATATATTCGAAATTAGCTTCATTTCCGTAGCACGAAACGCACCTCAGAACAACAAACTCGACATCAAAGCCATATGATGTTCCAAAGAGCTTGTTAGTATGAAAATGGACCTGTATTTCAACAGTTTGATTCATGGTCGTGTTGTGAGGCACAATCTTTGAGCCCTCATTGTGAACGAACGGCTGGTCGTACAAAGCTGCGGATGGTCTTAAAAAATTCTACGGAACAAACTCTATCTTAATATGAAATAAAAAACATACCGTTCTACATGAATTTTTCGAGATATGAAATTTTCAAAATTTCAAAATTCGTTTTGAACCCCTTCCCCTTGACCTAGGGTTCTGAAAAGTTTCGAGGACCATTGTGGGGTTGGTCGAAACCCATAAAAAAAAATTTCGTAATTTTAACTCAACGCTAACTGGGCAAAGTGGCGCGGACGGCGTACGGCGTACGGCGTACGGCGGACGGACGGATTTTTTTTTATTCGATTTTCTGAATCTACGTATCTTGAAACGTAAACCAACAAATTTTGAGGGGGGGTTAAAAAAAAATTTTCTTTGGGCGATTCCAATGGTTCATTATCGAAGATAATAAACCAAAATTAGCATTAAGGAGAGCCGATCCAAGCAGGAGGGAAGATACACATCCCACCGGTAGAACCTGGGGGAGGTAGAGTGGTCGACTCGCCACTCAGGAGCCCAGACAGGCGAATGACTCGTCGCCTGACTGGTACCTGATATCCTAAGCACCGCAGGTTTCGGTGGAACCCTTTAGCTGGTTCTACCAACTATGGATGTTGGTCCCCGAGTTAGTAGCATAACTCCCATGCCGAGGTACATAACCAGGGAACACGTTCCCTAGTGATGCCACCTCTCCTCCTTTAAAGCATCAGCTACTACCTTGCTTCCTGTACGCCCAAAGGTCGTCATTCATGTTCAAGAGTCAAATTAATGAATCTTAGAACTCTACCAACTTCAAGTTATGAATCAAATTATCAAGTGATTTTTCCTTATTTACCCTTCAGAATTGTCAAGTGGAGAGAACTGAGAGATATTAAGACTTTTTGTTTATAAACAAGACAAACAAGGCCATTGAGAATGGACAACCAGGCCAAGATTTCGCAATCCGAGGCTCCTGACCCCTACCTAACACCTATATATCTCCTCTTTACAATTTTAAATGCTTAATAAGTCTTGAAGTAATCAATACTTAGAAACACAGTATAAAGAGATCTCTTAAGCGAAATTTACGAATCAAAACAGGTCCAGGACCAACGAAATCAAACTATCAGGAGACTCTCAACAGAGTTAAGCCCTTATTTCAGAATTTGGGTTTCAAAATTGAAATTTGAGACTACTCGCGTGTAGGTACCATATTAGAGAAGATCTCGGCCAATCTGCACAATAACCCACTCAAAACACACAATGAAGCGAGAGCACACATAAACCGAATAAAAAAGTTGCCAAGTACTCTGGATGCTCGCATCTCAAAAATAAATAAAATCCTCCCCCAAACCACAGGTCACATACAGGTGGATGAGTCGGACAGAGAGAACTCGTCATATACTACTTTTAGTTGGTAACAGGCCTCACATGGTAGGTAAAACAGGGTCGGTAGATAGCATACGCTGGGAGTACATCATTTAGAGGACGGAGAGGGAGAAATGCATAGCGTCATAATCCAAACAATAGATCACGTACATATAGATTAGTAGGTCGTGTAGTTCTCTCTGACCAACTAACCTGTACGTATGTGATCTACGGTTTAGGGATTTTCTTTATCCAGACTGCTTGTCAACTAAACAGTCGGTGGCGCTCGCATCTCAAAGATAAATAAAAACATCCCCCAAACCACAGATAACATAAAATTGATCTGTATTTAATACAGATTAGTTGGACAGACAGAACTCTTCATACCCTTTTAGTGGACGCATAAATTGAGTTGATAATAAGATGATAAATAAGATGATAATGGAGATATGGCCAACAACGCAACCCTCTACGGGAGGCCAGGGGATATCGGTTGAATTTGGGCACCCTCGGAAGAGCCAAAGGCAAGGGCAAGTCTCTACATACTCTTCTGTCCAAAGGTACCGTTGAGCAGCCCTAAACCATCCCCCCCAGTCATTCACCATTCCAAGCCTTTCTTGAGCATTTCAAGGGCTCTTCATCCTCAACAGGAGATTCTAGTCATTTTAAACGGTCCACGGCCACCCTTGAGCATTCCTTAACCACCTTAGTCAGTGACATAGCCAGAATTTTGATAAGGGGTGGGGTTACAGACTAGGGCCTACTGAGGGAGGAATGGAATACTCACCCAGAGGTAGGGGGTTGTTCTTGGCTCCGTCCCGAGTCAATTGGTTTTGAGCGGGTAGATAATCCTCGTTGGAAAACGAACTTCAACTACAGATGTAAATTCTGATGGTAGAGTAATCAATAGATTCACCTTTCAACGAATGTACCCTTAAAACGTTTGGGCATTGTGAATGCGTCGCTGAGACGGTTGAAGTAGGAGGTGACGATTTCCTTTCTGCGGTCATACTGATTGTAGATCGAGTTGGGCAAAGATGTCTTCCGCCCGAAGTTTCCCAACTTGGCGACGACTCCTCTCAAGCTCATTTTGGAAAAACTGTGGGAGTAAAAAGTTGAACCAAAATCATAAATTGAGTTGATACAAAAAAATTGTTAGAATTCGTTTATCAAAACAAAAAATCTAGATACAGGTAGGTACTATAATGTAGTATGGTACCCTCACAAAGTCAGCAAAAAACCACAAAGTCGGGATTCATTACAACAGACCTTTAATCATGTTAATATTAATATTTTTTTAATAATATTAAGATTTACCTATTATTAGTTAATTTGTTTAATTATTATTATTTACAAAAAAAAATGCTTTCCCGTAAAGTCGTAAGTGGTTTTTTGCTGAAGCCAGTGAATTAAGATAAATGTTCGGATCAAAATTCCGTTTGAGAGAGTAAACTTGGGGGATACAAATACAAATATTGACATTTTCTTGCCTTCGATACACCAACGCAAAAAGCGACACCAAAACGCGCGATTCACCATTTCTAATGATTTTCGCTTACAACCAATGCGTTACAACCGAAGTTTACCTTCGCCATTTTTTATCGTACGAAAATCGTTCACCACTTCTGAATACCTTTGAGAATTTTGGGCTGTTTTTATATCTTTTCTGGAGATTGGTCATTGGGTGTCTCATTAGAAAGAGATTTTCGTTTTCAGGTTATCATTGTACGTATCTATTTATGTGGCCAGGTATTGAATATTCAACTAATTACGTTAAATTCGTAAATAAACGAACTCACGTAGAAATTTAAATTTGTCCACCAGATACCATGAATATGGAAGAAGGTCTGAATAGATGTCAACTGTGATAGATGTTAACTACAATCCTGACTTGGAGCTTGTGATATTGTTCAGTGAGTTCGATTCCTTACTGTGATTACCATCAACTCTGGCTCCGTTACAGCAGGTAAACGGGTGTACACATTTTTGGACTACACCCGGGTCGAATGGGGTAGTCCTACTTCCTGTAACAATTTCTCTTCTGATGATGACGAAATAACAAGCGAAAACATAAAGCTTGTGATACAACATGACAACATGATACAAGCCTGCAAGCTGACGAGATGGTCCTCAGAATGATAACCTCCCAACTCCCAATTTTTCAGAATTTTGAATTTTTCTATTTTTGGCTTCTCCAACTTGATTTTCACACCCTAGCGTCAAAAGAAGTCACTGTCATAAAATACGAATACCTCCTACGAAAACCCCGGCAACTGCAACGAAGCACCGTTATCATTTTGGGGTCCAAGCGGAGATGAGGTTCTCATTATAAGGCCACGATGTGATGTATCGAGGGAGAAGTGGCAACAAGGCCTACCTCAAATGGGGCTGGTCAACATGACCTACCTCAAATGTTGCTGAACAACATGGCCTATGTGATGATAAATAATTTTAATTAATTCTAATTTGAATCCCGCTGAATAAAAAAAGTCAATATGCCCAAAAATGTCAGTTAGAACAATTTGAAACAAACACGTTGAAACAATTTAAAAACCAGCGAAGAACGAGTCGTCCTCAGCGATCCCTAGGTGGACATCTCTATTACTACGCTCTGTTATGTCAACAGCTGTCAAATTCTTTGACAGCATAATAATTATATTATAATAAATAATATATTACCTATTATAAATAATCTCAAAACTAGCATCCTCATTGCACATTTATTTTAGTTCCAGGCTAGGGATTCACGTAAGAATCCCAGCCTGCTGAACACGTAAACCCTTCTGTTAGCAACACCAAAGGCTACCTCGGATATTAGGTACCTACGAAACAGGACTCGTAAATAAGTACACCCCAATTTGCAGCTAGTATTAGATTTTTCTTTTCCCTTCTGCCATGCTCACCGGCATCACATCAGGAAGATAGATAATATCTATTATATTGTAATGTATTTTTGGTACAGGTATAACGTGACTGGTGGAAGGTTGCACATCACCTTATAGGTTGCATGTCATATTAGAGGTTGCATATCACAATATAGTCCAAAAGAAAACCCTAGCATATTCCCGAACTTTACGTACCTACCTACAACGAATTCACGAGGAGGGATCCAGTCCTTCACGGAGGTAGGATCAGGTTTTGAGCTCGATTCTTCACATTTCCTTATGGGCACTAATTCAGAGAAATTTTACTGAATGTATTACTTAAACACAAAAGAAGTCAAAATGATTTAACCAGTGAATAGCTCAAAACAACATCTAGCAAACTGATAACGTGCTGATAAGGGTCTTTTCTTCTTCTTCGTTTCTCATTTCTTGTCCTGACGAGGCAGCATCATGACGGACATACAGTTTGTTGGTCTTTTAGTGTGAGTTTTATTGTGAGGTGGTGGCCTTATTTTGGTGATTGTATTAGATTATTAATGTAACGAACGTTATTTTACGTTTCTCGAAAATAACCGTTATGCCCATCTTTAGTAAAGAGTACTAGGTAGGTGGTCAAGGACCCGTACCTTGGCCTCTTCGTTCACCAGACCTCACACCATTCGACTACTTTCTTTGGGGGTATTTGAAAGACAAGATCTACGCAGATCTCATGCCTATTCGTACTGTGGAGGAACTTCAAGGTTGTGTGTACATCAGGCACACTTACCTCGAACGGTTATAAACAGCAAGGGCATTTTGAGCAACTACTTTGAAGTCCTATTGGTTTATTTTCCTTTCCTTTCCCCCTAACCAGGTGGTAGAAATTGTTAATTTTTTTCAAGGAAGTGTTCGTTTTTATTTCTTTTTAACTCCACCATAGCCGGTTCCCAGTCCGGTTGAGAAAGGAGGAGGAAAAGGAAATGGAGAATTATATACTTAGGTTTTAAAAAAAAAACCTACAAACCTATGCAATTTCATGTGCAAACACACGCACTAAAAAAGATGATTTTTTCACGCGAAATAAACAAATTTTGGTCATTATTCCGCAAAACTCGAATCAAGAACGGATAGCATCACGTGAATCATCGTTAAAAAACAATGAAAATTTATTCACTGTCATCCAGTACTTGACAATTTTGGGGTTGCGCAACTTTGCGTGCTCACTGAATCGGTTGCACGCAATAAAAAAAATTGGTTGACGGATCAAATTTTCATGAAATTTTGGGTAGAATCCGAATCTGCA
Source organism: Stenodema calcarata (assembly GCA_963920205.1). Classification (NCBI taxonomy): domain Eukaryota; kingdom Metazoa; phylum Arthropoda; class Insecta; order Hemiptera; family Miridae; genus Stenodema; species Stenodema calcarata. The sequence continues at coordinate 1,386,183 of OY986054.1, forward strand.
ATAAAAAATTGGGGTTCCCATTTAAAATAAGAAAGTTAGTGTCACTTGCGCATGGTTGCGCAGTTGCGCGGGGTGCGCAAATATGATATTTGAGATCCTTACAAAAAATATGAAGATTCGAAAAAAATTTTTTGTTTATTCTCATTTGGACGATTTTAGGAGGGGGGGGGGGACAACTCGTGGGACACCCTGTATATATACAATATATATATATACAATATATTGTGATACTATTTTCTCCCATTCCCTCTCTTCTTCATGTGCCAAAAAATAGCTCTGGCCCATGATGCCTGCATTCGTTTCATTCACAACATCAAAACTCGACATTCTGTAGGAAATCTAAATCTTTTCTCCCTCCCCTTAGATAAATACTTCGATCTCCTTTGTATTTTCACAATTTTAAATAATTATTCCATCCCACCCTACCTGCATAATAATTATAACTGAAGCATCATCCCCCCGCTTAAATGCACTCACGATCGTTCGTCACACCACCAAAATCGGTCAGTCAGTTCAAGTTAGGGGTAACAAAATTGTATGCCAATAGCGAATAGTGCCCCCCACCCCCACATTAATTATAAGATCTTAACTTGTAAATTTGTAGATTACCTATTTTATGTAATTTATATATTTCATGTAATTCATGTGTACTAAATGGGCCAATCGGCCTTTGTACAGTGAATGGTAAATAAATTATTATTATTGAACATACAACAAACTGTCAAAATCTAAAACGGAAAAAACCGTTGGTTAGCTTAGGTTTATTTTGAAGACTGTTTCCATTATTGAGTTCAAGAGCGAAAACTTCCAACACCAAAACGACGTCAAATAAGTAGGTATGTACCTATTCACAAACAAAACCGCTATCCAATTAACTACAGAAAACACGTATCAAGTCTCAAGTCTTGAGATGTTCTTCATTAAATGAAGAATTTTGTGCTCTAATTCGATTGTGGAATGAGATAAGTAGCGCAATTCTGACTTCACCATCGTGTTCAGCGTTGAAAAAATTGATTTAATCAATAAGCTGTACGTGGGTCGTGAAAGGCAACTTTTGACATTTTCATGTCTTTCATATGGTACCTAACTCAAAAACCGTTGTCCCAAATGAGTTTCTGATCATTTGTCATCGGACAAAAACCGTTCACCATTCGTTGGAAACCTCTCGATTTATAGAACTAGAATACATTCCTCTCACTCGGTTTTCGCCCTTCGAAAAGCTGAGACATGCGCATGACTTAATACGAAGTTGGTTTGCACACAACATTATGACATGAAAATGTCTCAATGGGTTGCAAACTCGTGTGCAAGCGTTTACATTGGCGTTCGACGACGTACGGTTTTGTGGGCGTTTCAATTTAAAATAGTTTTCAAGTTTCCAAGTTTAATATAAAGATGCCTTTTTGGTTATTATTACCCAAAACCAACCCAAAAGACCACAACAAGAACCTCAACAAAAGAATGGGATGCGCGGTAGCCTCTGCACTCAGACCTCACTGACGTCATTCATCTACTGACGTGTGGTCCACCGTTGTAGAATCCCCATCCATGATAGTATCCACGATTGTCGTCCTCGTTTCATGACGAAGGCAAATAAACGAAGGTCAACATACACACTTCAAGTTAATAATTTCTCTGATACTCATGACATTTTACATTGTATTTACAGTATTTACATTGTAATTTTTACACTCGTACAGAAATGTGTTCAGGTGTTTGTACATAATTGCCCTAAAATACATAAGTGAACGTTCATCGGAAAACACTTTGTTTTGTAGCTAAATGATGCTTATACCGTAGTTTTCATTGCGTTCAATTTTTCTCAATAGTCAACCGGTGTTTACAGAGTCATGTAGAATTTCCTTTCATCTTGTAGGTAGTGGGTAATTGATATAAATGAAGAAGAAATTGGTCGGTGAGTATATTGGCACTTTCTGCTTAAAAAACGTTCTGTTCATAATTGATGCAGGCAGGTGACGACGATGCGAAGATAGTACCTACCTACATATCGCACCCCGGCTGGAAAAATGACATAATCCAAAAAGCTCGATTTTTCAGGAGAGCGAAAAAACAAAACGGCCCTCAACTCCTCAACATCTCCCTAAACCTACCTATCGAAACGTTTTTTTTTTCTTTTTTCATAAATATACTTCCTAGAAACGAAAATATGCCACGAAATTTATTTAAAAAAAAGATTGTTTGGCTTCTCGAATATTAATTGAACAAATTTCTTTTGAGTTACCTATGCCACTTTTCTTGAAACACTTGCATGAATGTTTTCAAATTGCGACGTTATCCGAACTGTGCTGCTATGCTCTGATGATGTAACTTGAAGTTCCTCCTTTACTGATCTTGCATTAGTTGGGCGCTAAGAAAATTGACAACATTGATATACAGAAACATTTCTGCAAATTAAGTAGGTAACCTTCTCTACACAAAAAGTGTACAGCCTTTATTTGCAAAACTAGACTTTAAAACGTTATAACGTAATAGGACGATGCTTTTGAGTTTAGAAACGAGGGAATTGTAACCGGACTCTGAAGGAGTCGGTACGGAGAATTTTGAATATTTAATATCAATAAGGAAACTGAAATAGAAATGAAGTTGTCTGCTGCCACCACCTACGATCTCGTAGGGCACCTTCCCGGGTAAGTGGGTTTCAGAAATAACAACGTAATGTAGTTAACTAATATAATGAATGGATTATATACATGGGTAGCGCCGAAAGGCAGCCTTCGGGTATGGGGGTTCTTTGAGGAATTATGTGTGATACGTAGTATCGTAGGACTGGGAAGTTTATCAAGAATTACGACAGTCACAAGGGGTTTTACAGTTGAAAATACAAGAGTTAGTACAACTGAAGTAAAGAAAAAGAGTGATGCTATTGTTGTTACTACTATATTGGTCAAGAATTACCTAGGTGGATTTACACTATGTTAAACTTTTTAAATGGTATATGACAAAATCACAAAACGTTGAAAAAACTAGAAAACTCAGTCTTGAATTAGTGCAAACCAAAATTATTTCTTCCAAATCACATAAATGTTTTATAACTTTATTCAAACTAGAAAACGTTGACTATAATGTGAAAAAAGAATAATGAAAAAATATGGAACCATTACAGAGATACGAGGTTCAGCAGTCGAGGCATCTCATTGCACGATGTTCATTGCAAATTGGCTGACAGCAGGTGTCGCAGACTGATTTGGTTTTGCGGTCTCGGCTACGATCGCAAAATCCACATCTGGCATACTTCTCAAGTTGTTCCGGAGGATCTTTCAATGGTGGTGTGTTGTTTTCGAACGACAATATACCCTTGATAATAGCTTTCAGACTCCTGGGGATACCCTTTACTTCATTACGCCTTATGAGGTGCGGCCTTATAAGTTCAGTGGCCAGGTCCAACAAGTAATCTTTTCTTCTGATTCGGTCCTCCCACTTCACCATCCCATGCAGAATGTAAGCATTGGCTCCTCCTTGGTCCAACATCCCAAAAAAAAAAACCTCAATGTCCATCTGCGAGTTTTTCTTGCAGTCGAGAAAAGGTGGCACATTTGGTCGAAAGCGTCAGTTCCACCTTTCGTTTTATTGTAGGTGATTATCACTTGGGGTTTGTTGGTCTCCGGGTCTATTGCTGCGTCATGGTGGAACGTAGACAGCAGGAGAACCACTTTCCCTTTCTTCGGTGTGTAAGATACCAAAGTTTTGTTGTGATCAAAACAAAAACGACTAGAGCCTTCTTTGTAGCCTGTTGCCAAGAATGACTTCGGGATTTCCTTTTTGTTTTTCCGGAGCGTTCCAACCATCGTAAGTCCTTGTTTGAACATCGACTCGAAAAGCTCCACAGAAGAGAACCAGTTATCACAAGTAACGTTGCGGTTTGTTTTTGCGATGGGTTCTGTCAATTTCCGCACATAATATGATGGCACGCTTTCCCTATCATCAGTTGTCACCTTTCCCACATACGGTATGGCATTGACCATGTAAAATGTTTTGCTGTCATTCATCATCACAACTTTGAGGCCGTATTTGTCGGGCTTTGACGCAATATAGACGAGAAAGGGGACTCTCCCCCTGAATCCCAGGAGTTGTTCGTCGACGGTCACCTCTTCAAACGGCGTGTAGTAAGTTTGGCAGTTCAGAACAAATTTATTCCAGATTTCGCGACAGGGTGCCAACTTATCAGAAGCTCTTCGCTCAGCTCGAGTGTTTTTGTCATCAAATCGTAGGGTATAAGACAAAAAAGAGAATCTCTGAAGTGACATCGTAGCCCTATAATGAGGATTGCCTTTCACAGGAGACCATAAATCTTCTGCCGATAGGTGGCCAGATTTGGTCACTCCGGCAAAATAAAGCAGGCCGATAAATGCGCGGATTTCAATCACGTCAGTTTCACCATGATAACTTTGTAGGCTCTGACAGTTTTCCCGACGCCTTGAAATTTCCTCGTTGGTGTGAGTAACGACCGACGGAATTATTTCCTCGTCGAAGAGGATATTCCATGCGTCAACAACGTTGTGAATATTGGCCCTTGCTTCCGCTGATGGCCCTGGACGTCCTGAGACAATATTCCTCAATTTCATACGTCCTCGATTAGAAGGAAGGTCCTTTTTCCAACAGTACCCACTTTTGCCAGAAATCACTCTCAAATTTCTTACTTTTTCCGGTGGTTCATCTGTGTCTCTTACTGGTGATTGAGAAGGGCCAGGAACTGCACTTGGCTCACCTCCTCCATCGTCGATCACTTGTTCAGGTTGAGAAGAATCCTCATCAACGTCCTCCTCCACTTCGAAATGTTCCTCCACCAAAACGCGAGCCTCCTCTTCATCAGACGAAGCATCTCCTCCCATGTCGCCGCCTTCATCTTCTTCTAATTGATGCAGAAGGGCAGCAATATCTGCATCCGTCAGAAACTCCTTTCTACAGCTCATAATTGCACGAAAAACACAAGAAACACACCGTTGACCAGGAGAAAATTGACTAGTAGTTACATGCACAGTGGGGTGTCGAACACCCCAAGCTCAGTTTGGACGCGCACTATACGGCTACTTGTCATGAACTGAACGATTTGGCGAATGTGGCAGGTAGAGGGAGAGTGAGAAAGGTTTTACATGGAAGGGCGAAGGGATGGGAATTTCCCAGAATCCAACAACACTCGTTGAAACTTTGTTTGGGGTGTCAGACACCCCGCTGTGTCGTTCTAGGGTTAATTATGTTCTTTTTCAATTTTTTGTTTGTTTTAAATCATTCAATGAATCCTTTCCTTTCGAATTAAATTAAAGAAAACCAATATAAATGTGTTAAAATATTTTTTTACTCGATATTAAGATTGCGGGGTGTTGAACACCCCACTGTGCATGAATGCGTTAGAAAAACTACCGTGCTATTCTAGGGTTAAGATGCTTAAGGCTTACGGATGTCTGGTGAAACTGTTGAGGGCTCAGGGGTAATTGGGGAATTATGTTCACTGGGCACGCGCTCACTGCGCCACTTCACTACTTCACGTACCGCGGCGGTACAAAACAAATGGTACGCGTACCAGGAGAGGGGTCTCCGAATGGATGAGTTGCTGACTCCCGTGTAGGTGAGGTCGAGGAACTGCCTCACCACAGAAAACCCTACTATACTACCTCACGGATAGGGATGGCAATCATACATCGATGTTTTTGAAACATCGATGTTTTCGCGGGACACATCGATGTTTTTCCATCGATGTTTTCTGTGTCGATGTTTTTGGAACATCGATGTCGGGGTTTCGATGCATCGGCACATCGATACATCGATGTTTCAATTTTTTTTGCCATAGGCTGCTGAATGTTTTATTCTAACGTTTTTCTCACATACCTAGGAATATTATTTCTGCATTTTTATTTCCTTTAAATGAAAATATCGAGGCGTGTTGGCTGAAAAGTATCGATACTTCCAATATTTCGCCTGTGGGAAAGCAGCTAAAACAGGCTCTAATGTCAGGATTTCACTCGAGATTTAAGGGGCGGGAAAACTGTCACTTGCTGACCCTACCCATGTTTTTGGACCCCGTTTCAAAAATATTCACTTTTCCGATTCCATCGCATCGTCAAAAGCCCTCACTCAAATTAAAAAACTGATGGCGTCTGTTGATACTTCTAATTCCCCGTCATCTCAGTCATCTTCAGAATCGGACCGTGGAAGTCCCGTTGACATAATAATATTATGGGCCCATCATAAATCGTTGGCGTTCAAAACCAACAAGAAAATGTCATCTTTTCAGAGCTTATCGGTGAACTTGGACACGGAGATATCAATGTATCTCTCAACTCCAGTGGCATCAAACATACGTTCAAATCCCCTTGAATTTTGGGAAAGACAGTCTAACCCAAGCTGTCCACGTTATCAAGAGAATACTTGGGGAGGGTAGCCACCTCTGTACCGGCAGAAAGATTATTCTCCAAGGCTGGTGCAGCTCTTACGCAGCAGAGAAATCGCCTGGGGGGCAAATTGCTTTCAAAATTACTTTTCTTGAATGGACTACCTGCCAAATACTGGGTGATAGCCCAGCCTTCGTTTATACGATTTTTTTTCTTGGAACTGAATTATAATGGTAACAAATAAAATAAATTTATAGCTTATAAATTAAATAAAATAAAAAATTGATTGAAAACCATCGATACATCGATGTTTTTTTAAAAACATCGATGTTTTTTTCCTATCGATGTTTTTGGGGTCCGATGTTTTTGGAGCATCGATGCCGGCCTGTCGATGTATCGATGCATCGATACATCGATGTTTTCATTTTTTTTGCCATCCCTACTCACGGAGGGCATGATGGCCGTTTATATACCAGGCGGAGGCTTACGCCTGCGCACCTGGCCCGGTCTTCAGGGTTGCCACCCTTCCGTGGCTTAGCCGTCCGTGAGGGAGCTCCTCGTCGTGTGGCGGCGTTAGCGGCGGAGGAATAGTGGACCGGTGGTGGAGGAACCGGTCACAGAATCGTGACATTGGGAAAAATTGTGATTTGGTCCATTTTCTGAACAAATCACAATTTTTCGCAATGTCACGATGTTTTCGTGGGTATTCACTCGTTTCTAAATTCAAAAGCATCATCAGTATACGTCTGACTTCTAATGTGATGCATGCATAAACACTCGAATTTCATGGATCCAAACTTGACTCTATGACATACATCATAATATGATTATGTTATATGAATATGATCGTATTATGCTCATGCGCGAAGACAGATGTTCCTCCCCCCCACCCTTGAATACTCACGGATTTGGTTTGATGCTATGGGACAGATTTGCATGTGAACATTTCCACTCCCTAACGATGTCTTTTGTTTACTCTTTGCTATAATATAGCAAATTATATTATAATTCGATTATTACTCTTTTCCAGAGTCTGAAGGTATAATGGTCAATACTATGGCTGGCTTCAATGACTGCCCAGAAGATGCTGAAAAAATTGGTACCTTCTTCTTTATCTGTGTTACAACACATTAAACACACAAAACCCCTTTTAGCCAGTTGTAGACAGGACATCCAACTCGATCAACTCGATTCCACTCGAAAGAAGTTAATTTCAAATCAAATAGTCATTTCAGATGAATTCGACATTTATCAATCAACTCGATTCCACTCGAAAGAAGTTAATTTCAAATCAAATAGTCATTTGGAATGAACTCAACTTTTAAGAATTATAACTCGATTCAACTCGACTGAAGTGTAATTTGAATAAAAAAGAGATAAGTAGTCATTTCAGATGAATTCGACGTTTATCAATCAACTTATAAGAAGTTAATTTCAAATCAAACACCTAGTCATTTGGAATGAACTCGACGTTCAACAATCAACTCGATTCCACTCGAAAGAAGTTTAATTCAAATCAAAGAGAGATAGTCATTTCGTATGAACTCAACTTTTAAGAATTATACCTCCACTCAACTCGAGAGAAGTGTGATTCGAATCAAAAAGAGTAAAATTAAACTGGGCCCATAACCGAAAAGAATTGGGTAAGTACTTGGCATTAGATTCAAAGAATCTCATTCCCCAAATATTTAGTTACTACTAATTTTGATAATGAATCTCCAACCACTTTTCGGATGTCACTCATATATTTGAAATGTTACATTTTCCAAATATCTTCATTATCTGGCATGGGATGGATGGGGTGGGTGGATAGGAGAAGTTGATACATTAGGTCAACTTCTCCTGTCCATCCCATCAATATTTGTGGGTCTTAAAATCTATTTTAAATGATTGAAAATAGATTTTAAGATCCACAAATATTGATAAATGGTAGAAAATTCAAGTGCGGTACATGTGGGAGTACCGCTAGCGTCCACTACGCGACACTCTCCGTAGCACCCACTAGTGGATTAATGTAAAATAAATCTCATGAGGCTAAAATAATATAAAATAAACTATTCGAATGTTTGTTGGTGGGTACATCTTTTATAGAAACTAAATGCTTGCATACGAGTCTGCAACACATTGGGACATTTTATGTCAATATTGTACTAAAGACGTCTATTTCCTCAAGTTTCTGTTTTCTCTTTGTTTATACGAACCAAAGGCCGGTATTCTGTGGCTGATGGCTAAATCAAAACTAACAATAACAAAACAACGAATCCCAGTTTCCTATACGACCAACTTTGTTAGGATGTAGTATTATTTTAATGGAAACAGAAATGTAGGTAACCTCAACCTCAAGCAATTGATCACAAAACAAACGGCAGTGTTCACTATATCTATTTATATCTTAAAAATATATATAAGTCTGACATAAATACCAAGAACAAATACGCATGAAATGCGTGATAATTCGAGAGCTTTCGATCGAATGGTGCTTTCGATCGAATTTTTGTCCAATGAAAACTACAGAAGTTTCATTTCCCTAGCAACGGCTTGGTTGTAAGTGAAAATTGTCGTAAAATGTAGGTAACGCTTTTCGAGGACACTTTTTCGTGACAGTTTTTGCCAAAGCAAAGACATAAAATGTCAAAATCGTCTTGTTTTCACCTGTTTTTGAGCACATTTTCGAAAATTATCCGTTCTAAAGCATTCCGAGTCCATTCCTAGATCCTGAGATTTGAAAAAGTTCAACCACTTTGACAGTGATTTCCCGAAAGTACCATCTTTGGAGTTAGGCCCCTTCAATTTGATCTCACCATCAATTTGTATCAATTGGTACCGATTTTCCACTTCAGATAGACATCGGATGGGTGCAGCCATATCGTTCGCTATGATGCTGCTGGTGATTGGGATTCCCCTTTGGTGGAAAACAACCGAAGTCCACAGAGCGACTCTCCCCTACAGCCAAATCGAGGCCATGGATCCTTCCACCATCTCAATCCGCATGCAAATATGGGTATCAGCGTCCTCACCTGATCGCTCCAATGAAATTCTGAGGATCGCAAAAGACATTTTTTCAGACCATCGTCAGTAAACTATAATTTATTTGTAGTATAGTGTTTATATATTTGGATACTAAAATATGTATTGAACAACTGTCATATTCATTTCACAGAGGTAATAAAAGTTGATGTCCTCCCTTTCAAAATCAATCTGGATGAAAGCACATTTGAAGTGCTGGATGAGCGGAGCAGCGACTGGCACCCAGGAACGTTAGGGGATTTGGTCTTGGTGGAGGTTCCCCGCTTGAATAACAGCGAAATCTTTTTCACTAACGACCGAATCATCTACTTCACACGAAGTGCAGGTAATTCCTATTAAAACAAATGTTTTAGCGAATTTTTGAAGAGAATGAAGCTATAGTTCTCGGTCCAAAATTGTTAAAACTCGAATTTCCGACAAATGTTATACCAAAATCCGTTTCAGAACATCCAATCCACTGCCAAAAGACATCAAAAATTATAATATAAAGTAAGTAAAGTAAGTGAAACTAGTTTCTACAACTAGTTTCTGATGAAAAGTGTCCTATACATTTTTTTTAATACTGGTGGAAATCCGACTTTTTTCACTGTTAAGATTTTTTTGTGTGTTTTCGGCCGTAAGTCACTAAAATGGCCATAAGTCCCGCATTTTTCAGTCAACATTCAAATGTGATTATACCGTTGGAAAGAGCGTTAAATTCCTTATCTCCCGATTCAAACTCGATTGACCGAGAGCTGATGGTTAAAAAAATAGAAGAAATTGGTGGCGACTCAGCTAGCACAGCCTGGTTCAAAAGTTACTTCAGCAATAGGAGACAGATCGTGGAGGTTGGAGGGGTGAGAAGTTATGAGATGGCCAATAATTATGGAATAATTCAGGGAAGCAATCTGGGCCCAACTTTATTCAGTGGCGGCTCGTCCATAAGGCCACCTTGGCCCTCGCCCCACCCAAAAATTTGCAAAGGAAAACAGAAAAAACATAGAACAAGGAGAAAAAAATCTTACCTACTACTACCCACCATGGAAGAAGGGAGATCTCCCTTCTTCCATGACTACCCACTTCCACTGAGCTCTTGCAGGCGGGCGGCTATTTCGTCTGACTTCGATAAAAGTCGTGTCCTCAACGCATTTTGTTTCGATTTATCGATTAAAAAAGTCGATTATCGGATCGACCAGAAGTGCCCCAGTCTCAATGTTGAAGGTATAGGCGCTTCCTGGGGTGGGGGAAGGCACCCTGTGTTCGGAGATAGGAGCCATTCAGGGCGGTGGCCAAAATATCGAATCATCTTGAACGCCGAAAACAATCGATCGTTGAATCGTTCCTTGTCAAGGAAGAACGGAGTTTCATTCTTCCATGCTTTCTTCCATGTTCGATAAGAATGATATCAAAACGTTGCCTGACGTTATAATATATTATTTTGAATGCATTGACTGGTGGTTTTTAGCTTCGTATTTACTCATCATAGTAAAAGTGAATTATTGTCTCCATAATATTAATCAACTAAACATTGAAATTTAATATCTCACGTGCAACGCGTGAACGCTTTGCTAGTCGTCAAGACTGAAGTGGATTCGCCCAAGGGAATCTCATTTGTTGATTTCTACATTCTGTAAGTTAATAACAGTTAATAACCGTTAATAACAGTAATATACATAATATTATTATGTAGCTCAGCCAACCGTTGAGAATACTGTTTTATTTGTTATCCCTGAAACTGATGGTGACTTCGTTGACTCGAGCTTTGTTTGAGCTAACCAACGAACTCTAAAAGCTAGTTGAAATCAATCTTGCTGTTCTGTGATCGTTCAAAATGTTTTGATACGATTGGATAAGAAAACGTATGTGCAATCTGGGCATAAGAGGACATTTTTAGAGGGGGTTTTCAAGGTACCACTCGGCTAGGAAGCAGATGGTCGCGATTGCTAATTTTTAAAAAACCCAGTAATAGAAACTCCAATAATATAATTTTTTGACTACCTTTATAATGTACTCTTTGAATAGTACTCGTACAGTCACAATTTCTCTTTTATTCTTCCTATCATTTTGAAGATAATTATTTGGGTGGGTAGGTGGGATTGCCTTGCAGCCACCTCCTCGTCGGTAATCCTGGATACTGGTCAGTAACCTTCCCTCTCCTCAAGAGAACTCTTTGGAGAACGATGTTTCCTGACTTGCTAAGAGCTGCATACCACTAATTATGAAGCAGTTTAGCTGTAAGGGTAGTTTGAGTTTAGTTCCTATAGTGAGTACCTAATAGGTAGGTATGCACCTAAATATTGCCCTGGTGCCCCACCAGTTTCTGAGCCCACGAGCCGCCCCTGACTTTATTCCTAATCTACATAAATCAACGTGCCGACCTACCTTTGGGATGCAAAGTCTACCTGTTTGCCGATGATACCACACTGTTGTTTGAAGGTCTCAATTGGGAAGAAGTTTATCAAACGGCGAACAGAGTGATGAACATGTTGCAGAATTGGTTCGACAGTAACTTGCTTACCTTGAATGCTAGGAAAACGAAGTTCCTCGAAATTGGAAGAGTTTGGGGGGTGAACGATGACCAGCACGTCATGATTCATGGGTGTAACACTCCTCGATCGGGCGTCTGTACGTGTGATCTCATTGAAAAGGTGAATCACCACAAATATCTGGGTGTCATCTTCGACGACAAATTAAGATGGGAGCAACATGTGATCGCCCTTGCCAGCAGACTAAGAAGGTTCATCCATATATTTTACGGAATACGGTCCATCTTGCCTCGCGATAGGTTGAAGCTAGTTTACTACACCATGGTCCAGTCTGTTCTGCAGTACGGAATTCATGTGTGGGGATCTGCGGTTGACAGTGTGTTGCAGAAATTGATCGTTGTGCAGAAGGCCATACTCAAGACCAGGTTTCGTCTCCCTCGCCGCCATCCCTCGGATGACCTCTTCCGATTCGCTAAGGTATTCACCATCAAGCAGCTGTACTGCAAGAATTTGCTCTTGATGTTCTTCAAAAATCCCACGATCTGTCAGACCACATCGCACCAATACTATTCAACCAGGTACACTTTGGAGGGGGGAGCGAGAAATCAGAGGCCACGTCTCCAATTAACGACAAGGAGCCCATCTTATGTTTTTTCAATTTTATATCGGAACTTGCCAGCTCATTTAAAATCTCCAAGTCTGTACTCGAGAGACAATTATAAAAAGAAAGTGTACGATTACCTAATAAGTAACGGTCCGCAAAGAATAGAGCAGTTCCTGATAAGCCAGTATGTGGTGTAGTACCTGCCTGCCGATGCAGAGTCTAATTTATTCAAATTGTAGCCTAGCATTCAAGTCATATTTCCTATTTCTACAAATGTATTTACCAATAAAAAATATATATTAAAATAATTTATAAAAATAAATGAGTAAAGTAAAACCATAGAAGCTGTGCAAAGACATTGGATCATTACTCTGGAGAAACAACAACCCTCCGCAGCAACACGGGCATCAGCCTATCGCTGCGGAGTAGTTGACAATAGTCATGGAAAAATAAAATAAAAATAAATAAATAAAAATAAATTAATATTAAATAATGAAGTAAAATGATGTAAATAAATACTGTTTTTTTTTTCTTTCCCCAAGTATCAGCGAAGAGTTTTCCGGTAGTGCATTGCGCGTTGATGACTGGGGTCTGTTTTATGTGCTAACAGATATGAACGCGATGGTCCGTGTGGTGAAGAATCACTTGCTTCAAGATTACAACTTGGTGAGCAAAGTTGTGTCCATCGTTTCGCCTCAATCCCTGACTGTGAAAGACGACTCCGTTATGAATGCCCTGCGCGCCTCTCCAAGTTATGACGTCATTTTAACAATTGTGAACTCCAACCCCGAACACCTCTCTATTAATTGGGATGTGGCTTCTGATTTGAAGAGTAAGTTACTGCAAATTATGTTGTGTTCATTTAGTATTACTTAGTCCAGTCAGTCAATAAGAATTATAGAGTGCGTTGAAGATTGGAATCCGCCTTCCTTCGAAAATGTGTTCATTTAGACTAGGTATTGAACATACTAAAAGTCCTGTCATGTAGAGTGGTAGCAAGGGTGGGCGGGGGGTCCTTAAAGGTCCTATTTTTCAGTTTTTCGCTTATATAACGAAAACGGTGTACTTTTTGATATACCATTCTATATACAAAATGAAAGCTGTTAAAACTATCTACAAATTTGATTCAATACGTTTTGTAACAATTCCCAACCGTTTCCGAGATAGACTCAAAAAGACTCTCAGAAGAAAGTGGTGGGAGAAGAAGTTGTAGAGGGTTAAATTACTTAAGTTAGAGCGATTTCAAGAATTCAGTCAAATTTCCACCTGTAAATGCACATTAATTTTGAAGTCAACACGAAGGAGAAACGTAAATTAATTGGTATCTAGTAGATACTATCTACCATTTATATGTATACCTATATATTTACATGTAACATGTGAGTATATAAACTGGTGTGCATGAGAATGCAGTGACTATTTGCACTAACTACCCTATATTTAGCTGTAAATTGAAGGATTTTGGTCAAAAATGACGAGAGAAATGAATGTGCATTTATAGGTGGAAATTTGACGGAATTCTTGAAACTTAGAACCTGTTCGAGATAATTTGGTGTTCAGCCATAACATATTATGTTCGTAAAGGTAATTTAACCCTCTACAACTTCTTCTCCCACCACTTTCTTCTCAGATGAACGGGTTTAAAGGAACAGAACAATGTTTGACAAAAAACGAGGGGTAAAAAGTTCCAGTCATGCAGCATGGCTATAAGAGCGAATTTTCGAAGAAATAACCGCTTTTATGTAAAATGTGATGTTTGGAACATCTCATTTTAAATTTAGGTTGGGATAGGGGAATAAAAAATGTTTTGAAATCCAGAAGAGATTTGTTGGATACGTAGGTAAAAAATATTGTCTCCATTTCGTGCAGAGTAACACCTCAGTTTATGGATTTTTCAACGCTGAACACGATGATGAAGTCAGAATTGCGATATCTCATTCCGTTATCAGATTAGAGCAGATGAACTGTGAAGAACGTCTCAATAACAACCACGTTTCTTCACCTTCAACGTGCTCCAGTTTGAGAACGGAATGAGATATCGCGATTCTGACTTCACCATCGTGTTCAGCATAAGAAAAAAACTTTAAAATAAGGTGTCACATGTCTGACTGTTTCATTTTGGGAATTTATGGGTGATTCCCCCCCCCCACTCATACCTAAAATTCCAAAAAACCCACCATCGTGTTCAGCATTAAAAAAACCTTTAAATTGAGATGTCACTTGTCATACTGTTTCATTTTGGGAATTGATGGGTAGGTAATGCCCCTCCTCCCCCCCATAACTCCCCAAAACCCCCCTCAGGATATAGCTTTTTCAAAACTGAACACGATGAAGTCAGGATTGTGATATCTCTTTCCGGTATCAGATTAGAGCAGATGAACCGCGAAAAGCATCTCAAGTAAAACCACGTTTCTTCATCTTCAAAATGCTCCAGTTTGGAAATGAAATGAGATATCGCAATTCTGACTTCACCATCGTGTTCAGCATGAAAAAACCTTTAAAATGAGGTGTCACATGTCAGACTGTTTCAAATTTGGACTTCATGGGTAATTTCCCCCCCCTTAAAACTCCCCTACACCCCCCTTAGAGTGGCCCGATTCTGCCCATCTTTGAACTTAGCCTGTCGATTGCCAAGACAGATTTTGTGTGCAAATTTGAACTTTTTATCTCAATTCTATCGAGAGTTATCGTCTGGAATGACACACACATAAATACATAAATATATACATATGATTTTTTGTGTCTTTTGGCAGTGAATTCAGGATGGTCTGAAACGGATTTTGGTATACAAATTTTGGGGAATTTCGAGTTTTAAAAATTTTGGACCGAGAACAATAGCTTCCTTTTCTTCGAAAATTCGCTAAAAGCCGATTTTTGAAAATTGTCGATTTTTACTGAAAAATGGGACCTTTAAGGACCCCCACTCCTTTTGCGACCACCCTGAAAGACAGGACTTTTAGTATGTTCAATACCTAGTCTAAATGAACACATTTTCGAAGGAATGCGGATTCTAATCTTCAACGCACTCTACACCCCCTTTTTGAGCATTCATTGCCTGGACTATACTGACAGGCGAGCATTCTACCACGGTAGAACACGTTCTATGCCATAGCAAAGGACTAACAGTTAGTGTTGAAGTTACTTGGTCCCGGTTTCTGTGCCTAGGCAACGAAAAACCAGACCTAGAATACTACAATGTAGTATTCTGGGTCTGGTTTTGTCATGAGGAATCTTAATGGCCTCTGGAAAGTTGGTGAGCCCACAGAGGAGCTCTAATTCCAGGGAGGGAACAATAGATCTTAATAGGTCGAGGTGCTTTACCTATCAAAAGCCTCCCACATCTTATCTTAGTATTACTGGACAAGCTAATTACACACCTGAAGTTATGAGCGTTGCGTTTAATCGTACTAGCACTATGGTAGCTATACCAGTCTTAGCATCATCTTCTATAACATCTTCCATTCTCATGGCACTCGTGGCCTGCCTCTTGAGTTGATCCAGTCTTACTTACATGATCGTCCACAGGTTACTAGGATTGGGGCTTCGGGCTTCTTCGAGTCAGGAACAAATTATTAATAATGGAGTTCCTCAGGGAACGGTATCGGGGCCTGTATTGTTTCTCTTGTATATTAATGAGTTGAAGAATCTTGATATCCATGGGCAAATATTCGGCTTCGCTGGTGATACGGCAATTGTGTTTTGGGGCAAGGATTATTCTGATCTGACACCACCGTCAACGCTGAGATATTTCGAGTTAAATGTTGATGTGGATTTTTTTTCTCTTTTTTTATGGTTTTTAGGGGATTTGGAGGGTTTGGATCGATGTGAAAAAATAATTGGGGTCATATTTGGATTAGGCATGAAATTTCCTACAAATCTAGCCCCATTATAATTTTTTTGGACGAAGTTCGTGATGACCAGGAAACTACGTTAAAGTTGAGATACAAAATAATCAAAACGTCGAAAAATCAAAACCATCGCCCAACCGATAAAAACGGACAACGGATTCGGATTCAGTACCCTCGGAAACCCCCATCCATGATAAAATGAGGCCGGCAACGTTCTGGTCACTTTTTGTTTTTGTAGACCAGTGTGTTTGATCATTTAAGTTAAACACATTGATTTAAGAAACACATTGATTTCCTTATTGCTAGGCTGCGTAAGCTGTTCTATGTTTTCAAGGAAATCCGCTGTTTTCTATCTTCGAGCCAACTTAGAATTGTATACTATGGCCTTGCCTATTCCATAATTAAATATGGAATTTCGCTTTGGGGAGATGCTTGTCAAACTTACATTAAAAAAGTTCAGATAATTCAAAATCGTTTATTAAGAATTATATTAAATAAAAGCTCCAGATAATTGACAGCACTTCTCTATAAGTGGTACCCTGTCCAAAATGTACGTCAAGTTTTCCTAACTCAATCTTGTCTACATGTTTTATCTAATGGTATTAGCCCTGATCATTTATCTGTTTTCCCGTGATCACGTTACTTTAATAATTCCAGTATTATCCTTCCTAAATAATGTAGTTATTTAATTATTAAATACTGAATTTTATAGAGGAAACTCGTGTGTTAGTGCTCTTAGGTTCCTTTTTCACAAAAGTATTAATATATTTTCTTTTCGTAGTTACTCCCACTTCAAAAAACAACTGATCAGTATTATTTAATTTACTTTGTATTATTTATCTTGCTTCTTCTCTTTTCCCGCCAGTTCTGATGTAGAGCATAGTAGACTTTAGTACGGGGTAGGCGTTGCAACAAACCCGTTCCCGTCAGATCACGGAAGTTAGGCATCGTCGGGCGTGGTTGTTACTTGGATGGGTGACCGCGTAGTGGGTCTATCGTCCAAGTGATTTTATCACGCCTCTGTACGGCGATCCCCTCTCAACTCAAGGGCGTGGTTGTTACTTGGATGGGTGACCGCGTAGTGGGTCTATCGTCCAAGTGATTTTATCACGCCTCTGTACGGCGATCCCCTCTCAACTCAAGGGGGCGAGGCAATGAGTAGCTTTAAGCGAAATCATCGGAACAATTCTGATCCACCTAGGTGGACAGCCGATGACGTCCGCGACGCTAAAAACGGCAGTAGGACGAAAATTCAACCTGAAATGGTTGCTTACTTTACTTTACTTTAGTAGACTTTTAATTTTTAATTTTTTATTTTTTTATTTTTTTTTTATTTTGTAAGTTTTGACACGAAATAGTGTGAACTCCTCCGAGGTGCACAAGTTCCCCGGAACTTATACCTCAGTGGGCAGTATTTATTATAAGTAAGTTTATTTTTTAAATTTTCATTTTTTCATCACATTGATTATTTGTATCAATGTTTTGTTTACTTGTCCATTTATATCTGCCAATAAATCGTCATCATCATCATCAAAGTGAATGACGGGTTATTTTGTGTTCCACAGAGTACTTCCAACCGCTTCTCAATCAAGTCGATGACATCAGCTCCCACCACGTCAAATCTCAATGGTTGCACCTTGTGGATTTGGGTGAAGCCTCGAAAATGGATTCAGCTGGAGTGAACGTTCTCAGTTTTTCACAATTACCTCATATAATCACTCCATTGGAAAAGAGACTGGGATCCGGTGAGCTATCTTGAATAACACGTGGATATAAGTAAGGAACTAAAAATGTTGGTAACAAAATAACAGCTTCATGGGGTATACCCCATGAATCTGGAAGCAGACGGAAGCTGTTATTTTGTTAAGGGGGCTTAGTATACCATTAAGAGGGCTTAGTACCTATACGTTAATCAATATGCCTGTAGATCCTATCTCGCACTAGACTAGACGTTATTTTTCGGAATTGATAGTATCCTTTTGTTCGTTTTGCGAGAGCAAGATATTTGGTGAGCAGCACCATGTGCAAACAGTGCGAGACCTTTCCGACGCACCAAAGGAGGGCCTAAGTCAAGCAGGGATAGTAGTACGTGATTTCGATTAGGTAAAAGCGATTCTAAAGGACCATTGGGCTAAGCGTTCAGAAGAACGGTTCAGAACTGACCACGCTGCCTTTGGAGCATTCGTTTAGTCACAGAACTCGTTCAGTATCAACAGACCGCTGTTGAACGGACTAAATGAACAGCGGACTGTTGAGACTGGACGAGTTCTGTGACTAAACAAACGTCCCGAAGGGAGCGTGGTCAGTTCTGAACCGTTCTTCTGAACGCTTAGCCCAATGAACCTTAAGTTAAATCAACCCTTCAGGCTCAATCGACACGATGGTTACAGATTACAGAAATCCTTTGATAGTAACTTCTGAGAGAGGTTTCTCTCCTAAATTACTTCATAATATTTGAGGAAGAATTATTTTGAGAAAGGAACTGTAAATCATTTCGACGGGCTTTTAAGCTTATGCTGCAAGGCGTTGTATCGACAAAATCTGTTCTGCGAGAACATGCCTACGGATCATAGTGAGCTATAATAGTTCCTTTTCAAATCGTGCCACCTGTAGATGACCGTGCTGTTGAATGGGTTAAGTAAGTTAGGTTCACACAGAAACGCAATCCCGGATGGAAATCCGATGCAGCAACGTGTTCTGCTATTGGCCAACGCTAACATGGATTATTGTAACGCAATGTCTCGAATACAAAATCTCTAGGTTTTACTCCAGATTCCTCTCTTATATGCTTTTACTATGACGATGGACGAGGGCAAAAGTTAAATCACGAGAAATTCAATAATGATGCAAGCGTGAAGAGTGGGAAACGGATCTGGAAAACACTGTTCACAAAGCAGTGGTTATGATTTCGTTACGCAGTGCCCGCTATAATTGCGTGGCCATATAAACCTAGCTTTAGTCCCATACCTACTGACAGCTTCCCTGGACAAGATATCAGACGGGAATAGTGTCACCTTGGTATGGACGCCAGAGCATTCAGGACTAAAGGGAATGAAGAGGCAAACACTGACCAAAAAAAGGTCAGAGACCGTCATCATTGGACCTGAGCCCTACTGTGGGGTATCAAAAAGCCTCCGGAAAAAGCACGATAAGAACCCTCGCATGCAACTACGGCAGACCTACTCAACTTACCTACTCAGCTCACGGTAGACCTACTGCCTGGACACTGCCGACTCCGAAAGCATCTCTGCAGGATCGTTGTGTTGCCGGGGACAGTGAGTACCAGTTCTGCCTCGAATAGGAGGAGACGGCAGATCGCGTCCTATGCCACTTTGAGGGACTGGTTTGGTCCCACTTTCTGTTTCTGTGCCTGGATAATGAAAGACCTGACCCAGAAAACTACACGAGGAATCTTAATAGCCTCTGGAAAGTTGGGGAGCTCACAGAGGAGCTCTAATTCCAGGGAGGGTACTCGTACAATAGATCTACATAGGTCGAGGTGCTCCACTTATGAGGTTGTTACTGCTCCACTTGGCCTGGAGTACTGTCCTTGCGTGTAGTCTCCCTACTACGCAAATGGAAAAGCTGCAGTAGAAAGAGTTCAGCGAAGATTCCTACATTTCTTTGCATTCAAATTTTGAAGCAACCACCACCATGAGAGATAGTGGGTTGATGCTTCTGGAGAGCTGTAGGAGGCTCACGGATGGACTCTTCCTGTATAAGCTGGTCCATAACATGATTGATGCTCCTCACTTGCTCGAAGCTCTTAAGTTCTACGTTCCTCCGTATCCAACCCGCGTTACACCCACTTCTGCCACTTACTACTTGCTGAATTCACCAATGATTCGGATTCAGAGAGAATTCAGCCAATTGGATGTGGACCGGTTTGGTTCGGCCCTTCTACCCTTCCGTCGCAGGATACTGGTGGCTCTGAACCCCCCTTGATGATCTGCGATAATTATCTTGTTTAAATTAATTTCAATCATTGCCTACCTACAGTATCATTTATAATTTTGCTACGCACCCCTTTTAAATACCCTTGGATATTATTATTTTTCTTTTTTTATTACTTACATACTAATACATACAGGGTGTCTAGTGTAACTATGTAATAAACTCAGGAAATCGATTTCGCAGGTAATTTGCAACAAAAAATGCCTCCTCGTAGAGTTTTTTTTCTTACTCAACTAAAAATCCGACTTTTTTAACTTGTAAGATTTTTTTCGTCTTCTCGACCTTGTCTCTGTAAAACGGACCTAACTCCCTTAAATTAATGTGTAAAATAAAAGTTGAGGATACCGTTGGAAAGAGCGTTCAATTTTCTATCTCCCTGATAGACAATCCGATTTTTAAAGACAGTACTTATTGATGAAAAAGTGGCCAAAGTCCAAAATGTGAAGATATTCTTAAAATAACCGGTTTTTCTTCAGTTGTTCGCTTTGTAATTACGGAGGTCATTCGGCGGGCACTCCTTAGGAAAAACTTGCCCAGAATCTCAGCTTTCCAACGGTATAATTATTTTTTATTTTTTAGGGGAAACTCTTTTGAGAAATTTGAGTTTGTATACGAAAAAACGTGTATTTCCAGGCATGTTTCAGGCACATTTTCACGCTGAATCGAATGGTGACGTACCCAGACCTCCCAAGCAACGAATTAAACGAGTTTTCACTCACAATATCTCCATTTCAGTAAGTAGGTACTGTTTTGAAAAATCGGATTGTTATCAGGCAGATAGCAAATTTAATGCTCCAACGGTATCCTCAACTTTTATTTTACACATTAATTTAAGGGAGTTAGGTCCGTTTTACAGAGACTAGGTCGAGAAGAATTGAATCTTATAGAATTGAATAATTATTCTTATTATAATTATTAGGTATTATTTTTGTACAGTTCTGGTATTGATAAATTATTTGGTGTACCATCAACAGGAATATCGAAAAACCCCTGCGTCCATCTAGTTCTGTACATCGTGAGCTGCGCGCAGATGCCGTTGAAGTTTCTGTCTGAAACCGGTGACTACGTCGATTCGATGATATCCCCTTTGTGGGGCGGTATTCAGCTGTTAAATCCAGAGCCCGAAAACTGCATTAACCAAACGGCGTTGGAGCCCAAATCAGAGCACGTCATTGGTCTCTTCACTTCGCAATTCCACTCACTTTTGGGGATACAGCCAATGGTACGTCATCACTTACATAATTTATATGGGTATTGATTACAATTGGAGAAGGTTATCGTGAAAGTTGCTGATTAGAGAAGATGCATAAAAAAAAAAAAAAAAAAAAAACGGCCAAGTTTTGGGAACATATCTGTGGCCCAAATCACAGAAATGTTCCGTCTTCGTCTCTTCTGATGCGCTCAACATGGAGAAATGAAGGTGGCCAAACAACAAAGTCGCAATACTCGCGGTTGACAATTTCAAGCCGGCCCTGTATTTGGTAGAAAAAGTTATGGTTCGGCTTGAGTGTTTCGTTTTTGTTGAGGCAATATCCTTCTATCTCAGCAGCTTCCTCTAGGTCAGCAATTCAGCCTACTTTGAGCATTTCACTTCAAGAAGTCCGTCGTCAAAATTGCTGAAAAAACACAATATTCCCATGAATCATTTAAAAACTCTATGTCCTACCTTTACTGCCCCCGTAAGGAAGAACGTTCTAAGTCCATTTTGGCGACTTCGAGAAAAACGAGGTTAAGTGAGTTTTTTTCTGTCATTCTCCCAGTTCAAATAATTCAAGCCCAACTTCTTCGATCGTGTCTCATACCTATTCCCCCAACTCATCCACATACTGTTCAACGATGCAATTAATTACCTTGACGATAATGATCAATTTTAGCGCAATTATATGGACATAGGACGGTGTAACCTAGTATGCACTACATCGGACGACTTGAACGTATATGGCACCAGGTTAGAACGTCCTATCTACAGGGAAAAGCTCGTTTCATTCGGGTTTAAAAATACTATTATTACCCCGTGTAAAATTTTTTTCTCCAATAAATTATCATTCAATGAGACCATGAATCCTAAATTAAAATTTAAAGTCCAGGAGTCCCGGATGTAGGAATTTTTTACCTCATATTCAAAGATGCACATAAAATCCTTATATTAAATAGATACCTGTTTTCTCTGGTTCCACACCTTTATTAGTACTGGCTAAGGTATCCAAATCATTAACAAATTAACATTCTTCTAGGAAACAAATTTCATTTATTATATTTTTTGCATTAGGTAGCTAAATTCATTTTATGAATGATTCATTAGTTAACAGCCTTGATTATCAATTTTATAACACAGCACTAAAACGTTGAATATAATTTACTAGTACCTTTTAGCGAATTTTCGAAGAAAATGTAGCTATTTGAAGATGAACCAAAGGAGTTGTTACTTGATATGATGATCTTCATGTTAAGCCTGCTCTCATCAGATAACGGAATGAGATATCGCAATTTTGACTTCATCGTTGTGTTTAGAGTTGAAATATCCGAAAGCTGAGGGGGGTTTTGGTTGGTTGGGGGGGGGGGGGGGGTTCATCCATAAATTCCAAAAAATGAAACGTTTTGTCAAGTGACACCTCATTTTAAAGGTTTTTACACGCTCCATAAGATGGAAAGTCAGAATTGGGATATCATGTTCCGCTCTCAAACAGGAGCACTTTGATGATGAAGAAACGTGGTTGATACTTGAGATGTTCTCCATGGACATCATGTTCTTTAATGGAGACATTTTACATAAAACCAATTATTTCTTCGAAAATTCACTCTTATAGCTATCAGTTTGTGTATAAATACGTCAAAATTTGAAGTAATTTACTGAAGTCATTTAATGAATTTACTGTTGAAGAATGTATTTTAGATTAATATTTGAACATAGCTTTGACATCGTGTTTTAGAAAATGATACTCATTGATAAGATGAACGATAACATGTTGTGTAGCTGGCGACTTCATGACGGACATTGGTTGTTGCTGCGGAGTCGAGGATAACCTTGTGACATCCCCCTTTCTTTCTTCAAAGATCCAAACGAACTGGTGGCTTGATCACTCGTGAACTTGTTCTTCGTGAAGAAACTCTGGCATCAACTTGAGTAGCATTATTAGGACTGCTGTTATCTGCACTAGTCGGTGATGGTGAGGTATTGGTCCTTGAGGGGCGCAAGAACCATGAATTTCACCTGTATGAGGCACCATCTTCAGTCCGGATTACATACGAGCGGGGCTCTTGGCATACTCTTACGATTGTTGCTGGTATCCATAGTTTGTGTTGTTTCCTCCACATCACTCTATCGCCTTCTTTAAATGTAGTTGCTTCTGCCTTTTTCTTGTCTGATTGAGTCTTGTCTATCATTCTTTGTTCCTTCAACTTCAATGGAACCCCAGATACTAATGCTGGCAGCAACATTTGATGAATGGTCGGTAGCAATGCCCTAGTTCTTCTTCCCATTAATCGTTGTACAGGTGATCCAAGGTTTCCTCGCGGTGTGTTTCTGTGATGCAGTAGAGCTAAAAATATGTCGGAACCCTCATCTAAACATTTATTAATCAAGTTCTTGGCTTCCTGAACGTAACGCTCTACTAAACCGTTTGAACGAGGAAATTGTGGTGATGAGACTCGATGACGAAAATTCCAGGCTGTCGAGAAGTTTTTCAACTCCAATGAACTGAAACAAGGTCCTCCTCCTGTTCTCACTTCCTCTGGAATACCGTGATCAGCAAACCGTTTTCTGAAAGACTTTATAACCGCTGCTCCACTCATTGACCTGAGCTCCTCAAAGTCATAAAAGCCTGAGTAACTATCTGCTATTACTATATAATGCCTTCCTTTGAGTTCAAACAAATCTGCTGCAACATACATCCACGGTCTTTTTGGTACTTCTTCTAACAGTATTTTTTCTTCTGGCTTATCCTTTTGGTATCTGGAGCAAACTTTGCAGTTATTTATATAATCGAACAGGTCTTTCTCCAATCCAGGCCAAAAAACATATACTCTTGCTGTTTTCAGTGACGACTGTAATCCTTTGTGAGGGCGTTGAATATCTCCAAGCACGTTTGTTCTGAATTGAGGTGGTATAATTTTCTTCGTTCCTTTCAACAATAACCCTTCATGACTGCATAATTCATCCCTGAAACTCCGGTACTTTTTTTACCTTTTGTATATCTAATTTCAGGGTTATACGGCATAATTTCGAAAAACATTCTCTGGAGACGCGGTGGAGCAAGATGAAGTGGCTTCTTGAAAATTTTTTCAAGTGGCTTATGATCAGATTCAATTATTAATTTCTTACAACCCCAAATAAATTCATGAAACATTTTGCAAGCTGCTAGAATGGCATATGCTTCCTTCTCCATTTTACTATAATTTTTCTGAGTGGGCGTTAGTGACTTTGAGCTGTAGGCAATTGGCTGACCCTCCTGGAGAAGTACTGCTCCAATGGAGTGGCAGCTGCTATCTACTGAGAGGGTAATTGGAAGAGTAGTATTGTAATACCTGAGAACAGGGGCGTTTTGTAGTAATTTCTTCAATTTGTTGACTGATTGATCTTGATCCTGACCCCAATACCACTCTGTTTGATGTTCTAATAGCTGCCTCAAAGGGTGTGATATTTCTGATACCTTAGGAAGGAATTTGGAAAGATATGTTACACATCCCAAAAACCGTTGAAGTTCTTTAACGTTTGTAGTAGGGATGGGTCGGTTTCAGTTTTCGGTTTTACCGGTTTTTGGGGAAAAAAACCGAAACCGAGAACCGATCGTCCAAAGTCGGTTTTTTCGGTTTTCGGTTTTTTGTCCGATCGACATTAATAAATTTATCTTTATTGATCGTCTACGTTGTAAATCAAAGCACACAATAATTAGTTATAACTAATTATTAGTTATAACTAACGGTTTCAGATGTTATTCCTTTCTGCTTTTAACATTAAATGTTAAATTAGTAGGTAATTAAAAAATCACAAAATGTATTGAATATTGTTTACTATAAAATACATCCAACAGCATACATTTAATAAGATAAATCATGATCCTCTTCTTTCATTGTGTTGTAATCGTAATGCAACACTCGATGCTGATGCCGAGTATTTGTAAAAACAAAAATTATTACTAAAACCTGTGAATCTCATAAATTGAACTGTAAAATTTACAGTTCAATTTATGAGATTCACAGAAAGAAGAGGATCATGATTTATCTTATTAAATGTATGCTGTTGGTTGTATTTTATAGTAAACAATATTCAATACATTTTGTGATTTTTTAATTACCTACTTGACTTAGTAATTTTTTGTATTTTATTTTATTAATTGTATACCAATTGAAGTTCCAATTAGAGTTGCTTTGGCCCAAAAACCGGTTCTAAGCGCAACTGTAAAAACAACCGAAAAAACCGAGAACCGGGAATCGATTTTTAAAAAAAACCGAACCGGTAAAAAGTGCAACCGACCCATCCCTAGTTTGTAGGAAACTTTATCCTCTTGATGGTCTCCACTCGGGCTTCAAGCCTTCGCCAGTTAGATCATGACCTAAGAATGTGACCGAATTTTGCTTGAACACACATTTATCAGGATTCAGTGTCATGCCCGCCTCACGCAATCTCTTTAGAACTACTGTGGTAGTGGCTTCTAATTCGTCCTTTGTTGGAGCGTGGATAAGTATGTTGTCGATGGCACATTCCACGTTTGGAATGTCGCGTAGGAGATCCTTCATTACTGACTGAAATATCTCAGGAGCAGAAACTAATCCAAATGGGATGCGAAGTCATGAATATCTCCCCATGGAGTCAAAAATGTTAATCGGCCATTAGCGATAGTCGGACTTTAATCGGCGATCAAATGCAATTGATAAACCGGCCCTAAATATTTGCTCATTCTTTCAGTTACTTCTATCTGCCAGAAACCCCTTTTGCAATCGAGCTGCAATGTCTTCTAATGTCGCTAAAGGAAAATGCCTTCTCTTCACGTTTTTGTTCAATCACGTCGGGCCCTAATGCTGACGTGAACGTAGCGACTTGTATTTCCTTTCGTTTTTTGTCAAGACGTGAAGCAATGACATACCAATCCCATTGCTGGATCCATTTTCGCCACAATGGAACCATACCCGAATCCAAAACATCAATCGGTTTGGGTGGTTTGATATTCATAGGTTTGTCTTCACTCACCTCGTCTCTATCTTGTCGGGCCTTCGTCTTCACATCCTCATCTTGGTCTTCATAACGTCGGCCCCTCGTCTTCTTGTCCTTCTTCGGCACCATATCAGTTTGTGTATAAATACTTCAAATGAATTCACTGTTACTTCAAATATGTACTTCAAATCGTGTTTTAGAAAATGATACTCATTGATAAGATGAACGATAACATGTTGTGTAGCTGGCGACTTCATGACGGACATTGGTTGTTGCTGCGGAGTGGAGGCTAACCTTGTGACAATAGCCATGCTGCATGACTGTGGATTTTTTTAAACATTATATTTAACAATATAATTATCTATTAGTTGCTGAGGAACCTTTAAAAATACTCCAGTCTTAAAAAGCCATAAAAAGATTACAGTTTTAATATTAAACTATTTTTGACACTGTTCCTCACTAATATGTCACTGGATGTACTTACTAGTACATCAACCAACTCGAAAGAATGAACGTATTATTATAATGTAGAAAAATAGTACTTTCGAAGTATCATTAACAAATGTGGTAACACTTGAAAATGGTCGCGTAGGCTAATCAATCAAAATTGGTAACATCAGTGTTTGCTTCATCGAGGGACTCTTCCTCATTGATGACTGGCAATGACTCCCAAAAATGAAGACGATTTTCAAAATCTGGAATAACTGCCTTCATCTGTGTAATTAAGTTATCCTTCCTGTCTTTCGCAATCCTAGAGTGTCCTAAGTGGAAAGTATTAGCATAACGAGTAGAAGGAGAAGTGAGAAAACTCCTGCAGTTGCAGTGGAACTGCCGCTAGTCTGCGCCACTGTTGCTAAGCGCTGGTATTGCCCAGGTCTTGGCATGCCCTAAAGAGGACTTTTTACACGATGAACCCGAATTATTTCGTTCCTCCCATCGAAATAATAATTACAAAGTTGCAGCTTAAACCTGCAAATAGAAAGGAGATACGAGGGTGCTTATTGTCAACGGAATTTCTATGCAAAAACTCGTTTTATTTCCATGAAGCCACTTTTTTTTTAAGTGTAAATAACTTATGTCTAGGTACTTACAATATCGTTTTTTAAAGCACTCTATCTAACTCGAAATTGCAACAATATTGTAGTTGTACGTATCTACTGATATACATGGGTTGTATCACAATCATATTCCATATCAGGTAAGGTAACTGATCATCACACAAATTCCTTTACTTATCTCAACTCTTTAAACATGACACTTTCCTAGTTGATTTAGCTCCACTTTTATTTTTCAAATGTTGGCTGTTTTGTTTAACATGAAATGTAAAACGGCATCTTAAGTAGAAGAACAAGATTGCAGGAATATACTTCATTATATGCTCTTCAGAGCAGCACAAGTCGTGTGGGACATTTACGTTTTGCAAATCATGAATAGCTTCAATAAACACGTTCTTGTCTAGGTCGTTCTCAACTTTCCTCTTGATTTGTAGTTCCAATGGACGAATCAGTTCGAAGAAATGGAGCGATGGATGTAACAGGAAGGATGATCCATGTTTTCCGAAATCCCTGGCTGCAGTTAGAGTGGCGAATTCAGGGAGGGGCTCGCAGGATTTGAACAGGGTCAGGCATTCTTGACATTCAATCAGTTTTTTACTTTTCCGAATTACGTAACCACACAGATAATAAATTATGAAATTCTTGGGGACATTCTGCTCATTTTCTAAATCTTCCTCCAAATGAGCTTCATTTACAATTGCCAATTTGTCCGTCAAATATCTGTGGAGTCTTTCCTTGAGCAACTTGTTGTCAAGTTCTTTGGTCTTCCCCAGATGGCGCAACTTGTTTATCATAGTATTCGATGGTACATCAGCATCAGGAGAAACATTCATGCTCTTTGAAATGGCCGATTTTGTGGGAACGATTTTGTGGAGGGGTGTATATCACCACTAAGGGACCGCAGAATTCCGAAGTGTCTCTCGAGTGGATCCTGGTTTATTTTGGCCGTCAAACAGTTATGTGTACCCCTTTGAAAATAGAAATTCCGATATTTCAATAGTGCTTCGGATGGTCACTCGAAGTGACTCCATTGTTCTCTCTGAGGCAATTTCATTCAGGGTTGGAGAACAAGAAATCTTTCCAAGAAATGAAACCAAGAAGTCTAAGTCGGGTGAATGTCTTCTCAGACCGTGCTTGGGGATTTTTGAATTTAAAATGTCCATCAAATCATTCATATCCCTCGTAAATTTTTCGGTTTTTCTGAGCCTTTTCATAACCAGCCTTACAGCCTCCTGGCACACAACAAGACGGCATGGTTTTTATATTATAATATAATATAACATATTATGTGACTAGGTAGTAACATCACAGGTCGGTACCTTAGTTTATGACTAGAAAATACACGGAAAAACACTTTTTAAGATCACATGTTAGTCATTCTATCACAGAAAGGGCGTGTGCGATCCAGTAAGGCATGAGAACTAAAGGAAAATGACCAGCTCTTAGCGACACTAGCGCCGAAGCTTCACCTGTCCGCCGCAGTGAGGGCGGGCGGGGGGGAGTTTTCTCACTTCTCCTTCTACACGTTATGGTATTAGGTTAAAACGTTCTACCTCGATAGCTAAAGTCGTACATAGGACGATTTAGCGTAGTATTTTATAATTAGACAGCAAAGTGGTGACAATGGTCTTAGGACAAATTGTTTTTTCACTGCTTTCTACTAAATGTAGGTTGTCTTACCTAGCTCAAAAAACGTGCCTCGCCGAGCTCTACCAGACCATGTCCTTAACTCAAAAACTGAAAAAATGGACTTAGGACGTTCTTCCTTGCGGGGGCAGAATAGCTTCCTTTTCTTCGAAAATTCGCTAAAACCATGAAGTACATTATAATATAATTATAAAGGCTTGAAAACTAGGGCTTGTCTTATGTTTTAATTCATTGATCATCAAACTTTTGTAAAATGCAGGCAACAGACAATGGCGTGGACGTGATGAAGAGGAATGGGCCGCTATTGAGAGGTTGGGAGTTGGATTCCTTGTACCGCACTAGAATTGTCGAACAAATCACTTCAGCCTCGTTGACTCTGCAAGTGAGTTGATAGCCATTAAACTTCAGCAGCACTTTATCTTACATTTGATTGATGGAGTGACGTGGGATGTACCTACATTTTATTATGAGAGCCAGACCACTCTCTGTTCATAAGGAGTTTGCCAAGTTAACCCAATTTAAGTTACTGCTCAGTAAAATCATCAGCTTTGTTCCAGCCAGTCAATGCGATTGAACCGCAATTGGACCAAGGTTGCGTAATAGTGGTTGATCTATTGGGTCTAAACTTACACTGGATAAAACGGGATTTTTCTGAGAATATAAAAAATGTAACATGACATGTTACATGTGACATTGTAATTTATAGGAGTTTGAAATGAACAAACAGAATCTGTTAAGTATCTGATAAGCTGAGGATTACAGACGAGATCCAATGTTGATAAGCTGAGGATTACAGACGAGATCCAATGTTTGAACCTAGCTTATACCTATTTCTTGTAATGGGGGGGGGGGGGGGGGGGCTTGAGTTTTGTTTCGGTGGTTCTGCAAAGGCTGCCGAATCTTGTCGAATGTAGCATTCAGGAAGATACACAGAAAATTCATCCGAGTCAAAAGACAGTCTGATATCCAATAACCTATCCGTACAAAATGTACTAAGCCTTAGTATCTCCCAACAATCCATTCTCTCTCCCTACAAATCCAAATGTTTCGATTAGTTGTAGGGAGAGAGGTTTTGGAGGGTATCATTTCATGCAGCACAGAGGTTGGAGTTTTTTGTTATAAAAATAATAAACACAACATCATGACCGTAGTATTCACAATAGTTGATTATTATTTGACTAATTAAATATTTACCTAAAATACTGAAGCACTATCCTCATTTGTTGACTTCTTCAAAGCTACTACTGGCTTTGGATGAAAACGACACGTGGTGCTCTGGCAGCAGTATTGCCTTGGATTTTTCACAACACGAAATATCCCATTCTAGGGGTTCTGGGAGGGGGATTTCAAAAGAGGGAGAGAGGAAAAACTGTGTGACAGACATAAAACCTGGTAAATACAATCTCATGGCCAACGTCAAACTTGGTAAATACAATACGTCATATGTAAATGATGACATTTCCTTTTTTCCCTAAGATATTATTGTAGAAGAGAGTATCCCGCAGCTAAAAAGGTTTTGGTCAGTAATAAAACATGGGTTGGTGGGAACATAAAAATCTGCAAAATTCCTTACCTACCCCTTGTGACATGCGTCGGGAGAGAGAAAATGGGGTAAGTAACTCTTTTTAATTATGGAACTTATAAACTTTTTAACCTCAAATTAAGCCTTACGATCATGTCCTCCCAAAAAAAGGGGAATTTCTATGAAAAAAAAAAAAAAAAAAAAAAAAAAAAAATTGTAGGCACAAGAGCTGTATGACAGGAAATGACCCATAATTTTGAAACGACCCCACCACATTGGAACATACCTAAAGCATAGGAACCTTACAAATCTAATTTCGCTCTCCATGTTAGAAAGTGTTTGTGTGGGCCCAGCACAATAGATTTGTCGTGGATGATGGACGATACAGACTTGGAAATGTGGATTGGTGGGGGGTCAACCGTGTCCCACTTTAACCAGTCGCTACCACGGCTCGAATCGTAATTAAGAAAGCAGTAAATACAACAGTTACTATTTTTGACTGGAACATTGCTATTGTGAACAGAATATAGCAAGCACAGGCCACTAGTTCAATCACTAAACCATCTTTCTATTCTATGTATTTTGATAATGATTTCTAATAATACAAACGTTCACTATGCTTCTAGTCGCTGTCTAAGCTTTTGGGTGAAATTGGCAACATCGTTATCAATGAAGAAGTAGCCTCTTCGATCAACCTGGCAGTAGACCACGTTTACAAGGCAGAAAAGCTTCTAGAAGAAGGGAAGCTGCTAGACGCTTTGGAATTCTCCAAGTCAGCTTTCAGCGCTTCTGAACGGGCCTTCAGTGACCCGTCTCTCCTTGCTCTCTTGTACTTTCCTGATGACCAGAAGTGAGTTCATTTGCAAAATGTATAGCCTCTGTTCAGTGGGGTAGCCAGAATTTCGTTGTGGGAGGGGGGGTACCAGACTCCTACGAGGTATGGAAAAAACCCTGCTAGCGACGTCCCTACAACAGTCATCCTCAGCCATTCGAAGTCATTCTCAAACATCCCCAGTCATTCTTAACCTTTCCTAACCGTCCTGGACTATTTCAAGGTCTCCCCAGGCAATATAGACCACCCCAGCCTCAAGCCCTCCCAAGCTATTCCCAACCTTCCTTAACTTGAGATACCCGTGGAGAATTTGTTACGTACCTATCCATAGTATGGTATAGTGGCGTATGGATTAGAAGATTTTGAACCTTCATTGCAGGGCCGTAGCGAGAAGAACTTGAAGAGATAGCAGTGTTTACTGTCATTTAGCGTCAGACGCTCCGCGCCACACATAAAAACCCTTTCAACGTCCACTTTGAAAAAAACCACCAAAAAGTTAGGTACGCTAGTCTGTCAGAGAGGGGACGATCTTATTTATCTGTCATTCGTGAGCTGGTAATCGGGTGGAGGGTGGTAATGAGGGGAACGGAGAAGGATGAATGGGGGGGGGCAGTTTGTGGCGATGGGTGGGAAGGGGAGGAGGGTGGCAGTTTGTGACGATGGGTGGGAAGGGGAGGAGAGTGGCAGTTTGTGACGATGGGTGGGAAGGGGAGGAAGGTGGCAGTTTGTGGCGATGGGTGGGAAGGGGAGGAGGGTGGCAGTTTGTGACGATGGGTGGGAAGGGGGTGTGGGTTGTCTGTGCCTCTGTGCCCCTTAATGGGGGTGGTGGGTGGCGGAAGGAGGATGTTCAGTGGACTATTGGCCGCTAGGATTTCCTCTACATCGCCAATATTCACTGCTCCGTAGGGTTATCTCAATGTCCTCTTGATATGGCGTTGTCTTCCATCCTTCATAATCAAAATCCTTCCAAAAAATGCGTTCTAAACACAAACGGTGGGTACAGCTTTCGTACAAGTACGCAACCACGAGGGACATTTTATGTCTTTGCGCCCCCTCCCATCAGAAACTTATATGCAGCTTGCATTGGTGTTGACAATATAAATTATTGAGAATGATCACCTGTGTGTAAACAATTATTTAAACAATCACGCTCATACCGCAGCTTGTCGGCCACGCACTCCGCAGTGGTTAACGTAATATGGTTAGGTAAATCAAGAGCTATCCAACGAGTGGTGAACGATTTTTGTACGATGATAACTGGCGAAGATAAAGTTCCGTAGCAACGAATCGGTTGTAAGCGAAAATCATCAGAAACTCCGTTACATGTCCCGCGTTTCATTCCCGCGTTACATTTTCGAGTTTATGTAGCAAAGTAAAGACATAAAATGTCAAAAACCAGGGGGGGGGGGGAGGGAGGTAATCCAAATTTTCCCAACTTCACTAGCAAAATTTCCCAACTTTCAAAAAATGGAAACCAAGAGACTGGTTCCTATACAATATAATAAACTATAAGATATTATAAGAAAATAATATTGTGTAACAAAATTTGTTTAACCCTTATCTTGGCAAGACATCAACTTTTTGAAGAAAATCATTTATTTTTAATTTTTTTACTCATTTGGGCTTTCAATATAACAAATTTAATTTTTTTTTAAATTTTCCCCGTTTTTGTACATTTTGTACAGATACTGTCCCACAGGTGACCCACTGCCAAGATAGGGTAGCGCTCGACTGCTCCATATTTCGATAATTCTCTCGAGTGAAATGAAAGAAAAAAAACAGTTTTGAATAACAAACGACATAAAATATTTATTTCTCGAACTTTGACATAGAAATATTAGGAACTAGTAGGTTGAGAATCAGTCAACTGGCACTTCAAGTTCATAAAAAATCAAGAGCTTAGAAGGCACTTTTGATATAATGCAATAAATTAGTCTCAGGTATCACAGTGACTTGGATATGAATGTATATCACGAAAATTTCACTAATGAAAATATAAAATAACTATGAGAATAAACATTTCTAATTGAAACTATTACCCAATTCACAGTACTGATATAGAAAATTGAAATGAAACTGAAATAAACGTAATAAAATCACTGCTCATGTGCTTCTGTAAAACATTCTCTGTTGTCATTGAAACAAAACCTTATGTTACATTTTTTGCACAGCACATTAGTTTTAGCTGTGTGGCACCACCGGCATCGTCCTCTGGTTCCCTTTGTCGGAAGATGACGGACTCCATCCTGAGTGATATCTCTGTCGAATTTCACGGCTGGGGTTTTTCTTTTGAGTTTAGGCAATCCAGAGCTGCTCCTTCTCGGTCGGTTGTACAATACAAGGTGGTCCGCAACCTGCACTTTGAAATCACTGGTTCAAGAATTAGCGATTCAGAGTTCCGTACAGTCGATGGGCTTGGCAAAGGGTCAGGGCTTGAACTGTGGAGCAGCTCTCCTACCCCTAGATCAGCGAACAAGTCCTCTGCAGGGTCGATGTCGTATTCCGGCAAAACATCAAAAAAATCCTGCATTTGTCCCATAAGGTCTTCTTTTGTAGTCACAGGAATTTCACAGTCGTCAACATCATCTGACAAGGAATCCTGTCGAATACGTGGAACCAGGGAGAGAATATACTCTCCTCGAGAGGAGAAGTTTGTCTGAAACCCAAAAAACAATTCAAACTATAAATAATCACAAAATATTATGAAATGATTAGACGAGAAACTAACCGATTTCGGATGAAACTGACACCTGTTGATAGATTGCTAAAGCTACCCTATCTTGGCAGTGGGTCACAGGTGGTACACTTCTTTTTTTCCGATATTTTGAGGTTAGGCTTCAATATACAACTTTCCTGATTTTTTTCTACATTCTACAATAGTTTTAGTGAAACGTAAAACAACCTGGACTCTTAGAAGTAAATGAAACAATGCAGTACAAAATAGAAAACTTACCTTACATCTGCGCGGCTCCATTTTCATCACACATGGCGACCACAACAACAAAAAATCAAACTTTACCTGAACAGCTGGGTCTAAACGCGGGTCCAGGGGTGCCAACGGCTTCAGTAGATATCCGTGTTGCAGGGGAAACCGAATAAAAAACCCTAGTAACTCCCAACCAATTTTAAAAAATCAGGAAAGAAGGTGGGTCACAGGTGTCACTAATATTATATTATAAGAAATTAAATTTTATTCATTTTCTTACTTAGCTATCTTAAGATTGGCTGAATGCTTATGCCCGATAGGAAAATTCATTTAATTTATTTCTTACTATTATTTGTTTCTATCTTCACGGCCCGAAATTTCCCAACTTTTCCAAGTCACAATGCAGCGAAAAGTAGGGAATTTCGAACAATTTTCGCTTCAAAATTTTGGTTAATCAAAGTTGGGATAATACAAGCAGAACTATTCCCTGCTTGGGGGAAATCAAACTTTTTTGAACATACCTACTTAGGAGAAATCTCCTTCGACCTTTTCAAAAAACCCAGGATTTCAGAGTATGGGAAGTTGTGCATGTTGGAAATCCCAACCTTCTCCTGGGGTTTTCCCTTGTCTTATTCCCACTCCCTCTCTTTTCTCTCATTTTTAGTTTATTTTTATTTTGTCACTATTATTATTTTTTTCTGGGGAGTGGTGTTTGAAAATTGTCTACCAACATGTTCACTTGTAGGTAGTTACAGGCCAGTTCCTTGTACGTTACAAAAATCCTTAGATCTAGAGTAATATAGCTTCACACCCTCGCATGCTGCCATGTCTACCTTTTCATTTACCTAAGCCTAAACCTACGTGGGCTTTAACCCATAAGAAGTTTACATTAACACCATTTTCTTTGAACATGGCCACTAATTTCACCATTTCCACAATCATATAATTTTTGAACTTGGCGAGGTAAGGGCTTGACAATGTTTGAAGCGTAAAACGGGAGTCCGTAAAAATAGTCACTTCTTGGCCAGCTAGCTGGCTAATGTTTACATAAATAATAATATTATGTATGTATGTAAACATTAGTAAACATAATATATATGTAAACAAGCTATCGAATATATTATATTATTCGATAGCTTGTAGGATCCCGATGACCTCCGCTGTATAGCTACTGGTTTCATTATATAATTTATATTTCAAAATATTATTAAACTGCACATCAAGTATCGCCGATCCCACTAACTCCCCTATCATTGATCCATCACATTTACATAAAACCAGTTGTCTATTCGAAAATTCGCTCTTATAGCCATGCTGCATGACTATGGACTTTTTCTACATCATTCCGCCATTCGAGTTTATTTCTTGAGATTACTAGTTGATAAATAGCTAGTCACTAACCTAGAGTTTCTACATTCTTTATGTTGCATCAATAAACTCATTTGTTTCTCTTCTTCTTCGTAAGCGCCTTTTGGGCGATTTTACAGGAGAGCCAAAAGCAGTTGCAGACATACCTATTTTGATCTCTTGTACCCATTCAAATAACCTGATCGCGATCAATATTATTTTACACAATCATCTCTTGCCTACTTAGGTATCTAATAATTTATTGATTTTTTTCTTCTTCTAAGTTTGTGGAGGGGAGCACTTACGTAGATGACCTCACCATTTTATTTTCATGTTCTCGTACATAGACATACGATATTAGGATGGATGATTACCCACCAACATGCCTGTAACTCGATGAGAAATTTTGGTATCATACATCCAAGACACAGAAAGAACTCAGTGTGGCATAAGAAAAAGTAAGAAATATACAATCTTTTCATTATACCTGTTGATAAAATCAATAAAACATCACATAGTCTGCAATAAAAATTACCTACATTTTCATTCTAAAATCGTAAATAAAATATATTTTGGTTTATTATCTTCGATAATGAACCATTGGAATCGCCCAAAGAAAAATTTTTTTTTAACAAGTAATTTGTTCTCCACACAATTTCGTTTACACAAAGGCGTGCAAGGAGCCTTGTTTTTTTTTACACTCTTGAATGTTCACCGTCGGTAACATTATTATCAGAGCTAAATTCGTTGCCGTCAGGTTACAACTCATCGTCGGTTGGATGATACTCAATATCCTCGAGTTCGTTTCCCCTAAAAATTAGTTTAAAATACAGTAAAGTTCCAGTCATGCAGTATGGCTATATGTATGGCTAAGTAACTGGTTTTATGTAACATGTGATGTTTGGAACATTAGCCTCCTTTTCTTCGAAAATTCGCTCAAAATACAGTCCAAAATCTCGAAAGTGAGAATTTTGGACAAACGATAATGGACCTCTGAGGTACAGACACTTGAACTGTTGTTGTTGCTACTTGCGGACTCCTTTCACGTTTGCCGTCTATGTGCTAGAATTTGGGTTTTGTCTTCACTCTCTGTACTGCCGTAAGATGTAACAACAGCTTCAGATAAAATTTTGAAAAAATGCTAAACTTTCGGGAAAACGGCTGGAAAGAATGTTTCGTCACTTTATGTGGAGGAAAAAACAGGTCACCTAGGAGCGTTTGGAGGGAGAATAGCTTATGTGTGACGTATAGCACGCCTTGGTCAGGTTATTCATAATTTAATGTTGAAGAAAAACCACTTAACTATAGTTAAGCTGTTCTTCCTCTAAACTATTCGGCCAGTTTCCAAGCTGAACCGTTTTCTGCTTCGGTCCAAGTAAAGTGGGCTTTCCTTCAAATGCCTCACTCCAAAAATTACAACGGCTATTTTCTCTGAATTCGATGGGTTCTACTTGGGTTCTTCCTTAATATTGTACGCAGAGCCAAGTGGTTCTCCCTAATGTATAATTTGTTATAGTGCATACGATGTGGAGGAACAACAGCTCAAGCGGTTTTTCCTCCAAACTTATACAACAGTTTTCGGTTCGGTTTTGTAAAAACAGCTTAACAATGCCTATTCAGAGTAAAATCGACCTTTTCTGTATTTAATCGATATTAACACGATCGATAAGATGTAACCTCGTTGAAGTTGGCTCTTGGAGCGGAAAGCTCGAAATCCGTGAGGCATTTTTGAGGGCTCCCCGAATTTGAGAGATAAGCTGTTCTTCCTTCACACGCCAGTGTAGAGATCTCAACAAATCGATAACAAAAACTGAAAAGAAGAAAAAATTTAACTAACAGTTTTTTTTGCCAAAGTTTTCAATTACCTATGTTTCATACAATTTGAGATATCGTAACACGTAGCTTGAGGTCTATGGTTAATCTATGCCTATTTCATATAGAATATTTTTCTTACAGATATGCCGTCTACATTCCACTTTTTCTTCCCATAATGATTCCTGTGTTGATGTCCCTCAAGAAAATCTATTCTTGGATTTTTTCGAAGAGGCTGCTGAAGTAACAACAGAGTGGTGGTTTAAGACTGCAGATTTGCTTTTTAATATCAACGTCAACACCTACCTAGTCATAACTTTTGTATTTTCTCTTCTTAATGTTTGTCAAATAGTTATTTTGAAAATAAAAGCGTATGATTGTTTCTTCTACTCTGAATTCTATGAGTTGGGCTGGTTCTAAATGCCCGAACGAATCAAAGTTACTGAGTGAAGGCCTAGTGCATCTTTGCATGTTTATATCAGTGACGTAGCCAGAATATCGGTAAGGGGAGTTCAGACTAGGGTTTTTCCGATGTCGAGGATCTTCCGATATTTGATATCGATATCGGCAATATCGAATGATATATTGCGAAATTTGTATACCTACTCATAATTTTATGATAATGCGTTTTTTAATCAAGTGAAATTATTACTACAATCTAAGACTGATTTCATCTTTATATTGCAGATAATTTATGTTAATATTCATCACGTGGAGTACAATTTGGTTGAAAAATACACTTTTGAGGTTAGCTCATTGAAAAAAAGTTGTGTGTCAGCTAAGTAATGTTTGAGATCGCTATTTTAAGCTACCAAAAACAGTCACACAATGGATTTTCAGTACCAAAACAGAAATAATCATTTGTGCAGTATGGTTCTTGTTATTTTTATCATTATTTTTTTTTTAACTGCGATTCCTAAATGTGATTTTTGGGATAATTAAAACACTAACATTTTCATTCAAAGATAAAATATATTGGAATACAGATAGATTACCTAATAATTACCTACCATTTGACTGAAAAATTACAATAAAAACAAACAATATTTTTAATAGGAAATATAATGTATAGGTATAGGGCCTGATAAAATAGGAGATCATAAGAAGAAGAAGAAAACATGTTTATTGACACATAACTTGTATAGGTACAATGAAGTTAATGAAAATACGTGAATGTAACCTACATGAATACAAAATATAATTAAGTGGACAATAAATGTGAATTATATTGTCAGAGAGTAGGTACAATATTAATATATTTTACCACAAACACACAACTAATGGAAACAAAAACATGACAGGCATGGACCGTCTGCCGGGGGTCTTGTTAAAATCTACATTATTTTGATTTATGTTTTTATTCTTATTTTATTTATATTTAATTCCTATGGTGCGATCACTAATTCATGACTGTGCATCTACTACTACCTACATGAATCTAAGGTCTGTTGGCCACTCACCAGTTAAACTCCGCAGCCAGTGATGATCTATATTTCCAGGCATAGTGACCAAACAATGCCACTCTGAGCCAGCATTGCCTTTCATTTAAAACTGCAGTCATCTCTCTCATGCTCAGCACGCCAGCACCTAGGAATCGAAACCGGAACTCCGACAGTGCTGCACTGGGCAACAACCAAGAAAGTGGACCACGTCCTCCAGGGCCGACATGTTGCACATGGAGCAAATTCGACTTGGGCTATCAGAGCGAATATACATCCCGTCGTTTAGGAGATCATAAGAATATTGTACAAAAACCACACGAATAATGGGGATAATCCAATCACTATATTTTTGACAATCCTGTCCGAATAATCCTCAAACGTAACAATAAGATTTCTAACAATGTCAACAACAAGTCATGATATCATAATCATAAACATATCGTCATTATCGGGATCAAGAACCGAATTTTTGTAAACATACTTAACTTATAAAAATACAATATCGAAAGCCGGTGTTCACCATTACTTTCAGTATCACGATAATATCGCATTTCCGATATCGATATAATATTTCGTTTAGAGCCTTACAACTCAATTTCTATAAGCAGGGAACATGTTTTAGCCACTGAGCTGATACGGAGCATGGGCAGCGTCAAGTTGAAATCCTAAGGAGACATGGCAAATTATAGCTTCATAGTGTCAATAGCATACAAATTAGCTTTAGTAGCCACTCTGCGGATCCCGTCCCTATGCTGCTTAAAGTGTAAGTCCTGAGGAGGTTGCATGCCAAATTACAGCTTCGTGGTCTGAATAACATAAAAATTAGCTTTAGCAGGCAATCAGCTGATCCCAATCCTATGCTGCTTAAAGTGTAAGTCCTAAGTAGGTTCCATGCCAAATTACAGCTTCATGGTGTGAATAACATGAAAATTAGCCTTAGCAGCCACTCACCTGATCCCAGCCCTATACTGCTTAAAGTGTAAGTCCTAAGGAGGTTGCATGCCAAATTACAGCTTCATGATGTGAGTAAGTAACATGAAAATTAGCGTTAGCAGCCACTCTGCGGATCCCAGCCCTATACTGCTTAAAGTGTAAGTCCTAAGGAGGCTACATGCCAAATTTCAAGTCTACCACCACGGGTATTGGCTACATCTCTATAACTATGCTCCTGAGCGTTGGATGATATTCCTATTGCTCTGCCACAGCTACCCCACTGCTGCGCTCCTTAAGTTCACATTGCCTTCAAGACTTGGTTGTTCAATTTGTTTTGTTCACACAACTTGTGTCGTCTACCCAATAACCAATGTTTCTGAGTTTGAGTACGAGTTCTGACTTTTTGCTTTCTGACGTGCGTTTTCCATCGCAGATTTCATCTACGGTCATCCCTAGGTATTTTGCCTCGTTTGCATTACCATTAAGGTAAGTTGGCGTGTAGAAGCACTAGGCCAGGGGCGTAGCGTAAGCGGAATGAACAATGACACGGGGAATTAACAAGAAATGAACAATGTAGGTACAACGAACCAAATCACTCGCGACGAAATCGTGGAAATCCATATTAAGAAAACAAGAGTATTTGAGGTATGTATTTGAAAAAAATTTCAATTTCCACTGAAATATTTCTACCTACCTACACTGTTAGGCCGGTTTCAGTATTGTTTTGTTACTGACGATGGTTTAATCACCGAAACATGACGTTATGCTACAGCGTTTGTGTATTCTGGCGCACGCGTGCCTGTACGTCTCTTGACTGTGTTACCATAGAGAGGGGCAGCGCAGGCGGCCAGCGCTTCCCAGATTTGCAGCTTTGGTGTGATAGACCTCGGGGCCGGAAGATTGATAATATCTATAGATTTTTAATATCCATGCTGTAGTTTGATTATTCATAGTTTTAATTGTTCGTGTATTGTTTGTACTAAGGTTGAGGGATGTCTAATACACACACACTTATTGTTTGTATTATTAGTTGTTCGTTTATATCGTCGCTTACTTCGCAAAATTCCAGCAAAAAATTCGACGAGTGCTAGATCTCAAGGCTTGTGTGTACACTCGACGTTTTAATGTTGAGAACTACAATACCTAGTTATTTGGGTGTAGTTCAAAAACCTTCCATATTGTTTTCTCCCGAAAAAACATCATGGCTTTTCTAGTAGGTAGGTATGTTGAACTTGTGAAAAGCTGTTCAAAAACACCAGTGTTTCCTCACGTAGTTTCCTCTATTGCTTTATTAAATTGTGGGAAGAGCCCTCGTATTAATCTATTGTTGGATTTGCAACAAACCGCGCAAATATCTTTTGAAGAAAGATTACGACTGACCAGACATTGGAACTCACTCACATTCGCTACCTTCCAAAAAAAGTTAGTTTCAGGATTTCACTGAGTTTCAGCCAATACTAAATCCTAAATTGAACTGAATTCATTCACTCTCGCGTTTCAATTCGAACCAGAAAATGTGATAAACTCATTTTAGCAAAAATGTGGACTGGGCCGTATCAGAAGTGACGGTTTTGACAAACACACTTTTACATTCTGAGTTTTAAATTGCTTTTTATTACCCATTAATATTTTTATTATTTGTTTTTACCAACTAAGTACCCATCCAAAAAATTACAAATTGCAGCAATGTGTGATTGTGGTAATCGGTAAAAATAGTAAACGGAGTAATTTGGAAGATGGCAAACTCACATAATATGTACAATGTACAAAATGTTCCAATTTATAAGCTGAAATTGAAAACGTCCACTCATGTCAACCGCAGCTAGTTACTGAACGTAACGAGCGAAGACAAAATAATTAAATAAATATTGAAGCATTTTTTGATTTTTGGGGGCTGGCAGAACATTGAAATTACTTTCTTGAAAAATTTAGAAAATGTGACATATCACACTTTGCCATCTTTCTAATGTTCTTTGAACGGGAGCGGCGAAGTGAACAGGACTCCCAAGAACTCGTCCTGAAGTAACTTGTTAAACCGTCTCATGCTTGGAACTAATTATAATTAGTTATAATAATTATTAGGGAAAGGTAGGTGAGGTTTGTGTCCACATGGTCCACTCCAAATATCTTACGGAATTCCAATACCACTTGAAAATTTCCTAAAGGCCTACAAAAAAAAAAAAAAAAAAAACTAATACCTAGGGGGTGACCATTACCAATCTACATATCCGACTTGAACTGAGACTTGAGCATTGTTTAGACGCTCTTGCAAATGCACCAACCTCAAACCGGTCTTCTGTTCATACAGATTTCACCCAAGTCCAATTTGTCCAGCCTCCGTTCCCCTGACCCTAAAACGTTGACCTATTCTAAAATGTTGGTGATTTTTGAACATTCCGATTGATGCTCTTCAAATTTTAGGGCTGGTGATGGCGATTGGGTTTGATGTTGTAGCAGTACAGCACATTGAAAATTGAGTAGCATGAGTTTTTGCAAAAATTGTTAAAAGTCGCCATTTTTTTGTCAATCGTAAAACCGACCTATTCGACCGATTTCTGGCGTTTTTTGGTTTATTATCTTCGATAATGAACCATTGGAATCGCCCAAAGAAAAAAAAATTTTAACCCCCCCTCAAAATTTGTTGGTTTACGTTTCAAGATACGTAGATTCAGAAAATCGAATAAAAAAAAATCCGTCCGTCCGCCGTACGCCGTACGCCGTACGCCGTACGCCGTCCGCCGTCCGCCGTCCGCCGTCCGCGCCACTTTGCCCAGTTAGCGTTGAGTTAAAATTACGAAATTTGGTTTCTGGGTTTGGACCAGCCCCACAATGGTCCTCGAAACTTTTCATAACCCTAGGTCAAGGGGAAGGGGTTCAAAACGAATTTTGAAATTTTGAAAATTCCATATCTCGAAAAATTCCCATCAAACGGTATGTTTTTTATTTCATATTTAGATAGAGTTTGTTCCGTAGAATTTTTTAAGACCATCCGCAGCTGTGTACGACCAGCCGTTCGTTCACAATGACGGCTCAAAGATTGTGCCTCAAAACACGATCGTGTATCAAACGGTTGAAATACAGGTCCATTTTCATACTAACAAGCTCTTTGGAACATCATATGGCTTAAGTGATGTCGAGTTTGTTGTTCTGAGGTGCGTTTCGTGCTACGGAAATGAAGGTAATTTCGAATGTTTGTTGGTAGGTACTTCTTTTATAGAAAAATAATTTTTCTAATAATAATTAATAATTATTATTACCGACGTAGTATTAAAAACCCCAGAATTATATCGTATTAATTAATCATAATTAATAATAATTATTATTAATAATAAATACGAATTATTAATACCTAACAATAAATTATAATAATTTTCACTAGGTAATTGATAAAATTGTTAATAATTAGTGATAATTGATAATAATAATAATTATTATCAATAATTATAATGATGTCTAGATCCTAAATGTTAGATTAATTATTAATCTAACATTTAGGATCTAGACATTTAGACCTAGTGATCTAGACAGAAGGGTGATCTGTACAAAGAAGATAATGAACCGTTGTGTCAAGAATTTGCAGAGTTTTTTCGTTTTCACGAAGTATTTGAGTCGACAATTGCTCTTCTTGAAGGTCCATTCGAACTCAAATGAACACGTCGAGTCGATATGAAGTCAACTTTTTTTCGTTTCCACGAAGTAGTTGAGTCGACAATTGCTCTTCTTGAAGGTCCATTCGAACTCAAATAAACACGTCGAGTCGATATGAAGTCAACTTTTTTTCGTTTTCACGAAGTATTTGAGTCGACAATTGCTCTTCTTGAAGGTCCATTCGAACTCAAATGAACACGTCGAGTCGATATGAAGTCAACTTTTTTTCGTTTTCACGAAGTAGTTGAGTCGACAATTGCTCTTCTTGAAGGTCCATACCAATTCAAATAAACACGTCGAGTCGATATGAAGTCAACTTTTTTTCGTTTTCACGACTCGATTTTCATACTAACAAGCTGTTTAGAACATCATATGGTTTTAGTGATGTCGATTTGCAAATTCTTGACACAACGGATCATTATCTTCTTTGTACAGATCACCCTTCTGTCTAGATCACTAGGTCTAAATGTCTAGATCCTAAATGTTAGATTAATTATTATTAT
Organism: Stenodema calcarata; assembly: GCA_963920205.1. Lineage (NCBI taxonomy): Eukaryota > Metazoa > Arthropoda > Insecta > Hemiptera > Miridae > Stenodema > Stenodema calcarata. The sequence continues at coordinate 1,430,246 of OY986054.1, forward strand.
CAACTATTTCTCATTGCAAACCTGTTCATTGTGTACCCAAGATCCTTCCCTAAAAGACCTGGCAGCGGGAAATATTATTCAACATGGTTTGAAAAGGGAAAAACAAGTTTTGTAAAAAATCCCAATGCTCTAGGTAGTAGTCGATACCAGTGACCAACATTTTCTTCAGTAGTCGACAGGTTTCGTCATTCCATCGTTTTCGAATTTTACGACATCTAAATAAAATACATTCAACTGTGAATCGGAACTTGAAAATAGATTAATAAGATGTAATAAAGTAGTTATCAGACTTTTTATTTGCAAACAGCTCATTATCAGTCTCAAATTGCAATAAGTACTCAAGTAAAAAGGAATGAAAACTATAGTCGAAAACTCATTGTCAGAAAATTGACATTACAGTTGGGCTTAGGTACCTATTTACATATTTTTTTGACATTTTCATGTCTTTGCTTTGGCACATAAACTGAAACGGGAAAAATTTGTTCCCTTGATTCACCCTTTCCCTCAGATCACGTCAGAACACAAGCGACCGGCGGGCCATTACGTCAAAGCCTATGACGCACGAGCGTATGACGTAAGACGGCTGGCAGGAGGCCAACAAGTACGTCAGAGCCTATGACGCACGAGCGTATGACGTAAGACGGCTGACAGGAGGCCAACAAGTACGTCAGAGCCTATGACGCACGAGCGTATGACGTAAGGCGGCTGGCAGGAGGCCAACAAGTACGTCAGAGCCTATGACGCACGAGCGTATGACGTAAGACGGCTGGCAGGAGGCCAACAAGTACGTCAGAGCCTATGACGCACGAGCGTATAACGTAAGACGGCTGGCAGGAGGCCAACAAGTACGTCAGAGCCTATGACGCACGAGCGTATGACGTAAGACGGCTGGCAGGAGGCCAACAAGTACGTCAGAGCCTATGACGCACGAGCGTATGACGTAAGACGGCTGGCAGGAGGCCAACAAGTACGTCAGAGCCTATGACGCACGAGCGTATGACGTAAGACGGCTGGCAGGAGGCCAACAAGTACGTCAGAGCCTATGACGCACGAGTGTATGACGTAAGACGGCTGGCAGGAGGCCACTAGTGCGTCAGGGCCTATGACGCACGAGCGTATGACGTAAGACGGCTGGCAGGAGGCTAACTAGTGCGTCAGAGCCTATGACGCACGATCGTATGACGTAAGACGGCTGGCAGGTGGCCAACAAGTACGTCAGAGCCTATGACGCACGAGCGTATGACGTAAGACGGCTGGCAGAACAACTAGTGCGTCAGATCCTATGACGCACGACCGTATGACGTAAGACGGCTGGCAGGAGGCCAACAAGTACGTCAGAGCCTATGACGCATGAGCGTATGACATAATATGGCGTGGACGGCGTACGGCGGACGGACGGATTTTTTTTTATTCGATTTTCTGAATCTACGTATCTTGAAACGTAAACCAACAAATTTTGAGGGGGGGTTAAAAAATTTTTTTCTTTGGGCGATTCCAATGGTTCATTATCGAAGACCATAATCCGTCCGTCACCCGTACGCCGTACACCGTACGCCGTCCCCCGTCCGCCGTCCGTGGCACTTTGCCCAGTTAGCGTTGAGCTAAAATTACAAAATTTGGTTTCTGGGTTTGGACCAGCCCCACAATGATCCTCGAAACTTTTCATAACCCTAGGTCAAGGGGAAGGGGTTCAAAACGAACTTTGAAATTTCGACGATGTCATATCTCTAAAACTTCTCATGAAACGGTGTAATGTTTAGTTCACTTTTGAATGACCTGAAAAATTACGAATCTTTTAAGACCAATTGGATTTTTGTGCGACCAGCCGTTCGTTCACAGTGACCGCGCAAAGGTTTAGGAAAAACACTAAACTTTAGCGTCGAAAACGGCCGTTATGTGACCCAACCCCCAGCCGCCCAGAATAAAACTACATTTTTTCATCTTCCCGGTAAACTACAGTCTAGAAATTTTAACCGTGAGTCGGGGATAGACCACATTGCAATATTCATTCGGTTTCTCATCTGTAAAATTGTTTAAATAATACCTTTTTGTAATAATACAAATTAAATTTTGATGATGAGCTATTGACTTGAGATTTTAAAAATAGGTCAGAACTGGATCACAATGCAATATTCACTCGGTTTCTTGTCTGTAAAATTGTTTAAATAATACCTATTTGTTTAAACAAATTAAATTTTGATGATGAGCTAGATACTTGAAATTTTAAATATAGGTCAGAAATGGATGACATTTCAATATTCACTCGGTTTGTATGACATGGTATGAGTATGGTATATTATTGTATGTATGATTTGGTATAATACAGTATGGTATGATAGGAAAGAAATTCGTATGGTATGGTATGAGTACGGTGAGAATATGGTATGGTGCCGATTTGCAATACAGTCTGGTATAGACAGAAGGGTGATCTGCACAAGGAAGATAATAAACCGTTGTGTCAAGAATTTGCAGAGTTTTTTTTTTTCAACAGTTGCTATAGTTACCTACTATAGTTTTGTGCATAGTGAATTTTGGCGTAAGATTGACAGTTGTGTAGTTATAAGCCAAAACCCAAAGAAAGTCCGAAAATTCCGAAGTTTTTGGGCTACCAAAAATTATTCTGTTCGAAATTTCATGCTGTTTGCAATTTCATGTGCAAACCCTGAATTCACGTGATTGGGTCCCAAATAGAAGAATTAAAACAACAAAATCTTTTACACCACCTATTGCAAGATAAATTACTGGACATTTCGGTGGAGCAGATGAACCGTGAAGAAGTCACGGTAACAACCACGTTTCTTCATCTTCAACGTGCTCCAGTTTGAGAACGGAATAAGATATCGCAATTCTTATTTCACCATCGTGTTCCGCGTTGAAACATCTATAAACCGAGGTGTTACCCGGCAAAAAAAGAGACAAAATGTTTTATAAATCCAGTAAAATAGAGACATTTTACATAAAAACAGTTATTTCTTCGGAAATTCGCTCTTATAGCCATGCTGCATGACTGTAGATTTTTTTACCATGGTGTCTGTCTTAAAAATGGCTAATTTTACCCTTAAATTCCTAAAGATTTTCGGGGGAGGGCCCCAAACCCCCATCTCACAGACCCCCCGTTAGCCCCCCCCCCCCACCACTCGCTGGTACAGTTCTTGATAGGCCACTGCTTGTGTTCACTCACAATCATTTACTTATGCGAACCGGCTTGTACTAGCCAGTGCAATCATCTTGAGCGTGTAAACGGGCCTTTAGAAGGGACAGTGGTCCAGACAGAAAATAATTTACTAATAAATAATTAATAGTTGTGAAAGAATTTGCAGTGTTGTTTGAAAATCAGAACCAGGTGGAGCGTAACTAGGATTGGCGTTCAGAAAACGAAAGAATGACACGAGTAAAGTAATAGGTATCGTATATATATATATATACGTTGTGACTGGTGGTATATATATAAAACTGGATGCTATAATAAGCAGTCGGATAATCTCAACCCTTTCAAGTCGCATTGGGTTCCTTCCTATAGACACCTCGTCGCAAATTTTCCAGATGAGGCTCTAATGGGATTGTGAGACAAGACATGTCTCATATGTCTGTCAGCTGGTAACCCATTCCCGGGCATGATCGGCAGGTAATTGGAAAAAGACGTCCTCCTTGGTTCATATCGACAAGGAGAAAGGCTAAGGAGATGACAAGGTGGACCACGGGGAAAAGGTAATGAGGTGCCTACTAAGGGCTGAGGGTGGCGTCGCCCCATTGTCCGCGAGTAATTTGATATAGGTCTAGGCCCCTGAGCCTCCGCCTCTTGGGGAATCATACTCGCGGAACCGCAACTTCTTCCTATTCTTCCTCAAAACCCTTTTTCCTTTCTACTTTTCCCGGTGAATACGGATCTCGATGAGTCGGCACAAAAGCGCGACTGATGTGGTGGGTTTTTGTCGGGAATTCGAAAACAAAAAGCATGAGACGTGATTGAAAATAAGGATAATAATGAAAAGATCTAATTTAACACAGGTAGAGATTGGAGGGTTATAAGGCATGCTACAGTAACAGCAGGTACCTCCTGTTGCCTCGGTTTGTATACCAATTAAATCTAAAGACGTTTCAAAAATCGGAATTTTATTAAAATTTCCTTCGCTTAAACAATAAGTATCAAAATAAAATATCTCAAGACTAATACAAAACTTTTGTACAAGTACAGTTTCGTATTAGTTCAGGTAGTTTCAGCTTTTAATACATCAAAACATGTTTTGGCATAGCTAACAATATTCAAGCAACCTAACTTTCAATATTCAAGCCTTTTGAAGATAAAAATGCGTTGAGGTGAAAATGCCACTATTCACTATATTGATTATTAATTATTAATCCCTATGTAAAGAGGATGTCGTTTGAGACAATTTTAGTGAATGTGGGTGTGAAAGCCCATGAACACCTCACTACAATTTATATCAAATTCATTTTGAATAAAACGTCTGCTGTCTGAATTGAAGGTGTTTTTCTTTCAAGTAGCTCCAACAGTAACGTGAGCCTAGCACTTGTACACTCTCCACCCCCGCTCTCCTCTTCACACCCCACGTCCAGTTATGGGCCACAATTTCAGTTTATGTAGTAAAGTCAGCTTATGAATGACGGACGATAAATGTTGTGGTGCATTAATACTCCCGCCCCCTTTCAACTCGCCACCAACTGCCCGCTCTTCTTCCACCGTCAGGACTCCTTTTCTTTCCCCATTCCTTCGCCTTGCGGCTCTTATGGGGGGGGGGGGGTGCTGTGCGTTGTGTTACTTTATTTTCCTGACGGTTCTGCCATCACTCCTCCCGAGCTATCAGTCACCCCGCCTAGGCGGGGGTCCGGGATGGGCCACGTGGAGGCTGCTCGGTTGGGACGCGAGGAGTTGGCGGCGCTGCGGCCACTTTTGGTTTATTATCTTCGATAATGAACCATTGGAATCGCCCAAAGAAAAAAAAATTTTAACCCCCCCTCAAAATTTGTTGGTTTACGTTTCAAGACACGTAGATTCAGAAAATCGAATAAAAAAAAATCCGTCCGTACGCCGTCCGCCGTACGCCGTACGCCGTCCGCCGTACGCCGTACGCCGTCCCCCGTACGCCGTACGCCGTCCGCGCCACTTTGCCCAGTTAGCGTTGAGCTAAAATTACGAAATTCGGTTTCTGGGTTTGGACCAGCCCCACAATGGTCCTCGAAACTTTTCATAACCCTAGGTCAAGGGGAAGGGGTTCAAAACGAAATTTAAAATTTCGACAATGTCATATCTCAAAATATTTAACTGAAACGTGTAATTTTCAGTTCACGTTTGAATGACCTGAAAAATTACGAATCTTTTAAGACCAATTGGATTTTTGTGCGACCAGCCGTTCGTTCACAGTGAGCGCGCAAAGGTTTAGGAAAAACACTAAACTTTCGCGTCGAAAACGGCCGTTATGTGACCCAACCCCCAGACGCCCAGAATAAAACTACCTTTTTTCATCTTCCCGGTAAACTACAGTCTAGAAATTTTAACCGTGAGTCGGGGATAGACCACATTGCAATATTCACTCGGTTTCTCATCTGTAAAATAGTTTAAATAATACCTTTTTGTAATAATACAAATTAAATTTTGATGATGAGCTATTGACTTGAAATTTTAAAAATAGGTCAGAACTGGATCACAATGCAATATTCACTCGGTTTCTTGTCTGTAAAATTTTTTAAATAATACCTATTGGTTTAAACAAATTAAATTTTGATGATGAGCTAGATACTTGAAATTTTAAATATAGGTCAGAAATGGATGACATTTCAATATTCACTCGGTTTGTATGACATGGTATGAGTATGGTATGGTATATTATTGTATGTATGATTTGGTATAATACAGTATGGTATGATAGGAAAGAAATTCGTATGGTATGGTATGAGTACGGTGAGAATATGGTATGGTGCCGATTTGCAATACAGTCTGGTATAGACAGAAGGGTGATCTGCACAAGGAAGATAATAAATCGTTGTGTCAAGAATTTGCAGAGTTTTTCTTCTTCATGATGGCGCTGGCGAAGGCCGCAGTTATTGGGAAGCTGCTTGCCGAGTTAACTGATGCCTGCCACAATTCGGCGTCACTTGCTGTCTGGCGTGGATCAATGCAGGCAACCCATCGCCGTCTCTCGGCTGAGTACTGGGTGCAGTTGAGGAAAACGTGCTCGGCTGTCTCTTCTCGGCCGCATGCGCAAAATGGTGAAGCCACCAGGTTGAAGCCATGCAGTTTTGAGGCGAAGTCGCCATGGCAAGTCAAGAACTGCGCGGTGTAGTGATCAACACTAACAAACTTTGAGGCCGAGCGCTGTCGGATGTCCGGCCATATGGCGTGCGTGTGTCGTCCTTTGGAGGAGGCAGTCCATCGTCCCTGCCACTGGTCGAGGCACCATTGCTCTATTTCTGCCAGGGTCGACAGCCCTTCGACTCTACAGGGCCGGTCGTGGTTGATGTCCCACGCTGCAGCAACCGCTGTTATGCGGAGGTCTGCCGGCAATTGGCTGGCAATGACTTGGAGCGCGTCCCCGGAGGTTGTCCGATATGCCTGAGTTGCCATTATCAAGGCCGTCCGCTGGGAGCTCAAGACCCGGCTGCGGTCTGCGCTTTTCATAGACATCGTCCAAGCTGGGCAGGCGTACAGCAGCACGGACTCCCACAGCGCCCTATACATGGTTACTCTGGTGAAGTACCTAATTCCCCATGTTGCTCTCGCCAGAGATCCTGTTCGCCCATACGATGCTAAGGCTCTGGCACATGCTGCAGAGATGTGGGCCGATGGGGAGAAGCCTCTTGCCATCACAACTCCCAGGTACCTGGGATTTGGGTCGAGTCTGACCACTCTTCCAGCCATTCTAATGACTGGGGGGCTCCTTGTATTCAATGGGCTCCTCAGTTGGCAGATGACGGTTTTATCCACCGCCAGCTCCAGCCTGACAGCCGAACACCAAGCCTCGACCAGCGCTACTACCTCGGCTCCTTCTTGCTCAATGCCGGCTTTTGTTTGGTGTGCCAAGAGTACTGCCAGGTCGTCGACGTAGGCGTAGGGTCGGTGATCACTGCTTTCCAGCTCCACGAGGACTTTGTTGAACAGGGTTGTCCAGAGGACGGGTCCGAGAACCGATCCCTGGGGGCAACCCATAGTGATCTTCCGGCTGCACTGGCTTCCTAGTTCCGGGATGTGTGCTTGCCGGTCAGACAGGAAGCTTCTGATGAGGGGGTGGATGCCTGGCGGGGGGGGGGGGGGGAAGAGCGCTCCAGGGCGGAGTGAAGGGCTGGCCACCACATGCGATCTTTATATCAAACATTATGGCGAACACATGTTTGGCTGGGTCCCGCGCTGAATCTTCCGTCAGGGCCACCAGAGCGCTTCTGCCACCGTCCTCCCCCGCCGTTTTTCAACCGTCGTTCTCCAACACCGTCCTCCTCCCGTCCTCCCCCAACGTCCTCCCACAACGTCCTCCCCACGTCTTCTCACGCCGTTTTCCCCAGGTCTTCTCACGTCGTCCTCTCCTCCGTTCACTACCGCGTCCTCCCCCTCCCGTCCTCACACGATGATCTCCATTACCGTCCTCCCCCACCGACCACCCCCGCCCACTTCTTTAACACCATAATCCATTTAGCACCCACAATTTCAATTTAAGTAGTGGACCACTCCCGCCCCCTTACCATTCGCCGCCACCAACTGCCCGCTCGTCCACCACCGTCCTCCACCAAGGCTTGCTAGGAGGCATTTTGAGATTTCAACACCAAACAAATTACAAAGGGTAATAAAAATAAATAAGTGTTCGTTCATACAAAATACTGAAAACAACTGTGTCAAAAGAGAACTGTGACTGAATCAAAATCAAACCAAGCGACAAAGACAAAGAGACAAGCCGGGCACAGAGACGGAGTCCAAGCGATAACTTACTTCTGATAAAAACGTCAATATCGATGTTTCCTGAATATCGTCCGATACTATGTCGGTATCGATACTATGTCGGTATCGATGTTGCCTACCGATGTTGACATCGAATATCGATGTTTTCTTTCGATGTCCCATCCCTAGTGAACGATGTTACTACGAACACGAATGACGAAGAAAAAGTTCCGTAGCAACGACTTCGTTGTAAGTGGAAAATTTCGTGACACATCGCCGACTCGCAAATACATGACTCGTTTTGGCAGTTAGCTCAAGGCTGAAGCATGATCCAAAAGTAAAGCTCTGCAAATACTTGACACACCGGTTTGTTATCTTGTTTGTGCAGAAACTAAATTATAGAGATGATTAATTAATTAAAGATAAAATGTACCGATATAATTTCGAATGTTTGTTGGTAGGTACTTCTTTCATAGAAATATCATTACCGACGTAGTATTAAAACCCCCAGAATTATATCGGTACATTTTATTTGTAATTAATTCATCATCTCTATCATTCAGGTTCTGTACAAAGCAACCCAGGCGATTCCAACAGCCGGATATCGTATTAATTAATCATATTTAATCATAATTATTATTGATAATAAATACAAATTATTTCACTAGGTACTTGATAAAATTATTATTTTTTTTTTTTTTTTTTTTTTTTTTTTTTTTTTTTTTTTTTTTTGGGGGCTTTGATAGGCTTATGCCTTTGGTCACGTAGACCTCGGAGTGGGTCTATTGTGACATTGTGCCCCTGTTCCTACACTACAACATTGGTAGTGAGGAGACGGTTTACAGCCTCCTCCCGGATGAAGTGGAGCAGGCTGTTGTCATCGATTTTTGCAACCTCGGAGGGACTGAGGATGCCCTTACCAAGGTGCTTAAATCTTTTGTATGCAAGCGCTGGACAGTTACAGAGTATGTGTTCCGCTGTCTCTGGCTCGCAGTCGCAGAGTCGACAGTCATCTGTCCTGCATATTCCCATCTTTTTGAGGTGGTATTTGACTGGACAGTGGCCAGTTAGGAGGCCTGTAACGGCCTTTATGTCCTTCCGGCTGAGGGAAAGGAGAGCCCTGGCTTTCCTTCTGGAAAAGCATACGAACTGCTTGGCTTGTCTCATTTTTGGAGCGCCTTGCCAATGCTTTGTTCTCTGCTTGTCAACCCACTTCCCCACTTCTCGGGCTATGAAGCTCTCTGTAATGCCGAGGAAAGGTTCTGGTCCCGTGGGGTTTGACATGGATGCCTGTTTGGCGAGGCGATCCGCCTCTTCGTTGCCTTCTATACCCTCATGACCCGGCACCCACAGCAGCGTCAATTTGTTGCCATGGGCAGCCATCTTGAGGGAGTTTAGGCAGCTCCAGGTGAGCTTTGATTTTATGGAAAAGGCCGAGATGGCCTTTAATGCTGCCTGGCTGTCTGATAGAATATAGATCTTTGCGCCCTTTAGTCTTTTCCTGGCGATCTCCTGGGCACAAATATCTATTGCATGGGTTTCTGCTTGAAAGATGGTGGCCAAGGCCCCAAGGGGCTTAGACAGGCTAAATCTGGGGCCTTTTATCCCCAGGCCTGCTTTTTCATCCATCACTGACCCATCTGTGAACCACAGCAGTGATCCTGGCTCTAATTGAGGCATGCCTCCTTTCCAGAAATCACGATCTTTTATTATTACTCTGAATGGAAGATCAAAATTCATCCTCTCTGGCATTTTGTCAGAGATTGATGAAACCACTGGGTCTACCTTAACAAAGTCAAGGATGGACGCATGGCTATTTTTCCTGGCAGGATGTTTTATTGCTCCTGCTTGCAGCATCCTCATGGCCCCCAGGTAGGCCACCCTCTGTATGTGTAGATGGAGGGGTTCGAGGTCAAGTAAAACCTCTAGTGCTGCAGTAGGGGCGGTTCTCATTGCCCCTGTTATTCCAAGGCAGGCCTGTCTTTGGAGTTTTGTAAGTTTCTCCATAGTCTTTGCCTGACAGGTTTTCTGCCACCATACCGTTGAGGCATAGGTGATCATGGGTCTGACAATGGCTTTATAAGCCCAGTTGGCCCTCATTGGTGCCAGTCCCCACGTCTTCCCAAGCATTTTGTGGCAGCTCCACATTGCTTTTGTGCCTCTTTTTAGGGTATAGTCTAGATGCTTGTTCCAGTCTAATTTCTGATCAAGCATGACTCCCAGGTATTTTACCTCCCCTGAGAGTGGAATGCTCTTACCTCGGAGTTTGGGAGCCGTAATATTGTATTTCCTTCTGTTGGTGAAGGCAACAATGGTGGTTTTGTCAGGGTTTACATTCAGATTCTCCTTACGACACCACCTTTCAATAATATTTAGAGCGTTCTGAAGTCGCTCTGATAGCGTACTATCGAACCTGCCCCTAATGATGATGCACAGATCATCCGCATAGGCAGTAATCTCATAGCCACACTGTTGCAGCATTGCTAGGAGTTCATCTGCTACCAATAACCACAGAAGGGGGGACATGACCCCTCCTTGAGGGCAACCTCTGTTGGCCATTACAGTGGTGCTCTCATTTCCTTGTGCAGTTGTGATAACACGGCTTACCAGCATAGCCTTCAACCAGTTAATGGTGGGGTTTGGGATGCCCCTCATTCTTGCTGCCCGCTCGATGGAGTCATGGTTGGTGTTATCAAAAGCACCTCCTATGTCCAGAAAGCAGCATAGGGCTATCTCTTAAAATTATTATTAATTAGTGATAATTCATAATAATAATTAATCTAACCTCTAGGATCTAGACATTTAGACCTAGTGATCTAGACAGAAGGGTGATCTGTACAGTGAAGATAATGAACCGTGGTGTCAAGAATTTGCAGAGTTTTTACAGATTATATTCAACATTTTACAAAATTTCCTCGTTTTTACAATGTCATGTCAGAACCATCGAACTAAAACTCGAATGCTATCTAGGCGGGCGGGAATAGGGCTCGGCCTATCCCTACTCCTTGGGGAGTCCTGAACCTGTCGTGTACGTGAACGTGTTTATATTGCAATGTTTACATTACGGATGGGTATCGATATTATCGATAATTTCCCTCAAAATAACGATAATTTGTTATCGATATTGAACGAGCCCGATAATTCGGATATCGATATTTTCCCTACGATATATCGGTTTTTTCAAAGCCGAGACTATCAGCCTTGTCACCAGAAATATTTCTATTCATAATGAAATATGAATAGAAATATGAATTAGCCTACCTATAAACTGCAAAAACTGCAGAAAAGAATGAATAAAAAATCCACAGTCATGCAGCATGGCTATAAGAGCGAATTTTCGAAGAAATTATTGGTTTTATGTAAAATGTCTCCATTAAAGAACATGATGTCCATGAAGAACATCTCAAGTACAACCACTAGGTATATTGGTAAAACTGGGACAATATTTAGCACTGCCTACTGTGACAATATTGTTGAAGGTGGATGGAAATGTGAAAAACTCTGCAAATTCTTGACACAACGGTTTATCATCTTCTTTGTACAGATCACTGATCTGAGTAGATCACACTGATTTGCATACAATATCAGGAATTGGAGAATGGGCCAACAAATGGTTAAAATAGGCGTAACTAGCTCAGTCTATGAATTATTTAAATAAATGATGAGTGAAATCATTATTTTGCGCAATACTCGGCTGTAAAAGAGATCGTCGAGGACCACTTTGTTGGCTTGTCACTAGCCACTAGTGAATAATGTTAATGAAAATTATTACCTAATCTATAGATCAAATTATCATTGAATATTATTTATCAATGGATGAATAAATCTAAATTGTTAATGGATGAGAAGGATGGGGAGGATGGTGGGGGATAATGTGTATAATAATTATTAACGTCTGTCGATCGGGAATGTGGAGCGGGACGGTGGAGAAGGTTGATGACAGGGAGCGGGGATTGTCTCCACCCCCCTCCACCCACCGCGGCAACTGCTTAAATTTAAATTGTGGGTGAATGTAAATGTGGAAGTGGGCGAGAGAGAGGAAAGTGGACAGACGTGGGTGGTTGTAGAGGGGGAGGTGGGAGTTGTCTCTTAATCATTACGCTCTCTCCCTCTCTCAAACCCCCCCCCCCCTACAGCTAAATTTAAATTGTGTGGTGGAGGCGGGAGTTGTCTCTTAATCATTACACTTCCTCCCACCCCACCCCCTCGGCACTCTCGCCACTACTGCTTCAATTTAAATTGTGGGTGAACGTAAATGTGGAAGTGGGTGCGAAAGAGAAAACCGGGCGGATGTGGGTGGTTGTAGAGGGGGAGGTAAAACGAGGCCTTCACGACTCCCTTCCCTGTTCGCTGCTCCCACCGCAGTTCCAAGAACATTACGAATCCACCGTGACCTTGAAGATTTTCCAAAGAGCGCTACAACCCAGTTTTATCTTAAAAATCGTTAGAAGTATTTTAAATTAAATTTGTGAAAAAGAGTTTTAATAATATTTAAATAATAAATGTACGGTACATTCAAGTTTTATATTATTAAACTTGAATGTACCATACATTTGACGATCTCAAAGAGTTTCGATAATGAACCATTGGAATAGCCCAAGATGAAAGTTACCCCCCCCCCCCCCACACCCGTCCAATCCTAGAAATTTGAGAGCTCACGTTTCAGGATACGTAGATTCAGAAATCGAATTAAGTGGGACACCCTGTGCATACAAAATCTGCGTACTTTAAACAATAATAATCAATTTGCCATTTAGTGATCCAGACAGAAGGGTAATCTGCTCAAAGAAGATAATAAACCGTTGTTTTAAATACTTCTAACGACATTTATGGTAAAACCGGGTTGTAGCGCCCTTTGGAAAATCTTCAAGATTCGTAATATTCGTGGAAGTGCGGTAGAAGTGGCGAAAAGGGAGGGGAGTCGTGAAGGCCTCGTTTTACCTCCCCCTCTACAATCACCCACAATATAAATTTTATGTACCTACGTGTGGGTGGAGGGAGGGGGAGCAAACAACCCGCTCATCAACCACCCACATCTGCTCGCTTTCCTCCTCCTCAGCCACTTCCACCCACAATTTAAATTTTATGTACAAGTCGGTGGGGGTGACCAGAACCCCCACCCGGCACCCGCTCATCAACCACCCACATCTGCTTCCTTTTCTCCTCACTCACCTCCACATTCACCCACTAATTAAATTTAAGTAGTTGTGGCGAGGGGTGGAGACAACCCCTGTCCCCTTTCTTCATCAACCTTCTAATAATTATAAAGCTATCAATTATTGATAGCTTCGTTCCAGGTCCGACTGTCTGTTAACAGAAGTCGACAGGGACATGCACAGCAGGCCCGACCGCTGTTCCAGGTTCCACGCTCAACGCTGAGACGGCGTTCCAGTAGTTTTAGTTCGATGGTCAGAATGTTCTCACTTTTCAACTTAATTTAATTTACTCAACTCATCCCAACCCTCCAACTGATGTCATGAGAATAAACATCTGGTTCGAGGTTTCACACCACATTCCTTACCTGTATTCAGTTGACCCGGCTGGTATTCTAATAAAACAACACTTTTAGCTTAGCTGGAGCTACGGCAGGTAAAACGAGGATAATATAACATAATATGTTATAATATTATTATGTTGTAAAAAGTTCAATTGAATTTGTAAAAAGATGAATTGAATAGGTAAAAAGTTGAAATAAATCTGTAAAAGGTCGGATAATTCCACTAATTCCACTGCAAGTGGCCACACCGGAAGGACCCCAGAATGAAATTAATTTCTTAGAATTACTGTTATTAGGCTGGTACGGTCACCGACCCATATTAGCAGTTAATTTTAGTCGTGAAAACTGATAATATCTGATATAAAATGCTTTTGAAGAGCCTAAAAACGTTTCTTGCGAAATTGGAAATTGGTTAGACATTATTTTTTTTTTTTAAACATAATTGTTATTTGTTCCCCCCCCCCCCCTGCTTTTTTCGACTGGGAAAATTTGGAAAATTTCGGGCTGTGAAGATAGGAAAAAATAATAGTGAAAAAATTAATAAAAAATAGAAATGAGAGAAAAGAGAGGGAGAGGGGATAAGAAAAAAGAAAGAACCACGAGAAGGTTGGGATTTCCCAACATGCATAATTTGGAATTCCAATACTCTGAAATCCCGTTTTTTTTAAAGTTCAAAGGAGTTCAAGACTTGAGAAATCTTACTTAGTAAGGCTCAAAAAAGTTTGATTTCTCCCAAGTAGGGAACAGTCCTACTTGCATTATGCCCATTTGGAGTAATCAACATTGTGAAGTGCACATTTTTCAAAATTCCCAACTTTTCGCTGCTTTTGGTTTATTATCTTCGATAATGAACCATTGGAATCGCCCAAAGAAAAAATTTTTTTAACCCCCCCTCAAAATTTGTTGGTTTACGTTTCAAGATACGTAGATTCAGAAAATCGAATAAAAAAACTCTGCAAATTCTTGACACAACGGTTCATTATCTTCTTTGTACAGATCAGCCTTCTGTCTAGATCACTAGGTCTAAATGTCTAGATCCTAAATGTTAGATTATTATTATCAATTATCACTAATTATTAACAATTTTATCAAGTACCTAGTGAAAATTATTATAATTTATTGTTAGGTATTAATAATTCGTATTTATTATTAATAATAATTATTATTAATTATGATCAATTAATACGATATAATTCTGGGGTTTTTAATACTACGTCGGTAATAATTTTTCTATAAAAGAAGTACCTACCAACAAACATTCGAAATTACCTTCATTTCAGTAGCACGAAACGCACCTCAGAACAACAAACTCGACATCACTTAAGCCATATGATGTTCCAAAGAGCTTGTTAGTATGAAAATGGACCTGTATTTCAACAGTTTGAGTCACGATCGTGTTGTGAGGCACAATCTTTGAGCCGTCATTGTGAACGAACGGCTGGTCGTACAAAGCTGCGGATGGTCTTAAAAAATTCTACGGAACAAACTCTATCTAAATATGAAATAAAAAACATACCGTTCTATATGAATTTTTCGAGATATGAGATTTTCACATTTTCAAAATTTGTTTTGAACCCCTTCCCCTTGACCTAGGGTTCTGAAAAGTTTCGAGGACCATTGTGGGGTTGGTCGAAACCCATAAAAAAAATTTCGTAATTTTAACTCAACGCTAACTGGGCAAAGTGGCGCGGACGGCGTACGGCGGACGGCGTACGGCGTACGGCGGACGCACGGATTTTTTTTAATTCGATTTTCTGAATCTACGTATCCGCAGCTGTGTACGACCAGCCGTTCGTTCACAATGACGGCTCAAAGATTGTGCCTCACAATACGATCGTGAATCAAATTGTTGAAATACAGGTCCATTTTCATACTAACAAGCTCTTTGGAACATCATATGGCTTGAGTGATGTCGAGTTTGTTGTTCTGAGGTGCGTTTCGTGCTACGGAAATGAAGGTAACTTCGAATGTTTGTTGGTAGGTACTTCTTTTATAGAAAAATTATTACCGACGTAGTATTAAAAACCCCAGAATTATATCGTATTAATTAATCATAATTAATAATAATTATTATTAATAATAAATACGAATTATCAATACCTAACAATAAATTATAATAATTTTCACTAGGTACTTGATGAAATTGTTAATAATTAGTGATAATTGACAATAATAATTAATCTAACATTTAGGATCTAGACATTTAGACCTAGTGATCTAGACAGAAGGGTGATCTGTACAAAGAAGATAATGAACCGTTGTGTCAAGAATTTGCAGAGTTTTTCGACTTGGAAAAGTTAGGACTTTCCGGGCCGTGAAGATAGAAACAAATAATATTAAGAAATATAAGAAATGAGTTTTCTAGTTCCCAACTCATTGAGGTCATAATTTAGTCATCCCTTGTTGGATTTTCCGGCTAAAGGAGCCTTAAAGTTCGATCTTCCACATGGTCGGGAACAGCCCTGCTTGTATGTATTACCCTACCGTGTTACCAACACGATTTTGAGACCAAAAATCAACGGATAAACATCGTGAATATTGAATTAAAACATTTAATTCGTTGATAATACTATTGTCTCCTTTTTATCGGACGGTATAAACTGCAATAATTTGTTTTCTTTCATTCATTATTTCTGTATTTCTTAATAAACACTATATTATTTATAAGTTGTTTGGTTTCATTTGTGTTCCTATACATGGTGGATATGGTAGAAGACCAATTAATTGGTCCAAGGTGGAATAATTCTCATTATTATTTATATAATAATTTTTACCAAAATTATTACCAACATTTATTATTAAGATTTAAGATTTCAAGATTTATTTGACACAAAATAATACAAGATAAAACACGGCAATAATTATATATAAAGAAAAAAAAAGTGTATACTTGTGTCCACGGAAGCTTAAGTTCTCAGAACTTGTATCCCTCCGTGGAGTTGTACAATGTATCCCTCTTTACCAGTACAATGAAATTAGATAGAACTCTTCTTCACAACGATTAACAACATAAAAAATGAATTATAGACAACAAGACAAACAAATGAGTTCTCAAGACTACATTTCCCTCAACTTTTCTGTTATATAGTTCTTAAACACTACATTACGAAAAAATCTTTAGGTTAATTTTTGGTAATCTAATATTCGATCTACATGCCGTTCGCGTTGAGATGTATTCTCGACATTGCATCACGCCTTAAATAAATGAATACACGCCTCCCGCTTAAAAATATCCCTAACTCCCTAACTATCCCTAACTCTCAGACAACCAATCTCCCTATTAAGTAAGTTAGTAATGCATGATATAATATTCAGCATAATGCGCAAAATCAAATTAATTGAATTATTTGAATATTGAATTAAACAAACCAAAATAAACTATTTTAGGTAAACTAACAATCGCAAATGCTCTCAAAGTTTTAAAAACTTGAAAAAGTTTTCTTAATCTCTTTGTAAGCGACTCTATGTGTTCATTAAACTAAATGTTCATCAATAATGACTCCCAAATATTTACAATCTTTGGCAAAGGGCAACAGGGCACAAAAACAACCTTAAGGCCGTGCACAATTATTATGGAGCTTCGCAGTATTACTAAAATTATTATTACCAACATTTATTTTTTCTAGTACATACCCTATCGGGCATAAGCATTCAACCAATATTAGGATAGCTAAGTGAGAAAATGAATAACATTTCTTTTCTTGTAATGTATTATATAATATAATATTATAATATTAGTTAGGTAATACATTATTATTATTTGTTATATAATATTGTTATCAGTACTATAATATTATTTTCCTACAATGTCTTATAATTTATTGTAACATAACATGTTACATCTTATCATAATATCTTATTGGATAATAATTTATTATCTTATAATGTATTTATATTACCAGCGGGGTGGGGGGGTGGGGGTATCCAAATTTTCTCAACTTCACCAGCCCAATCATTTTGTATAAGTTGGGAAATTTTCTCAACTTCACCAGCCCAATCATTTTGTATAAGTTGGGAAATGGTTTTCATTTTGTATAAGTTGGGAAATTTTGCTGGTGGGGTTGGGAAAACCTTCCCCCCCCCCACTGGTTTTTCTTCTCGCTACATCTCTAACCTGTGCGGTAAAAGTTAATGAGCTCTCACCGCAAAAAGTGTTAACATTTGTGAACTAAATAGCTAGATAGTTACCTGATTTATCAATGTAACTAGTTGTTATATTATCTGAATAAACGCATGAAAAAAAAAAAAAAAAAAAAAAAAAAAAAAAAAATCTCTAACCTTCTTACTAAAATAATCCGCAAGAGAACGCTTCATCTCTACTGACACTGGCAAGAGGACACTGATACTAGAAATTAGATAGTTCCAGGTTACCACGGTGGCTGTTACCTCGGTACCGTATCAGATGCGAGGCCGCTGCGACGCTCTTGCGGTTGTCGATCCGCGGTTGTTCGACATACTCATTATTCGTTAAAATTTGTGAACTTGCGGTCGACTTTGGATCAGGTGACACTACTGGAACGCCCACTGCGGATCAGTTGACACTACTGGAACGACCACCAAGGTACCGTGCTAACCACCGTGGTAACCTGGAACTCACCGCGGTGGTTTGACTCATGAAGGCCCGTCCACACAACGCACTGCATCATTCGGCTTGCGCCGCTGGTCGTCATTCGGCTTGTGCCGCTCGTCGTCATTCGGTTTGAGCCGCTCGGCAAAGTTCAAGTTGTAGACGTGCCAGTCGGCCTCACCGACTCGCCCCAAACCGAACTAAACGATGCCGAACCCAACTCGATCCTGCATGACTGAGGATTTTTCGTTCTGATGATAAATTTGCTTCCGGAAGGTGAGGTACGTTTTCCTATGGACGCTCACAAACATAATTTTCTGGTATCTTTTGGCAGTGGATTCGAATTTTAAAAATTTTAGACCGAAAACATTTTTGATCGGGTTTTAGGGGTTTTATCCGTCAGTGCGAGGAGAGGGAGCCACCACAAATCGGTCGCTTCTGCCTCCCGAGGACACGTCTTTTAGCAAACTCAATGGAAAACGGACATCCCGAAAGGAAGAAGACCGCTGAAGAAAGGAAAAGAAGAAAAAAGGACAGATGAGGCGCCTGCGCCTGTCGAAGGAGGATGAAGGGACGGGAAAACGCCTGGAAACCCTTCGTGCACCCTCTGGAACAACCCTTCAACCCTTTACCCCCTTTCACCGATGAAGATCACCGCCACCGCCACCGCCCCCGCCGGCCCTTCCTCGCCACGTCGTCAGTGAGGCTCGAGCCGCTATGTCGAGAGGATCATGGTGAACGACAGCCTCGAGGCGAATTGGAGCTCATGGCTCAACAACTCGCTAAACTCGACCATCGGAGACGACGAGCCGGAACGCAATTATTGGGCCCTCGTTCTCGTCTTGTTCCCATTTCTCACGCTGTTCGGAAACGTGCTCGTGATACTCGCGGTATATCGGGAGCGGTCCCTCCAATCAGCCACCAACTACTTCATTGTCAGCCTCGCCCTCGCGGACCTCCTCGTCGCCGTCGTCGTCATGCCGTTTGCCGTCTACGTTTTGGTGAGTCCCCCCCCCCCCCGCAGTCCTCCCTCCACCTTCCCCAGAGTCCTTAAGATTCCAAAAAAGGTCTATAACCACAAAACATTGAGAAAGTAGTCATTTTAAATACCTATTCATTTTGAAAGTTTCCAGTCTTGTTGCACGATCAAATGAACCGGTGATTTTTGAAACAACCAGTAAGCACCTACACCATTAACCAAATTTTATGGGAGATCTAAAAAAAAGGCGCCCTCGACTCTTCAGAATTCTAAAAATCTTGCTAAGTCATTATCTATAGATTAATGTCTGATAGAAATCACTTTTCAGATACATTAGTATTAAAAAAAAAAAAAAAAATCTAGTCAAAAGGTACAAACCTTTGTAACTGTCTGTAAGTACCACTGAAACATAACTATTTGGACTTTTAAAGAAATTGACAAATCTATTGACTGTTAGAAAAACGTCATGTTTGATAGTTGGTTTCACAAAGGATAACCCAAAAAACATTTTGATTCATACCATATTTCTATAAGTGGAAAATTGGCTCCAGAATTCTGTTTCAAATCTTTGGGACACACTAAATAATTTACTGTGTCCCAAAGATTTACTGAGAAAACGGACATTTTTTTTAAAACGACCCTACTCCAGTTACCAAATTTTATAGGAGAGCAAAAAAAAAAGAAACTTTTTTGTCTGTTGTTCTGAAGGGTTTGGAAGTTATACATTTTAGCGAATTTTCGCAGACAAATTATTCCAAAATGTTTAAAACACCAATTTCCGAAAACTTTTTACATCCAAATTCGTTTCAGACGAACCTTGGTCCACTACCAATAGACACAAAAATCATATACCGTCTTGTATGAACCCTCATGGCACATCTGACAATTGCCTACTGTTCGGGAGCTCGAAAAAATTGATTTTGTACTGAAAGTGTAAGAGTTTTTCTCATTTTCTCTCTCCTCCCCATTTCAATTGGTGCCGTTATCATAATATAATATATTATGATAACGACATTTGATATTATCCAACAGGAGTTTAAATAATCAGAACAATTTGAACAATTGTGTTGTTGTGCTATGCTGTCATAATTTTTCTCCTCACTTGTGCTATGCTGCTACACGAATAAACGAATATTACTTGTGCTATGCTATACTTGTCTCATTCTCTATAGTTGTGCTATGCTGAGCTTACTGACACATCAATAATCTCGACTCAGGATTAATCAGGATAGGTAAGTAAAGAGGATGACTTGGAACACATAATAATTATGTGTTCCAATTATTTCCAATTATGTGTTTCAATTATTGATTTAAAATATATCATTTTATCACACACACATATCATTTTATTTTTTCATTAAAAAAAATTACTTAATTGTTTTGCAAAAAACTATAAGAGGGACTGAAAATACCCTGAAATCTTTAAGATAAAAACATTTTTGGTTTTCAATCACGTGAGTAATATTTTTTAAGGGAAGTGAACAACAGAATTCCAGCAGAATTCACCAACTACTCCAGCTCTTGCAGATTTCTGACGCTTCTTTCGCAGTCACTGCAATCCGATCCATAATCCTGCTGAAAAAATTAGATAGGAAACGATTAAAATCTGTTGATCGCCTTCAAAAATTATAATGTTTGTCTAGAAATAAGAAGCGTGGACGCTGGATAAACAAATAAGGTTTTGAGCTTCACTGATAAATTTGGGCCTTGTGCACATGCTAATAGGAACAGAATTGAGCTTCAGCGCTTTAATATATTTTCTCCTCAATGGATGTTTGAAGTAACCTGGTAGATGGTTACAGTTACTGTTAGACAACAGTTTTTATCGTTTCCTTAACATTTTTTATTTCTGTACATACAGGCTTTTGCACTGTGGCTGTCGATTTTATACTTTTTAGTTCAGTTTAAAAACATGTTATATTTAAAAAATTTTTTGACATTAAATTTTTTAAGACATAAAATTTTTATGTCTTTACTATGGCACATAAATGAAAAATCGTCACGCGGAGAGCGTTACGCGGAGTTTCTGATGATTTTCGCTTACAACCGATTCGTTGCTACGGAACTTTATCTTCGCCAGTTATCATCGTACAAAAATCGTTCACCACTCGTTGGATAGCTCTCGATTTACCTAACCATATTACGTTAACCACTGCGGAGTGCGTGGCCGACAAGCTGCGGTATGAGCGTGATTGTTTAAATAATTGTTTACACACAGGTGATCATTCTCAATAATTTATATTGTCAAGACGAATGCAAGCTTCACAATTTATGATGAACCTTTCAATTAAGTATAACAACTACGCTACTGGGGTAGGTGATGTAGTATAGTTCGAAGGCCCTTGAATCCCTTCTTTAAAGACATAAAATGTCCCAATGTGTTGCAGACTCGTATGCAAGCATTTTTCATAATTTTACGGTAGTTATGGGCGTTACAAGTCCCAAACCCTTCATTTTCTACATTTCCACCTTCTGCTTACATGAAATCCAGTTACACCAGTCTCAATATTTACATTTTCTCTCAGTTACTCATGACCTCACTACTTTGTTTTTCTAATACCTATCATTTAAAGTTCTTAACGTTATTCACTTATATAATACATGGTTATCGGATCAGTGATATTGTGTAGTCTTTGAATGAATGAAACTCAGTTTGTCAATCAATGCCTAACGGACCGAGTTCGAGTTGATAACTGATTATTGATAACTGAAACTTGATATTCGTAGGCATTAGCTAGTTTTCGATATTCAGTCATAGGCACGCACTCGTACTAATACTTTTCAGGTCAGCGATATAGTGTCAGTGGGTACTTACGAGAATTCAGAGTAAGTAATTTCTGATGTTTTATTCAATTTATGATTTTCTGTTTTTAAATCCTATATCGGATGTCTCTCACCCGATATAGGATTTAAAAACAGAAAATCATAAATTGAATAAAATTTTTTTAAAAAATATAACATGTTTTTAAACTGAACTAAAAAGTATAAAATCGACAGCCACAGTGCAAAAGCCTGTATGTACAGAAATAAAACATGTTAAGGAAACGATAAAAACTGTTATTATTATTACCTTTTACCGCCCATACCTAATAGTTCAAAATCTATAAGTCTTTAATAATAATAATAATAATAATAATAAAACCTTTATTGTGTAAAGACAGTCTGTTGTCCATATAATACACGCATAAACAACTAAAATATAAATCTTGGGTCTTACAAAGGCCTTATAAGGTTAAAAGAAAGTAACATAAGAACAAAGAATAATTCTTTGTTCTTATGTTACTTTCTTTTTAATTTACTAACTTTTTTTTTCTTTTAATTATTAAAAGGGGAGTTTACAATCATGTGAGGGGGGATGGGGAGAGGGAATGTGCTTACCAATTCGAATGTCTTTTAACCCTGAAAATCAAACTAAAGAAGAGATCAACATTTATTTTACTTTATTAAAAAAATACAATGTCAGGTCTTTCTCCATTACAAGTTCTGTCTTGTGAGCAGTTTGTGCTTTATGCGTCAGAGGTTTACACCCCATAACGTTTATATGCGAGGGACGCAAGCCTACACGCTTGCTTTCCACTACTTAATCCGCAGCCCGGAGCTCAACAGGATGCATCTTGCTTAGGAAGAGACCCAAACATCACAAGTGTACGGGAACGGAATTTATGAAGGATCCGCCAGATTATCCGCGAGGTGCCTCCATGAGAGAGATCGCAATCGAATGACTTCAATGAAGTCAATCATAATAATTATGTGAAATCAATGATTGATTTCACATCATACAACTACTACCAAACAAGGTTCTCCACACAAATCCGATACTGCACGGAAGGGACTTGATGAACCCACCCGCAACTTATCTCCGAATTTCAGCTTGTTAATAATGAATTATTATATTCTCTGGCCATAATTCAGAACGATCAAACATATTAATAATTAATCGTATTGTCCTCTTAATTAATAATTAATTAAGAGGACAATACGAGGACTGACTCACAGTTGCTAACAGGTGAAATCCAATGGTGTCGTTCGCCTGAGCCTTTTTTGCGAACCTTGAAATCTTGAAGCACCCATAATTTCGAAATAATAAAAAATGACATCGTGATGAAATGTCTGGTTCCATTAGGTGTTTCCACTGGGCCTCTTTCCCGCATTTTTTTAAATCTTGAAGTTAAATGTCCTTAAAAAAAAAAAAAAAAAAACAGGGGTTAGGGATGATTCAATAAATTACCACCAATCTTCGATACAATAACTTCCCAATAATATATTATAATACCTATATTATTATTATATGAATAATAATATTATTGCCTATAATAATATTGCCTATTGTATAAAATATACTATCAAAAAAGTTTCCAGGAAATGTTTGAGTTTTGAACAAACAGGCTTTTGCAACGCAGCTGTCGATATATTAGTATTACTATGATATCACATAATATATTATTTAAGTTCTAACAATTTAAGTTCAATTACTAGATGCTGTAGTGAACTGGAGGGACCGAAAATACCGATTTCGAAAAAAAGTGACATACCAAAAACACACACACACACACACACAGTGACACAGTGACATGTTATTATGATACATCTGTAGAAAGTGACATGGCCTCATGCAAAAAGTTTCCTTATCGCCACATTTGGCCAAATCAAGATGATGGTGGTTTTTACGTCTTTACCTTCGGTTCCACCTACTCATGCAAGACGGGGCCCTATTCCGGGAATCCAGCACATCGTTGTGGCAGGTTGACGAGGTAGCAAAGCTACAACCTCACATTCGAGAACAGTATCGTCCTTCCTTTGCTTCCCTACTCACCTGGCCGACCTATTCAGCCAATCAAGAGGCAGATGAAGGAAAAAATGAATGACTGACTTGCGCCTGAGAAAATGAGAGACCTGCACAATACAAATTGAACCTTATCCGTTATCCCAATCTGTTTCCTAATCCGTCATCCTAATCCTAATCTGTTATGTTAAAACTTGGAAATTTGAAAACTTAACATACCTAATCTTCAATATGATAATTTGTCAAACAAAAAAGTGTTCAAAAATTGTTTTTGTATTATTTGGAACCACCACAGCTGGTTCATGCAGAAAGCGACGTTATTCGGCGTCATTAAAAAAGCTGTTGGCATTTTGGGCCTAAAAACTATACGTTCGATCAAAAAAAGCAATTTGGTTTCTAACAATGGTTACCTTGAGGAATGAGCAGTAAAAAGTCATTGAAATAACCCAAAATTTCAAGAAGATGAACAGTTTTTTTTTTATTATCTCGAATCGGAAAAAATGCATAAGGACCCTTTTTTGCATGAAGCCATTAATATTATATAAATCCATTTGATGATGGAAAAGGACTGGGTGGACATCTGTCATGCAGATGGGCGTATCAAAGTTTGATTACACGAACACACTCAACCAACAAATTGAAAAGTTGAGATTGCGCCCGTTAGAATATTTGAGTCGGAATCATGCTAAAATTATACCAACTGATAAAAATTTGAACTCGAATTGTCCGAATTTAAACGTATATTGTGTTAATATCTTGTTGTTCAATCCATTTTTGGTTCTTTGAATCTCAGGGGGTCAGTTTTAGGACGTGGAGTGAAGAAATTGTTTCATCAAGGGGACCCCTGTGGCCTCCGAGTTCCGCTTCATTACGTTCTTTCAACCTCTTTTATTAAAAGTCTGTAAATAGAAGAGAAGAGAAGGGAAGAGAAGGGAAGAGAAGGGAAGGGAAGGAAAGGGAAGGGAAGAGAAGGAAGGGAAGGGAAGCGCCGGTTTTGCTTCCGACCCCGTCAATAATGTGAAAACTGTAGACTATGAGGAACGGGAGAGAGGTTGGTGGGCCAAAGGGCGTTGGTTGCCAGGGCCCTCAGTTTATTGGACCCGATTCCTCTGGGTGGACTATGTGCATCAAGTAGGTATGACGACACTTCGGGCTGGTGAAGGAAAAACCAAGTTGGAAGGGGGTTGAAAGGGCTTGTCTGATTGGACTGCTCCAATTTACTTTCTATTGCCTGCATGAGCGGTTGAGGAAGAAAGTATTCACACTCGATAAGTGTTTCGCGAGTGAATTCCTGTCCACTTAAGCTTTATAAGATTGCCTTCGAATACTTAACTATTGTCGGAGCTTCTGTTCAATCCGAAAGTTTATTTTCAATGACTGCTCAAATAGTAATCAACTGAGAAATAGAATCAATGGTAAAAGTTTAGGTAAAATTTTATTTTTGCAAAGTTTGTTCAAAGTAAATTGGTCCTAAATGGGTAACGTGACAGTAAGTCTTTTAGCAAATTTTCTGTCATTCGACTAAAAACCGCTAGAAATAGGATGATTTCCTACGAGTCGTTTCAACAAAGACTAATCCTACAAAATTCTCTGAACTGAACTCTCTTCAAATCGGTGCTGAAAAATAAGTATACCTTTTCACTTGAAATTTTCAAGGTACGAGGTTTTGAAAATAATGTTATTATTACCAGGTTGAACCCCATTCCAATAATAGTAATGAAACTTTTCACAACTATGGTTTCAAGGAATATCCTCAGGCAACCCGTATTTGATAGCTGTAGAACAATTCTAACTAGGCAATGTGGAGCGGAGAGATTTTTTGAAATTCGATTTTCTGAGTCTAGTATTCTGAAACCTCTAACTTGTTATGTTAGATTCCGTTTTCAAGGATTTACATCAGTAATGAAAATTGGATTGGCTTCCTCTAATAAACGGAAGGGGGACCGAAGAAAAAACTGGTTATCCATTCTACAATGTCTCGGGCACAAGACAACGCAGCGAGGCAACAGCTAGTTGATAATTACATGGTCGAATGACAAATCAATAATTTTATATACATATACATTTAAATATAAGGGGTGATTTCTGAATTTTTATAATGTTCTAATTCAGTGAATAATAGTCTGCAATATTGCAATAAAACCTTGAAAATTACAAAATTTGTAATATTTGTAATACAATTTTGTTATATCTAATATAACTTTATTCTACCTTTCTTTTTTACTAAAAGCATTCTTTTTTACTAAAAGCAAAAACATAACTTGTTACGTTAGATTCCGTTTTCACGGATTTACATCAGTAATGAAAATTGGATTGGCTTCCGAAACTTTGCGTCCTGTCATAAAAAATGTAGATCATGCATTGTCAAAATGCCCTAGTAAGTTATGTGGTGGTGATGGAAAGAAGCAACGTTATTCAAACTATTGAACAACATTATTATCAAATATGTAATAGGAACTAGTTCGATAATTAATTTTCGTCTACACCGAAATCTAGATTCACTTCAGTACCTTTCACTTTTCTGTTAACAGAGCGAGTACCTCGTTCGCGCTCACCAGCAGTGAAGATCGGTTCTCTCTTTTGCTTTGACTCCATTACGAGTACAACACAACACACGGAAACAACTGGAGTCGAAAACGAATACGTAGTTACTAGCCGGAAAAACAGAAACGGAAAGCTGGGCTTCTCGTTCCCGCGTTCATCAAAACAGCTAACACCCGCAATAATATTATTAAAATATTATATTATAACCTCGTTTTCACCTTATCGAATCATCGAACTATCGAATAATCGGACTGCTGTCTTCATAATCAGAGTTCAAACCTTGGATTAACAGCAGCTAGAACTGGGTTTTCATTTTTTTTTAAATTTGTTTTCTCAATAAAGCCATTTATTAACATAATAATAGTATGCATAGTACCTACATAAAGAAAAGTATTGGATACTTGAAGTAAAATTATTTGAGTACAAATGTATGTAGGTAAAACAAAATTTGGAAATTTCTGATCTCCAAAATTTAAAGAAATTGTCCTGAGATCAGGAGTTGCAATTACAAATTAATAGTACATAAAACTTCAAATCAAGTCCGGGAGTAAAGGAAATAGGAAAACATATCAATTGGAGTAAATTTGGCGCATAAGTAAGTCGAGCGATAAGAATTACAAATTGTAAAAATAAAGGTTTGCTAGGGCTTCGATATCCAGATCTAAATATAAGTCGCATACTGAATTTATTGCCACCTCAAATGATCGAAAAGTAGCTCAGAATAGATTTCACGAATGCATGTAAAGTAATTTGTAGGGCAGATAAGGGAAGACATTTATTTCAAAATTTAAATTTAAGGATGGTGGATTTTGCATTTAATTGATTCATCAGGCGTTGAAATACAGATACAGAATTGGTTGTTTTAATTGCTAATGGCAAATTTTCGAAAACCGAGGGGGCTAGCCAAGGCAACTGCCTAGTGCAGAAGTCATTGCTTGGGCGTGCTATTGATAAAATACTTTGTGCGTTCAACCTGGTAGGTCTCACATCACTTCTCTTCTTGAGTACGCCGAAGGACTTATGCACGTATAAAGCCAATCTATAAACATACGTCATTCTTGTAGAAAGCCCTTTAAAATCCTCCTAAAGGTTCACTATTCGGATGCGCCTGTGTGACTTCGTGGCTATACGTAAGACAGTATTCACAACCAAATTTAGGTTACCAAAATTACTCCCTTACGCACCTCCACAAATGGGTATACCATAGATCAATATTCTATCGACATAAGCGTAGAAAACCATATGTAGATTTTTACGGCTAAGCCAGCCTCTCAGTAAGACGAAGAGCTGGAATGTTTTCCTAATTCTCGCTACTAGACTTTGTATATCCAGAGTCTCACGGCAACACCCCACATCGTCACTTTTGGCCAAAACGAGTTATGCATACCATTCGAAGCGTCTTCCCCCGGCGGATCGATCTAACTAAGTATAAGTTAGGTACCTGAGTTAGGTAACACTAAATCTCACGATTTACTTTAAATTTACGATAATGTCTGATGGAGTTAACTTTTTTCAGTCTTTGACAAGTACTGTGTTCAGAGTAGCAATTTCCCTGTTGTATTTCTACTTTTGTATCTATTGGTTGTCAAATTAAATTGATCGAAAATGATATATATTTTCTTTTCGAGATGTTAACTGTTATACTGTTCATGACAAACCATTTTGTTACTTTGTTCATAATTGATTCAGCACTCTTTCGAGTCTTCTCTTTCACTATTATGGCCAAGTCATCAGCGAATGCAACAAATCTACCTCCAGTGTTTATTGATCTTAGATCAACGAGAACTCCGATCCTAGAAACGCGGTTTAGTTGGTGAAACCCAAAACTTTTCAAACTGAGATCAATCCATCGGTTACGTTGATCTAGGTTTCTAATAAACCGAGTTCATGGTTTATTGGTGAAACCGGCCCTAAGTGATAGGTAAAGGTGTGACCCGTTCGTCGTCTGAGCGGGTGACGAGTTGTTCGACTGGATTCGAACCCGCCACCGCGATAACTCATTCAAAACTAGGTTGAAAACGTAGAAAAAGCGAGGGGTTCCTGTTCATGAGGGGGAAAGGCCTGAAGTACGATAGAGAGTGGGCAGAGGTGGTGGTGGTGGTGGTGGGGGGTGACAAGTAGAGCACGACGGATGGCCGAACGCTTGGAAAGGAGGGTCGGCGAGCTTTCCCAACCTAATAACGCCTCCTCTGCTGCCCCAGCACTGCCCAGGAGCCGTAAATCAGGATACGTTTCAAATATTACCTACCTACCTCACAGCTTTGCAGGTCATAAATCATTTTTTTTCTTCTACTCTTCAGAAAGCTCTAACCAGTAGGTATGGATTTTCTTGAGAAGTAAGATGGTACAAAATCATTTCGATATTAGGATTTTACATATTAAGTGTTTTCTAGTTTATATTTGTGAATGAAGCATGAAAGGTGTCATAATGGTACACGCCTACACACCGTTGAAGGCCAAAAAATATCTAAACAACGGTTTATTATCTTCCTTGTGCAGATCACTCTTCTGTCTATACCAGACTGGGTTGAAAATCGGCACCATACCATATTCTCACCGTACTCATACCATACCACACGAATTTCTTTCCTATCATACCATACTGTACTATACCAAATCATACCACACAATAATATATCATACCATACTTATACCATGTCATACAAACCGAGTGAATATTGCAATGTAATCCAGTTCTGACCTATATTTAAAATTTCAAGTGTCTAGCTCATCATCAAAATTTAATTTGTTTAAACAAATAGGTATTACAGATGAGGAACCGAGTGAATATTGCAATGTGGTCTATCCCCGACTCACGGTTAAAATTTCTAGACTGTAGTTTACCGAGAAGATGGAAAAAAGGTAGTTTTATGTAGGGCGGCTGGGGGTTGACCCACCTAACGACCGTTTTAGACGCGAAGTTTAGTGTTTCCCTTAAACCTTAGCGCGCTCACTGTGAACGAACGGCTAGTCGTACAAAAATCCAATTGGTCTTAAAAATTCGTAAGTTTTCAGGTCAATCAAAATTGAACTAAAAATTACACCGTTCAATCAACATTTTTCACGATATGACATTGTCGAAATTTTAAAGTTCGTTTTATTTATTTATTTATTTATTGATTGATACGGCCGAAGCCATTTTACAAAGTAGGAAAATAATTCGAGATTTCACCCGTAAGAGAAACTTAAGATAAATAGTACAAAAATTGATACTGGTGCACAAAGAGAAGTAATATGTGATAAAATGACGATGAAGAAAAGGAAAAAGAACTGTCACTGATACTGATAATTAGAAAACTGACGTTTGAGGCTAAACTGAGAGATACAAAAAAAGTCTGATGACGTGGCTTGGATAAACGCATTAGCTTCTCGTGGCATGCGGTATAACGGTCGATGCAGAAGGTAGTTGTGGGCGGCAAACGGAACGTGGAACGTCACAGATGAACGGGTGCTGTAGTTTGGCACATTGATGTTGACTCTGGAGAGAAGGGACGGGGACTGGAGAACGCCATTCACCAACTTGTGGTAGAACATGATGTCTGCCATGCATCTTCGATTCTCCAGGCTTGGAAGATCATAAAGCACCGCGAGACGAGAATAGTCCGCCTGATCAACTGGCATCCCCAACTTAAAGGCTATATAGCGCAGGAATTTTCTTTGTACACTCTCCAAGCTGTCCTTATGCACCTCATAGTAAGGAGACCAGACCGGACTAGCGTATTCCATAATTGGACGAACTAAGGACTTATATAAGTGCACAATGGCCTCCACTGACGTGAAGTCTCTTGTGCAACGCTTGAGGAAGCCCAAAGTTCGCAGTGCTCTCGATGCGACAGCATCCACGTGGTTGTTAAATGTGAGCTTCTGATCCAGCAGAACTCCCAGGTCACGAGTTAACTCCAGTCTCCCGAGAGGGAGCCCATGAATAAAATAACGATGCTGGATGAGCTCCTGAGAACGAGTGTATGAGGCAACGGTGCACTTAGCAGGGTTTAGAGCTAGGTGGTTTGTCGAACACCAAACGAGAAGGCTGTCAAGGCTGTGCTGCAGCTGGAGGCAGCCCGCTGACGACGAAATCCGTCTATAGATCTTAAGATCATCCGCAAATACGAGGACCCTGACATCACCCGAAGAAACCATTTGGCCAACACTATTGATCAGCAACAAAAATAAGATAGGGCCAATATGGGAACCCTGAGGGATACCGGAAGAAGCAAGGTAGGGCGTGGATACAGCACTTTTTAATCTAACTCTGTGAAGTCTACCGTCCAGGTAACTGTGAATCCAACTTAACCCATTAGTGACCGGTGGTACCGTTCGGTACCAGCGAACCCTTGCTCGGTTTTCGGGCTTTTGTAACTAAACTTTGAACTTTAGTAATCGAAAAACATGTTGTTTACTTCCGAGAAGGTTGTACCTGACGCAAGACGACCTCAGTTATTCATTTGTGCTTGTGCAGTGCGGTTCAGAGTAGTAGAAAGATGAGCGAGTTTTTTGACGTCGACACCTTGCAGAATTTATTGGGGTAAGTGCAATTGTTTACGTTTTCTTACTATTTTTATGTCATTTTATTATCTTGGATAGTTTTTCTTCTTAACAAATTCATTTCCACTGAACACTCCAACGGTTTTGTAGGTAAAAACAAGCTTGGAACCTGAGTGGTACCGTATGGTACCAATGGGCAGTATAGTGCTTTCTAGCTACTGTGTTGCACACAGTCGTCGTATCAGCTTACAATAGCTAGGCACTTCTTTTTTTTAACTTTTCTACTGCTATGGATCCATTATAACCGTTGATACTAATTCCTCCTTCATTACGAAAGCAAATTATATCCTGCAATGTTTTTTCTCATTTTTTCTCTGTATTTCAGATCCAACATATCGGTCCATGATGCCATTGATATTCTTCTGGCAGAGGCTTCAGTTAGTCATGGATCCTCATTTTATGAATGGTCATTAGAAAGATTGAAACAGGGGAAACAGCAACCTCTTTTCATTGAAGGAGATTTTCACCAACCCAAAAGCAAACCCTTTCCGTCAGGGGATTACTCGAAATTTTCAGTATCTCCAGTTGAATGTTTTGAATTATTTTTTACCAAAGAGATATGGGAACTTCTGGCCGAAGAAAGTAATAAGTACGCTGTTTCAAAAAATGGTGGTGGTGGTCTATATTTACTTGGGGAATCGATGCTGCCATCCAGAACGCATGGATTCTGAATAAAAAAACCTCCAACATGTCGCAGCTACAGTTCAGAAGAGAAATAGCCCAGACGTACCTAATTCGTTATGCTGTATCAAGAAAGCATCCTGGACCCTCAGGGAAATTCGTTTCGTCTTCGAGAGTTCTTGACGCTATACGTCACAGAAAACCCTACTATACTACGTATACTAAACCCTACTAAACCTACTAAACCCTACTATACTACTATACGTTTCGACCTGGAAGACCACTATGCCAAGAGCACCGAGGCAAGAAGACGTTGTGCAGCTACAAGTTGCAAGTCCAGGAGGCGAACAATGTGCGGCAAAATTTAATGTGACGTGGGATTGTGCGTGGATTGTTACACTTTATTTCATGCTAAGTATTGACTGTTTGATTTTGTTTGTTTTTTAGCTACGAATGCGTTTTGTGTTTACCTATTTGTGTGATTATGTTTCATTTTTGTATTTTCATATTATTTTACTTTCTTTCAATAATGAAAATTTCTGATTTTTGCATGAAAAAAATTATGATAATAAATGAAAAAGACATGTTTTCATTTGTTCTAAGCCCTTCGCCCAAGGTTCAGCTCTTCACTTCACTTCGGGTGAAATGTCGCTATGTGTCCACCGGTACCGTTTGGGCACACCCAATTTCACTAAGTTGGGGAGGAAATAGAATTTTTTTAATATTTTTCCATGAAACTAGAGACCATCAAGAGCAATAATCCAAAGTTTCACAAAAAAATTCGAAAAAAAATAGTTACGGTCACTAATGGGTTAAGAGGGTACCATACACCCCAAGAGAAGATAACAGCGCAACGATATGCTTGTGAGATACCCGATCAAAGGCTTTCGCAAAATCGACAGACAATACATCCACCTGCGAGCCATCACCAAACCCAGACATCACGAAGTCCGTAAACTCGATTAGGTTGGTTACCGTGGAGCGACCCCTCACAAATCCATGCTGTTCAGGCACAATATAACTGGAAGAACCCCTTCCCATTGAGCTAGGGTTATGAAAAGTTTCATGGATCATTGTGGGGCTGGTCCGAACCCGGAAACCAAATTTCGCAATTTTAGCTCAACGCTAACTGGGCAAAACTGCGTGGATGGCGTACGGTGTACGGCGTACGGACGGATTTTTTATTTTTTTATTCGATTTTCTGAATCTACGTATCTTGAAACGTAAACCAACAAATTTTGAGGGGGGGTTAAAAAATTTTTTTCTTTGGGCGATTCCAATGGTTCATTATCGAAGATAATAAACCAAAAAGATTTAGGAGATTATTCTGAATTTGAATTCGAGATCAATTTGATGGCACATTGTTTTGTTAGCGATGAAAACACGTTATAGAAACGATCGAACTGATGAGCCGCTACTCAAGGTACCTACCTATCGGGGTTACTTGGGATTTGGCTGGTTCAAGTGCGAGTCCCACTCGGAATTTCGTCTATTAATACGGGCTGAGTGCAAGCGTGGGGGACTCTGAAGTGTTGATCACACTCAGGTCTCCAAGTGCCGTCTATTAATACTGATCAGAGACTATTAATTCGGCCCTTAAATTCCCTCAATGAGGTTTTCGTTCGAATGGTTATTTTGGTTTTGGTTATTTGGTTCGTGCGTTATTTTTCATTAACATACTTCAACCATGGTAAATACTTCAAATTAAATTAATGAGATAAATTTTATCTCATTAACATACTTGAAACTTGTTAAATTTCAACTATCCACCAGCAAAGCAGAGTATAAATAGTATCCATGGTCATGGATCCTCTGAAATACACCAGCGTTACGCAACTAATAGATTCTACAAGGTAAACTTGAAGGGTAAACCTTTTTGGAATGCTCTTGTCACCAATGCCGTGGTTATTGAAAAACGAATATAAAATCGAATATAAGGGCTACGTAACTACCGTGGTTACCTATTTCTTTGGAACCGGCCCTAAAGGGATCCACTTCGTCACAAAGGTCACCGCTTCCAGATTCAAAACATTTTTCTTTGACATACAGAGTATCAAAATTTAACGTAGGTACGAGTAGTTACCTCTTTCTTTAATTTGCCGTTTTAAAATTTCATAACGAAGTTGATTCTCAGCAAAAAGAGCTTCCAAGGACTGAAAAAGCTTATGAATATTTCACATCGTTCGGTAGTCTTCTGCCCTCAACTTCCCGTAAATCTACAGTCTAAATACTTGAAGACCACCAGCCTGAATTTGTAAACTCCAAGCTCAGGTAGTTGAGTTAGAAACTTACTTTTTTTTTTTCATTTTGTAAAAACCCGACAGTTTTTGCTGGGACAGGAATCAACTTTCTTGTTTAAATCGATCTTCTTATGGATGAGTAGATGTGTACTTATTTTATTTATTTATTTATTGTATTCACACAGCATAGGACCAAGGCCCCCCCTAGCGCCATGTACATATGTATTAGTAAGATTTAAGTAATTTATGGCCGTCAAAATACAATTGAAATAAAATTTACTTGATTATAAAAAAATAACACAAAATTTACTCAAAGAAGAGATGTGCTGGAGAGAAACCAGAAGGAAAGAGAAGAACAAGAGAAGAGAGAGAAGAAAATGAAAATGGTGTAGTCATAAATCAGCAAAATGTGCTTTAAGTTCTGTGCTGAATTGCCGGAAAGAGGAGATAGAGCGTAAACGAAGAGGGAGACCATTCCAAAGTCGCGCTCCTTCTACAGCAAAGGAATTTTTATAAAGGGTTGAGTGGAATCGATGCTGAGAGATAAGATGCAGTCTGGTGGATGTGGTTAGGCTGAACATATTTTCCAAGTAGGAAGGGAGTACATTGCTGGGGGTGGTGTGAAGGATCTTGTGAACTAAGATAAGGCGCCTAAAGGCATAAAAGTGTTCCAGAGTCATACCCAACAACTCCTTACTTCTGTGAGATACGTGTCCACGAGATTTCAAATTGAAAACATATCTCAAACATGCATTATGCGCCACAGTCAGCTTCCTAATATTTTCAGCAGAAAGGGAGCCCGAAAATACTCTGTCGCCAAAGGAAAAATGTGGGAGGACAAGTGATTTTATTAAACGCAATTTCAAATATTGGGGGGTGTAATATTTTAAGCTTTTGAGGGAATAAAGCGCTCCATAGATTTTTCTGCACATGGCACTCACTTGAGAGTCCCATGACAGATCATTTTGTATAATCATGCCTAAATTCCTCACTTCATCACAATATTCAATACTACTATTATTTATACAGAGTGGTAATTTGTTCTTTTCTAATGGCGTTTTATACAGAACTATAGCTTTAGTTTTGGTGGCGTTAATTTTTAATTTATTAGCTTCGGAATACCTATTTATTTGTTCAAGTTCATTGTTGATTAGTGGCAGAGTTGAAGGGAGATCATCTGGTTTGCATTGAAAGTAAATCTGGTAGTCGTCAGCAAATATATGTTGTTTGGCTAGTGTGACCGACGAAGGGATGTCATTAATAAATAGACTAAAAAGGAGGGGCCCGAGGATAGATCCCTGAGGAACCCCACTCTTTAGCTTGACCACCCTAGATCTGAGATCATCGATCACAACACACTGATTCCTATCGCATAAATATGATTTAATCAGATTGCGAGCAGATGAAGAGAATTTAAAATTAACCGTTAACTTGTCTAAAAGAATGTCATGATTTACTGATCCAAATGCATCCGAAAAATCAAGCAAAATTAAAACTGTGCATAAATTCTGATCACACCCACCCCTCACGTCCTCCATCAGCGAAAGAAGAGCAGTCTCACAACTATGGCCAGCCCTGAAGCCTGATTGATAGTCAGAGAGAAGTTTTTCGTCATTTATGTAGAAGACAAGTTGTTTGTTCATAAGACTTTCTAAGATTTTAGCTCCCAGTGGAATCTTGCTGATTGGTCTAAATTCACTGGTTGATTTGGGGGATTTAACTTTAGGAATCGGGGTTACTAAGGCAGTCTTCCATGCTGAAGGAAACACAGAAGTTGTGAGACACATGTTCAGAATATGTGTAAAAAGTGGCAAGACATTCGGAATGATGACTCTCAGAAATGCTAATGGTATACCATCATCACCCATGGCATCCTTTTTAATAGATTTGATGACAGCTAAGACTTCAGTCTCTGTTACGTTGCGGAAGGAAAATCCATTAAAGTTGGTATCAACCGTTTAATACAAAATAAAATACTTATAGGCAATACAAAATAAACTGAGACCTTAGAAGAAAACTCTGCAAATTCTTGACACAACGGTTTATTATCTTCCTTGTGCAGATCACCCTTCTGTCTATACCAGACTGTGTTGCAAATCGGCACCATACCATATTCTCACCGTACTCATACCATTTCTTTCCTATCATACCGTACTGTACTATACTAAAACATACAAGTTATGTCAACATTATATTGAGTGTTAATATGCCTACGTGCAATATTCCCCTTGCTGCTAACTCAGCAAGGAGAAGTTATATATGGGCCGCTCTCGCCTTCAGCGGGCAGTCGTGTCTCGCCTGTCGATCGTTCCCCATCTCCCGTGTGTAACCTGTGTTAATAAAGAAGTACCTTTTTTAAAAAGACTTTTCTCGGATCCCCGAACTTAACTGGCGCAGTCTCGTGAGGACGTATCGTAAACCCGTTTTCGTCGCCCGTATATCGCCGAAAAATCGACTACGAACGTTCAACCTACTCCCTGCGTTTCGGACACCCGCTCTTCCTCGTTGCCTGTACATCAACAAGAAGACACCCGAAAACGCCAAGACCACTTACACACCATCCCCAAGTACCACGACGACAGCAGACCGGCTCCTCACTAGCGATGAGATTCCTGTGAGTAACAAATTAATCAACCTTTTTTGATCGCACGTATTGTTTCAAGCATACCCAGCAACTGGCAATACGGACCTATTGTTTCATACACACCCAGGAATTGGCGATAAGGTCCACGATCATTTAAATTCAATAATTGAATTCTTCACCAAGGTGATTCATTTCCTTTTAAATCGGCCGTAGCCGACCTTGACTCGCACAAGCCGCGAGACGTCCTTCATCCTTCGGTATCACCGACATAATTTTATCTCTCGTAACGCCGCTTCTGGCATCATCTCCCCTCGAACCCTTCTCGCCCCGCGAGAGCTCAACACCTAGCCTTTCGACTACGTTGCAGAACTCGAAGACAACACCCTCGTCACCGCTTCGACCTTGTTAAATAGACATTATTCATTATTCTGTGCATGTTATTTATAAGTACCATACACATTTCATTTTTGTCATCAGTTTAAATTTTAGCTTACAGAATTTTTAAAAATTCACTCACAATTCCAAAACTAAAGTCCAAGCCCGCTAAAAACTCATTAGCGGACTATATCTATAGTAAATCACACAGATTGTTGAACCCCGCATTAGAAACAATCCCGGAAAACCCCCTTATCAACACCATGACTCTAGAAGACATTGCTGCTGCCTCATTAACATCCGACAGTACACACGTAAATGACACAAATGTCATAACACCTGAACAATTACAAAGTTACATTCAGGAACAAATTCAAGCCGCTATCTCTTCAATGCCTCGCTTAAGAGTTAGGGAACCTGCCCCAGAATTTAAGAAAAAACATGTTGATATGATCCCGATCTTTACCGGTGAACCAGGAAATCTCCGTAGATTCTTGGAAATCACCCAGATGATTGTAGATAAATTTTACGACGAGCTCGATACCGACTCGTTCCAAAATGAAGAAATCATGTTCAACATTCTTAACAAAATTCAGGGACCAGCTGCCCAAATGTTAGAATCCCACACATTTAGTAATTTCAACGAACTGAAGAAAGCTCTAATAGACTCCTACACTGACAAAAGAGACATCTTTACATTGTGTCATGAACTAACCGCCATGCGACAAAGGGAAAACGAAACAGCTAAAGACTTTCACGATAGGGTATTGAAAATGCTAAATTTAATCATAGCTTTCATTAACAACCACTCGAACCCGAGTCATAAAATTGCCTTAGTCGAACACTACCAGAATTTAGCTTTGAGGACCCTTTTGTTACGATTGAGGGACCCACTCGGAAGCCAACTGCGGACACGGCAACCGAAGTCACTAGGGGAAGCTCTCACTTGGCTGACCAATGATTACCAAACTAACGAAATTAAGAAATCTATCCCAGACAGAAAGCCCCCTATCATTCAGAACTACAGACCGAACCAGACGAACAGACCATTCCAAACTTATCAGACGAACAGACCTCCGCAGAATTTTAGATCAAGCCAACCCCCATTTAGACCTAACCAACCTCAGAATCAACCCCCATATAGATCAAATCAACCCCCGGTTAAATCGATCCAACCTCAGAATCAATCCCCATTCCAAGGCCATAAGCCCAATACCCAAGGCAACTATCCTCAACCAGCTCGTGCAGCTAGTGCACAGGGCATACCCATGTCGTGGCGCACTACCCAGCCGACGTCTTGGCGTACGCCGAGACCAAACTTCAACAATATAGAGGAAAACCCTGAAATTCCCCCAAATGACGAAAATCAAGAATATTTCCCAGAGTTCGATGAACCCAGTTACGAAAGCAATCAGGAACACGTAGATCAAAATTCAGATCATCCTTTTTTAGACGAAACCGGCCTTCAGCCAACCCCCGATTCGAATTGATGAATATCGAGCGAAGACCCATCAGTGAACTCCCGTTCATTAAGATGCCCTCGCTCAATCTAAAAATCCTCATTGACACCGGGAGTACGAAAAGTTACGTAAACCCGAACATTGCACACACCCTCTTTCATAAAAAATTAGAAACAGAACATTTTACAGTCAGAACAGCACACGGAACCTCCCAAGGACATTTTACAACCCAAATACCTTGTGGCGAATTATTCCGTTGCAAAGGCCTAAATTTAAAATTTAACGTTTTTCAATTCCACTCCAAATTCGACATACTGCTAGGGCTTGACAATCTTAAAATTGTGAAAGCCTCAGTAGATCTAGGTAGTAATCTTCTGAAAACACCGAAAGTCTCAATCCCCTTACTCTACCTTGACCCCCAGACAACAAACATCAACTTCATTGACGGACGGAGCATTCAACAAATTAAAATCAAAATAAAAAATCTGGAAAATGGAGAAGCCATACTCCCGTTCATGAAGGTCACTAAACTAGAGATCCCTACATGCCTGGTCAAAGTCCAAAACTACGAAACTTACGTACAGGTCACGAACGCTGGAGAAGACACTTCCAAACTTTCTCAAATTCACCCCGTTTCAGTAGAAGAAATCGAAGACTTAGAAACTAAGGGAAACCTCGAAGACCTAAACACCTACTTTGCCGATAACTTTGATTTCAAATTTGACCTATCTAAAATCAGACTAAACCACATGAACGAAGAGGAGAAAACTGGGATCACCCGGCTAGTATCTAAATACCCCGACATTTTCCACTTAGAGAACAGTCCACTATCATTTACCAATCAAGTGAAACATAAAATTAGAACTACTGACGACATCCCAATATACGCAAGAAACTACAGATTCCCGGAAATCTACCGTAAGGAAGTAGACAGACAGGTCCAAGAAATGCTCGACCAAGGGATTGTCAAACATAGTGAAAGCCCTTGGAACGCTCCGATATGGATCGTCCCCAAGAAAGCTGACGCTAGTGGAAAACCCAAATTTCGTATAGTTATCGACTACCGAAAACTAAACGAAAAGACAATCGAAGACAAGTACCCCCTACCACAGATATCGGAACTACTTGACAAGT
The DNA here is from genome assembly GCA_963920205.1 of Stenodema calcarata. Taxonomy (NCBI): domain Eukaryota; kingdom Metazoa; phylum Arthropoda; class Insecta; order Hemiptera; family Miridae; genus Stenodema; species Stenodema calcarata. The sequence continues at coordinate 1,469,457 of OY986054.1, forward strand.
TGGGCCGATGTCAGTACTTCAGCATTATCGACCTTAAGTCCGGATTCCACCAAATTGAAATGGAATCAGATAGTACGGAAAAAACTGCCTTCAGCACTCCCAACTACCACCTAGAATTCACGAGAATGCCGTTTGGCCTGAAAAATTCACCCGCAACCTTTCAAAGGCTGATGGATAACATCTTACGCGGAATAGCCAACGAGTATTGCTGCGTCTATCTAGACGACGTGATTATTTTTAGCACATCTCTTGAAGAACATCTCCTCCGGTTAGAAGAAGTCTTTAAAAGACTCCGTCGAGCGAATCTAAAAGTCCAATTGGATAAAACCGAATTTCTACGCAAAGAAATAGCTTACCTGGGACACGTAATTACACCTGAAGGAGTAAAACCGGACCCCAGCAAAATCCAAGCTATTTTAAACTATCCTTTGCCGAAAACACCTAGAGATATCAAATCCTTTTTAGGTCTCCTAGGATACTACCGCAAATTTATCCAAGATTTCGCTAAGATAACCAAACCGTTCACGAGATGCCTAAAAAAGGGTCACAAAATAGACACTACAGACCCAGAATATATAGAGTGTTTTGAAATTTGTAAGGGATTACTGACAAACGACCCGATATTACAATACCCAGACTTTACCAAACCCTTTTACTTAACAACCGACGCCAGCAATTTCGCAATTGGTGCCGTCTTGAGTCAGCCCACCAAAGAAGGTGACCTCCCTGTAGCTTTTGCGAGCCGTACACTAAACGAATCCGAAAGACGAAGATCCACTATCGAAAGGGAACTCCTTGCCGTAATTTGGGGTGTAGAACATTTCCGTCCTTACTTGTTTGGCCGTAAATTTAAAATCTTTTGTGATCACCGACCCCTCCAATGGCTATTTTCAATCAAGGAACCGAGTTCAAAATTATTCAAATGGAGAACAAAATTGTCTGCTTACGATTTCGAAATCGAATACAAGAAAGGATCGATGAACACCAATGTAGATGCCCTATCAAGAGTAGAAATCCTGAATAATCTTGACTCTGACGATCCCGAACTAGAAAAAGAACTAGACGATTTCTTTGCCGCTTGTACTCCCGACACACTTAAAAAGATTAACGAACTACCCCTCCAAGAATCCGACGAAACTAGTTCAGTAATAGCGAATTTTGACCCGGACGAAAACACAGGAATAGACGATAGGATGTCAACCTCCGCTGTAACAGTTCATTCGAATGTGATTGGTGATGCTGCAGTTACCATCCCCATCAAAGACGAACCAATTAATAGTTGCAACCACCAAATTTTCGTAGAAATTGTCAAACAATCCAGTGAACAACCAGTACGAATAAGAGAACTTTTTGGCAACAAAACTCGACTAGAAGTGAAATTGTCCCGATCAAACCTAGAAGAAGACATAGTTAGAGTTGTAAAAGAATATGTCGTTCCCAAAATAAAATATGGAGTATTCTTTTCCGAGGACATCTATGAAGACTTTGTTAGGATCATGACCAAACACTTCACCTTCACTGACATTTCCATGACCAGATACACCCAAACAGTATTGGACATAGAAAACGAATCAGATCAAATTACAATCGTCGAGAAGTACCATTCAGGAGCCACGAACCACAGAGGCGTCATAGAAACATTTGAACACCTAAAAAGGAAGTACTATTGGCCAAACATGAAAAAGACCATCCAAAAATTTGTTAACAATTGCGAGACATGCCTCACATGCAAATACGACAGACACCCTCTCAAAATAAAGTATAATATCACACCAACAGCATCCAAACCACTAGAAATAGTTCACGTCGACAAGATGACCTTAGAAAATTCCAAATTTCTAACCATAGTCGACTCGTTTTCCAAATTCGCTCAAGCTTACCCTTTGAAATCTTCCAACAGTGTCGAATTAGTTAAAGGACTAATTTCTTACTTTTCCCACCACGGCATACCGTCCACGATAATTTCTGATAACGGCGCGGAATTCCATAGCTCCCTAGTAAAAGAACTTTTAGACTTTCACGGAATTAGAATTCACTTTATTTCATCCCAACATCCCGATTCCAACGGAGTCGTCGAACGTTTTCACTCAACCCTCGTTGAGCATATTCGTCTCCTCAATAATAGAAAAGAATTTCAAAACGACACGACCCAAATTAAAGTCTCCTACGCAGTACTAGCCTACAATTCATCAATCCACTCCACATCAAAATTCACCCCATTCGAAGTACTCTATGGACACATAGGAAATGACGGACTATTAGACGCCGATATCGAAAAAACGTTCACAAATAACTACCTCAACCAACACAAGGAGAAAGTCAAACTGTTATACGACAACATCAACAACAAACTCAAAGACTTAAAACTAAAAACAATAACAAAACTTAACGAAACCAGAGAAGAAACCCCTAACATTCCAACTGAAGTCTTCGTAAAAACAGTACAAAAACAGAGCAAGACCAAACCCAAATACATCAAAGAGAATGTTAATGAAGTTGACCCTGAGCTCAAAATTGCGAAAATTGTTCCCCGTCACCACAACCAAAAAGAAAAGATACACCTCTCCAACGTCAAACGCCCAAGAAAATACACTCGATTAGACCTCAATACAGTGTGGAATGAAGCCTCCGATCAAAATGAAACAATCGTACAACGATTTGGATTAACTCTAAATAGAAGTGATCTTATCTCGTTGAAACCCCCAAATTGGCTTAATGACAATATCATTAATTTCCAAATGGAGATCATCAACGAGAAAAGTAGACTTAATGAACTACCCATCAGAGTCTTTTGCTTCAACTGCTTCCTATTCCAGTCATTCATGGCAGGCGGATATCCGCGTGTCAAAAGATACACTAAGGGTAACGACATTTTTTCATATGACCGAGTGATCTTCCCCATTTTTAAATCAGATCACTGGAGACTGGTTGTGGCCGACATGGTCACTAAAGAACTTATTTACTACGACAGCCTGGGACTTGACGGAACTGAAATACTTGAATCTATTAACCAGTACTTATTAAAGGAACATCTCTCGAAAAAAGAGACGCACTTCGACCAAACTAACTGGAAGAAAATCGCCCCTGAAACACCTCGCCAATCGAACTATGACGATTGCGGAGTGTTCCTTTGCGCCTTTTCAAAATTAGTATCAGAAAACTTACCGATTTCCCAATTAGAAGTTGCTAAAATTCCCCAGATCCGCGAGGAACAATGCCTCGAAATCCTTAATCACCAGTAACTGATTGGATGTTGCAGGGCCTTTATCCTCCTCATTGGACTGACTAACGGACTCAAAATCTTCAACATTACGGAAAACCTAGGACTAATGCCGATCCACCTGGGATTAGCCAAGAAAACCCAATTCTACCACACGATCACTCATTACTTCCAGACGAAAGGACTTTTGGACCAAGTCGAAACAATTCGATCACACTATAACCAGATAATACTAACCATCAACACTGATAATGAAATCCGTAAAGCCGTATTACCCAAAACACAACTGATAGAACATATGCTTTCGTCTATTGTAGAAAAGGTCAACGAATCAATTCTACCAAAACGGCAACGCCGAGGATTGATTAACGGTTTAGGATCGGTAATTAAATTCGTCACCGGAAACCTCGATGCGTCAGACGAAGAAAAGTACAACACAATTCTGAACCATCTAGAAACCCGACTGGAAACCTTTTCGAAACAACTAGAGAATCATTACTCCATAAATAACGCCCTTGTAAACCAGTTGAATTCATCTTTAGAAGCAGTTAATAGCAACCACAAAATATTAGCCAGAGAAATAGATTTGTTAAATAATATCAGCTCCGCTCAAACCCATATGCGAAGAGTAGAAAGTGCCTTAGACCATAATCAAGCTTTGCTCCAATTACTCCTCGACTTAGCCCAAGACATAGACAACTCAGTCACCTTTTGTAAACTCGGAAAACTCCACCCAAGCATCATTAAACCACTTAACCTATTATCCGCTCTTCAAAACCTCACCTCATTCTACGGAGATAGACTACCTGAATTTCAAAGTGACTCTTTATGGGAAATACAAACTCACATTAGAGTAAAATGCTATATTGGAGAAAATGAAATCATATACTTCCTTGAAATCCCTATTTTAGACCCACGGGATTTCGACCTACTTCTTTTACAATCTTTGCCTTCGACTCACCCCGATTCATTTGTAACAGTCATACCGTCATCGAAATACGCACTTAGAGCTCGTAACTCAGACGAAATTACATTTTTTAATCACGAGTGCGAATCGGGCCTGAATTATTTCCTATGCCCCAACAAATTAGAACTCGCTGGAACTTACACCTGCGAATCCGAGATCATACTAAAAGGCTCGAATGATCAATGTGACCTATTAGCTCTGGAAATAAATGAAAACTACATAGAATACTTGAGCGAAGCTAGGAAGTACATAATCATTTTCCCTAAAGGCGACCAACTACAAATATCATCTTCAGGTAACACAGAATTCAAAGACCTCCAAGGAATTTTCCTCCTTCAACCAGGACTAGACAAAGTCCTATACCAAAATCAAACTCTCATAGGTCCACCTACGAACACTACACATACCCCAGCCTTGATTTACCACTCAAAAACCCACTGGGACCTCAACAAAAAACCAGTGGCATCCGTTAAGCTCAAAACAATGAATCTCCTCTCTTTACCAGCGTACCCAAACCCATCTTTCGACGACTCAGTGATTCAAATCATGAAACCTAGTATCTGGACAATTATCCTATACAGTTTATTACTACTAGTGATTTCCTACACTCTTACAAAATATTACCGTCATCGACGAAAACTAAAACTCAACAACCAACCGGAAAGTTAATACCTACTGTATTATATTACTTGTAACTGTTGTTTATTACTGACTTATTACTTTTAACCGTTCTAACCCTTTTATCAATTTTAATCATTGTATTTTACCTTTATTAAACTGTTTTGTTTAACTTGTTTTTACTTTTAAAACTCGTTGTGATACTGTACGAACGTGGCAACTTGTATTGACCGAGTGCGGTATCCTACATTTTTATTGTTTATGTAAATTATTATTACTCTCATTATGTCACGTTTTGTATTATCATTATATTATTCTCATTCTCATATATTGTTGTACTTCACATGCATTAAAGTATCATTCACTGTATCAATATTTCGACAATGTTAAAACAAAAATTCTGTAACCATAAAATTTGAAACTTGGGGGGACGAGTTATGTCAACATTATATTGAGTGTTAATATGCCTACGTGCAATATTCCCCTTGCTGCTAACTCAGCAAGGAGAAGTTATATATGGGCCGCTCTCGCCTTCAGCGGGCAGTCGTGTCTCGCCTGTCGATCGTTCCCCATCTCCCGTGTGTAACCTGTGTTAATAAAGAAGTACCTTTTTTAAAAAGACTTTTCTCGGATCCCCGAACTTAACTTACATACAATAATATACCATACCATAGTCATACCATGTCGTACCAAAATTCGTTTTGAACCCCTTCCCCTTGACGCTCGTGCGTCATAGCTTCTGACACACTAGTTAGTCTCCTGCCAGCCGTCTTACGTCATACGCTCGTGCGTCATAGGCTCTGACGTACTTGTTGGCCACCTGCCAGCCGTCTTACGTCATACGCTCGTGCGTCATAGGCTCTGACGCACTAGTGAGCCTCCTGCTAGCCGTCTTACGTCATACGCTCGTGCGTCATAGGCTCTGACGCACTAGTGGCCTCTTGCCAGCCGTCTTACGTCATACGCTCGTGCGTCATAGGCTCTGACGTACTTGTTGGCCTTTCGCCAGCCGTCTTACGTCATACGCTCGTGCGTCATAGACTCTGACGTACTTGTTGGCCTCCTGCCAGCCGTCTTACGTCATACGCTCGTGCGTCATAGGCTCTGACGTAATGGCCCGCCGGTCGCTTGTGTTCTGACGTGATCTGAGGGAAAGGGTGAATCAAGGGAACAAATTTTTCCCGTTTCAGTTCATGTGCCAAAGCAAAGACATGAAAATGTCAAAAAAATATGTAAATAGGTACCTAAGCCCAACTGTAATGTCAATTTTCTGACAATGAGTTTTCGACTATTGTTTTCATACCTTTTTACTTAAGTACTTATTGCAATTTGAGACTGATAATGAGCTGTTTGCAAATAAAAAGTCTGATAACTACTTTATTACATCTTATTAATCTATTTTCAAGTTCCGATTCACAGTTGAATGTATTTTATTTAGATGTCGTAAAATTCGAAAACGATGGAATGACGAAACCTGTCGACTACTGACTCAAGTGATACTGTCGACTTCTAACACATGTAGGTCGACTACTAGTGCAAAACCATGTCGACTACTGAAGAAAATGTTGGTCACTGGTATCGACTACTACCTAGAGCATTGGGATTTTTTACAAAACTTGTTTTTCCCTTTTCAAACCATGTTGAATAATATTTCCCGCTGCCAGGTGTTTTAGGGAAGGATCTTGGGTACACAATGAACAGGTTTGCAATGAGAAATAGTTGATAATAATAATTAATCTAACATTTAGGATCTAGACATTTAGACCTAGTGATCTAGACAGAAGGGTGATCTGTGCAAAGAAGATAATGAACCGTTGTGTCAAGAATTTACAGATCACCCTTCTGTCTAGATCACTAGTTCTAAATGTCTAGATCCTAAAATTTAGATTAATTTAGATTAACATTGAATGTTAGATTAATTATTATTATGAATTATCACTAATTATTAATAAGTTTATCAAGTAGATACCTAGCAAAAATTATTATAATTTATTGTTAAATGTTAATAATTTGTATTTAATTAATACGATATAATTCTAGGGTTTTTAATACTTTTTAATTTTTCTATAAAAGAAATATGTACCTACCTACCAACAAACCTTCGAAATTACCTTCATTTCCGTAGCACGAAACGTACCTCAGAACAACAAACTCGACATCACTAAAACCATATGATGTTCTAAACAGCTAGTTAGTATGAAAATCGAGTCGACCTGTATTTAATCGACCTGTATTTCAACCGTTTGATTCAAGATCGCGTCGACAGGCTCAACCTTTGAGCCGTCATTGTGAACGAACGGCTGGTCGTACAAAGCTGCGGATGGTCTTAAAAAATTCGACGGAACAAACTCTATCTAAATATGAAATAAACCTACTGAAAATTATTATAATTTATTGTTAGGTATTGATAATTCGTATTTATTATTAATAATAATTATTATTAATTATGATTAATTAATACGATATAATTCTGGGGTTTTTAATACTACGTCGGTAATAATTTTTCTATAAAAGAAGTACCTACCAACAAACATTCGAAATTACCTTCATTTCCGTAGCACGAAACGCACCTCAGAACAACAAACTCGACATCACTTAAGCCATATGATGTTCCAAAGAGCTTGTTAGTATGAAAATGGACCTGTATTTCAACAGTTTGATTCACGATCGGGTTGTGAGGCACAATCTTTGAGCCGTCATTGTGAACGAACGGCTGGTCGTACAAAGCTGCAGATGGTCTTAAAAAATTCTACGGAACAAACTCTATCTAAATATGAAATAAAAAACATACCGTTTGATGGGAATTTTTCGAGATATGGAATTTTCAACATTTCAAAATTCGTTTTGAACCTCTTCCCCTTGACCTAGGGTTATGAAAAGTTTCGTGGATCATTGTGGGGCTGGTCCAAACCCAGAAACCAAATTTCGTAATTTTAACTCAACGCTAACTGGGCAAAGTGCCTCGGACGGCGGACGGCGGACGGCGGACGGCGGACGGCGTACGGCGGACGGCGGACGGCGTACGGCGGACGGACGGATTTTTTTTTATTCGATTTTCTGAATCTACGTATCTTGAAACGTAAACCAACAAATTTTGAGGGGGGGTTAAATTTTTTTTTTCTTTGGGCGATTCCAATGGTTCATTATCGAAGATAATAAACCAAAATAATCATTTCGTGTCCCCAAAATCGAATTTCTAGATGGTCCCCTTCAAGTTAGGGGTGCAGTCGGTAACTAGCTCAGTCTCATCAATTTTCCAAACTATCCTATACAGTTTACTAGTATACAAACATATACATACCTAGAGTTAGAAAATTTCAAACGCCATCATCTCAATTCAATTAGAACGGTATAGTGTCTTATACATTTGCAAATGGGTAATGACCAGAAGTGTTGAAAGGCCAGTCCGTTGAAAATGAGGGCTCAAAGTAGGGACGCCAACTTTTATTCGGAGAAAAAAAGTACTTTTCAGCAAATTATTGAAAAAAAAGTATTTTCTTTAAAAAAAAAAAGTACCTAAAAAGAAAATTTTGAATTCCTCGGTCATGAGCAGCACCTCATTAGATACCTAGAATACCTATAGGTATACTGTTCATCAACAATTTCTATCACTTCGTTTCCATACTTGGCTATTGGTGAAAAATCTCAATAGGTAAGTACATCGATTTCATAAAAGAAAATTTTATTGCAGCAAATGCATATTTATTTAAAAGTGTACTTGTAGTAGACTGATTAGGTAAGGGGAAAAAGAAAGAGCACCGCGCTGATGGTTTCTCTTCAGTAGCGGACACTGAAATCCTAGTGTAGTAACGACCTCCTCTCGGTCGGGGTCGCTAGTTGCTAGGTAGGGAAATTAAATAATTAATTTCAGGTTTAAGACGATAAATGAGCCCGAGGATGAAAAAAAGTATTTTAGCGTACTGTTTCAACCTAAGAAAGTACAAATCATCAATAAGAAGTACAATAATTCTTCTAAAAAAAGTACGGTTGGCGACCCTAGCTAAAAGGTAGTACCTACCGAGGAAAGAACGAGAATCAAACGTTGGAACTTCAGGGCAATATTCTTACCCAAAACAGCTAATTGAAACAGCAAATTAGTGGTTTTGTGATATCAAGTTTCTTGTTCTGTGGTGCTTTTATTGTTTACGGAATTATGACAATTCAGAGTATTCGTTGGTAATATAAATAAATTATAAGTAAATAATTTATGATTTCTACAACTTATGTATAACATCCATAATTTATGGAAATACACTGTTATTAGATCAGACCGAAATTTAGTTCAACAACTGATGTGACCATTACTGACCTAGTTACCGTCTATCCCCAATCACTCGGAGAGGATCTACGCGAAGGAACACAATATTTTGCCCAATTTCTCCACTTATTTCGGATAATGGAACTCGCCAAGAGTATTCAGAGAACGGTAATCCTGACAGAAAATAATGAACCATTGTGGAAAGATCGGTAGCCGCATATGTAAACCGCAGCAATATACTGGTATTTGATTACTGCCTGGAAATACCCGGAGAATTCGAGCGCGTTTCGATCAATATCACAGAAGATTTAGGGCTTCCCGTGAATTTACGTGGTCGATTACCTTCGGAAGTAATAGACGATTGGCTGACCCGCTAGTTCGTTGGTTACATCGAAACTTCGCTCTTTAGATAATGTTGCGTACAAATAATTATCTGTTGACTTTAGGTTGTTTCCACACAGTGGAAGCCTACTTGGTTTGTTCAAGTAGTGGAAATACAGTCCATACTAGGCCTACCCGGTCAGCTCAAAGTCCATACGAAAATGAATTCAGTTTCAAGACTAGCAACTGTTATAATTCTCACTGGACTCGAACTTGGTGACATGAAACCAAGTCAGTTGTTGAGAAACGCATACGGTGGATACAGCTTTCGTACAAGTACGCAACCACGAGAGACATTTTATGTCTTTGCGCCCCCTTTCCCCTTCCTATAAAACTCCGTATTGTACTTTTGTTTGTGGATTGCAAAAACACGTTTTTAAAAAAAAATATTTTTTTTATTCAAATAAATTTCAAAATACAATTTTGATTTACTCATTCCATAATTACATCATTATTATCATCAGAATTTGGAACGCTGAGTAATGGCCGATGATGGGAAAAGTACGATGTGTAGGCTAGAGTTTGTATATTTGACACATTCCGCGTAAAAACTCCATCGACGCACGTCATATTTCGTGTCGTCGAGATTTCCGGAGAATTGTTTAATTCACACCCAAAAGTTTCAGTCATAAATTTACGAAACGCTAACCCCTCTTCAGAACGCAAGTCAATGTTGAAATCTCCACACAGTACCACCGGTAAGTCGTATAGCTTGAGCTCGTCGATGAACTGAAACAAACCCTTGAGTTTGATCGAGTACGGTAGTAGATATCGCTCGAAGAACTTGATTTTATCGTTCAGTGTTGTCCCATTTGAAAGATACGTCGCCACGAATAGTACACGCTTTGTCAGTTGTGTTCAGAAGTCCCTCAAGGGCCCACATACCAAATCTCAGAATCGTGGGATCATTAGGGAAAAAACTGGATTTTAGAGCCACTCAGCTGATCTGGGATCGGTCAGTTGTGTTCAGAAGTCCCTCAAGGGCCTACATACCAAATCTCAGAATCGTGGGATCATTAGGGAAAAAACTGGATTCTAGAGCCACTCAGCTGATCTGGGATCGGCCAGTTGTGTTCAGAAGTCCCTCAAGGGCCTACATACCAAATCTCAGAATCGTGGGATCATTAGGGAAAAAACTGGATTCTAGAGCCACTCAGCTGATCTGGGATCGGTCAGTTGTGTTCAGAAGTCCCTCAAGGGCCCACATACCAAATCTCAGAATCGTGGGATCATTAGGGAAAAAACAGGATTCTAGAGCCACTCAGCTGATCTGGGATCGGTCAGTTTTGTTCAGAAGTCCCTCTAGGGCCCACATACCAAATCTCAGAATCGTGGGATCATTAGGGAAAAAACTGGATTCTAGAGCCACTCAGCTGATCTGGGATCGGTCAGTTGTGTTCAGAAGTCCCTCAAGGGCCTACATACCAAATCTCAGAATCGTGGGATCATTAGGGAAAAAACTGGATTCTAGAGCCACTCAGCTGATCTGGGATCGGCCAGTTGTGTTCAGAAGTCCCTCAAGGGCCTACATACCAAATCTCAGAATCGTGGGATCATTAGGGAAAAAACTGGATTCTAGAGCCACTCAGCTGATCTGGGATCGGTCAGTTGTGTTCAGAAGTCCCTCAAGGGCCCACATACCAAATCTCAGAATCGTGGGATCATTAGGGAAAAAACAGGATTCTAGAGCAACTCAGCTGATCTGGGATCGGTCAGTTTTGTTCAGAAGTCCCTCTAGGGCCCACATACCAAATCTCAGAATCGTGGGATCATTAGGGAAAAAACTGGATTCTAGAGCCACTCAGCTGATCTGGGATCGGTCAGTTTTTTTCAGAAGTCCCTCTAGGGCCCACATACCAAATCTCAGAATCGTGGGATCATTAGGGAAAAAACTGGATTCTAGAGCCACTCAGCTGATCTGGGATCGGCCAGTTGTGTTCAGAAGTCCCTCAAGGGGCCACATACCAAATCTCAGAATCGTGGGATCATTAGGGAAAAAACTGGATTCTAGAGCCACTCAGCTGATCAGGGATCGGTCAGTTGTGTTCAGAAGTCCCTCAAGGGCCCACATACCAAATCTCAGAATTGTGGGATCATTAGGGAAAAAACTGGATACTAGAGCCACTCAGCTGATCTGGGATCGGTCAGTTGTGTTCAGAAGTCCCTCAAGGGCCTACATACCAAATCTCAGAATCGTGGGATCATTAGGGAAAAAACTGGATTCTAAAGCCACTCAGCTGTTCTGGGATCGGTCAGTTGTGTTCAGAAGTCCCTCAACGGCCCACATACCAAATCTCAGAATCGTGGGATCATTAGGGAAAAAAACAGGATTCTAGAGCCACTCAGCTGATCTGGGATCGGCCAGTTGTGTTCAGAAGTCCCTCAAGGGCCTACATACCAAATCTCAGAATCGTGGGATCATTAGGGAAAAAACAGGATTCTAGAGCCACTCAGCTGATCTGGGATCGGTCAGTTGTGTTCAGAAGTCCCTCAAGGGCCCACATACCAAATCTCAGAATCGTGGGATCATTAGGGAAAAAACAGGATTCTAGAGCCACTCAGCTGATCTGGGATCGGTCAGTTTTGTTCAGAAGTCCCTCTAGGGCCCACATACCAAATCTCAGAATCGTGGGATCATTAGGGAAAAAACTGGATTCTAGAGCCACTCAGCTGATCTGGGATCGGTCAGTTTTGTTCAGAAGTCCCTCAAGGGCCCACATACCAAATCTCAGAATCGTGGGATCATTAGGGAAAAAACAGGATTTTAGAGCCACTCAGCTGATCTGGGATCGGCCAGTTGTGTTCAGAAGTCCCTCAAGGGCCTACATACCAAATCTCAGAATCGTGGGATCATTAGGGAAAAAACTGGATTTTAGAGCCATTCAGCTGATCTGGGATCGGTCAGTTGTGTTCAGAAGTCCCTCAAGGGCCCACATACCAAATCTCAGAATCGTGGGATCATTAGGGAAAAAACTGGATTCTAGAGCCACTCAGCTGATCTGGGATCGGTCAGTTGTGTTCAGAAGTCCCTCAAGGGCCTACATACCAAATCTCAGAATCGTGGGATCATTAGGGAAAAAACTGGATTCTAGAGCCACTCAGCTGATCTGGGATCGGTCAGTTGTGTTCAGAAGTCCCTCAAGGGCCCACATACCAAATCTCAGAATCGTGGGATCATTAGGGACAAAACAGGATTCTAGAGCCACTCAGCTGATCTGGGATCGGCCAGTTGTGTTCAGAAGTCCCTCAAGGGCCTACATACCAAATCTCAGAATCGTGGGATCATTAGGGAAAAAACTGGATTCTAGAGCCACTCAGCTGATCTGGGATCGGTCAGTTGTGTTCAGAAGTCCCTCAAGGGCCCACATACCAAATCTCAGAATCGTGGGATCACTAGGGAAAAAACTGGATTCTAGAGCCACTCAGCTGATCTGGGATCGGTCAGTTGTGTTCAGAAGTCTCTCAAGGGCCTACATACCAAATCTCAGAATCGTGGGATCATTAGGGAAAAAACTGGATTCTAGAGCCACTCAGCTGTTCTGGGATCGGTCAGTTGTGTTCAGGAGTCCCTCAAGGGCCCACATACCAAATCTCAGAATCGTGGGATCATTAGGGAAAAAACAGGATTCTAGAGCCACTCAGCTGATCTGGGATCGGCCAGTTGTGTTCAGAAGTCCCTCAAGGGCCTACATACCAAATCTCAGAATCGTGGGATCATTAGGGAAAAAACTGGATTCTAGAGCCACTCAGCTGATCTGGGATCGGTCAGTTGTGTTCAGAAGTCCCTCAAGGGCCCACATACCAAATCTCAGAATCGTGGGATCATTAGGGAAAAAACAGGATTCTAGAGCCACTCAGCTGATCTGGGATCGGTCAGTTTTGTTCAGAAGTCCCTCTAGGGCCCACATACCAAATCTCAGAATCGTGGGATCATTAGGGAAAAAACTGGATTCTAGAGCCACTCAGCTGATCTGGGATCGGTCAGTTTTGTTCAGAAGTCCCTCTAGGGCCCACATACCAAATCTCAGAATCGTGGGATCATTAGGGAAAAAACTGGATTCTAGAGCCACTCAGCTGATCTGGGATCGGCCAGTTGTGTTCAGAAGTCCCTCAAGGGGCCACATACCAAATCTCAGAATCGTGGGATCATTAGGGAAAAAACTGGATTCTAGAGCCACTCAGCTGATCTGGGATCGGTCAGTTGTGTTCAGAAGTCCCTCAAGGGCCCACATACCAAATCTCAGAATCGTGGGATCATTAGGGAAAAAACTGGATTCTAGAGCCACTCAGCTGATCTGGGATCGGTCAGTTGTGTTCAGAAGTCCCTCAAGGGCCTACATACCAAATCTCAGAATCGTGGGATCATTAGGGAAAAAACTGGATTCTAGAGCCACTCAGCTGATCTGGGATCGGTCAGTTGTGTTCAGAAGTCCCTCAAGGGCCCACATACCAAATCTCAGAATCGTGGGATCATTAGGGACAAAACAGGATTCTAGAGCCACTCAGCTGATCTGGGATCGGCCAGTTGTGTTCAGAAGTCCCTCAAGGGCCTACATACCAAATCTCAGAATCGTGGGATCATTAGGGAAAAAACTGGATTCTAGAGCCTCTCAGCTGATCTGGGATCGGTCAGTTGTGTTCAGAAGTCCCTCAAGGGCCCACATACCAAATCTCAGAATCGTGGGATCATTAGGGAAAAAACAGGATTCTAGAGCCACTCAGCTGATCTGGGATCGGTCAGTTGTGTTCAGAAGTCCCTCAAGGGCCTACATACCAAATCTCAGAATCGTGGGATCATTAGGGAAAAAACTGGATTCTAGAGCCACTCAGCTGATCTGGGATCGGTCAGTTGTGTTCAGAAGTCCCTCAAGGGCCCACATACCAAATCTCAGAATCGTGGGATCATTAGGGAAAAAACAGGATTCTAGAGCCACTCAGCTGATCTGGGATCGGTCAGTTTTGTTCAGAAGTCCCTCTAGGGCCCACATACCAAATCTCAGAATCGTGGGATCATTAGGGAAAAAACTGGATTCTAGAGCCACTCAGCTGATCTGGGATCGGTCAGTTTTGTTCAGAAGTCCCTCAAGGGCCCACATACCAAATCTCAGAATCGTGGGATCATTAGGGAAAAAACTGGATTCTAGAGCCACTCAGCTGATCTGGGATCGGCCAGTTGTGTTCAGAAGTCCCTCAAGGGGCCACATACCAAATCTCAGAATCGTGGGATCATTAGGGAAAAAAACTGGATTCTAGAGCCACTCAGCTGATCTGGGATCGGTCAGTTGTGTTCAGAAGTCCCTCAAGGGCCCACATCCAAATCTCAGAATCGTGGGATCATTAGGGAAAAAACTGGATTCTAGAGCCACTCAGCTGATCTGGGATCGGTCAGTTTTGTTCAGAAGTCCCTCTAGGGCCCACATACCAAATCTCAGAATCGTGGGATCATTAGGGAAAAAACTGGATTCTAGAGCCACTCAGCTGATCTGGGATCGGCCAGTTGTGTTCAGAAGTCCCTCAAGGGGCCACATACCAAATCTCAGAATCGTGGGATCATTAGGGAAAAAACTGGATTCTAGAGCCACTCAGCTGATCTGGGATCGGTCAGTTGTGTTCAGAAGTCCCTCAAGGATTATTAGGGAATCTCCGCGTAACACACTCCGCGTAACGCACTCCGCGTAACACACTTCGCGTAACGCACTTCGCGTAACGCACTCTCGTAACACACTTCGCGTAACGCACTCTCGTAACACACTTCGCGTAACGCACTCCGCGTTACACACTTCCCGTAACGCACTCCGCGTAACGATTTTTCATTTATGTGCCATAGTAAAGACATAAAATGTCAAAATGAACAAAATGAAAAATGAACTCGTAAATAAAAATGAACAACTCAATTTCATCTGTTCGATGTGGGTGTATCTATTATATATAGGTTTTCCAAGTCAAATTGAGAATTTTCCAAACCAAATTGAGAACTTTCCAAATCATATTGGGAACTTTCCAAATCAAATTGAGAATTTTCCAAATCAAATTGAGAACTCAGAACTTATTTTTGACACAGGTATATTTTGTACAAGAGACAAAAAGATGAATAATGCATGATGGGAAAGGATTCATTCATAGTTTTAAGTTCATATTAAAATTATCGGTTTTCTTGGACATGCTCACTGTCACTTTCACTCCTGGGATCGTCCATCGTTGAAAAACAGATCGAAACTAATAAAAGGCTCAACCACCAAAGATTCTTGTGAATCCCCTCCAAAAAGAAACATGTTGTTTATTGTTTCCAGCCTTCTGGATAAGGGTAGATAGCGACAATGTGAGGGAAAGGGCTGCAGCCGGGAAAAGTGCAATATAGGATAGATAAGTGGGCAGTTCGGTAGATGGGATACCACCCTAGGTACCCGTCTTCCGATTTCTTTGATAAATACTAACGGATAAGCACTGTTTGTAGTTTCGTCACTAGAAATGGAAAGTTCTCAATTTGATTTGGAAAATTCTCAATTTGATTTGGAAAGTTCTCAATTTGGTTTGGAAAATTCCCGATTTGATGTGGAAAACCTATAAAACTCTGTATAATGTTTGTAACTATGTAACAAACTCAGGGAATCGATTTTACAGGTAATTTGCAACAAAAAATGCCTCGTAGAGTTTTATTCTTATTACTCAACTAAATATCCGACTTTATTTACTTTTAAGATTTTACAGGGATGGTTTCTGTCGATATTCACATAGGTACTCACTTCCTACATCATGAACGAGACTTTCCTTAGTGACGATACAAATAACTTCTCTCAGCTGTCAAGCATTCCGATGCGATGGTAGCAATAATTATTATGAATATACAGGAATCTCTCACGCGAGCGAAGCGAGCCACTGTCAAGCAAAGTTGTAAAGTAAAGTCTGAACATCACATCGGTTCTAACTTCCATCCTGTTCATTTTAGAGCGCTGAAATTTGGCACGCATCCTCATGAGACCACGGGGAGTAATTGGGAGGATGTAATATCAGCTTCTTGAGCGATACAGCTGAATTCTCTCCTGTTCACCCTAGGGCGCTGAAATTCGATACACAGCCTCTTGAGACCATGGGGGAGTGATTCGGGTGACGTCGCATCAGCTCAACGAGCGATAATGCACGTGGAGCCGTGCAACGCACGGGTATCGACTAGTGCATTATAAACGAATTTAATAAAATTGTTCGACGATATCCACTGCCCCCGACCTCTTTGTTCTTTGAGGGTTTTTTTGACTAAGTTAAAAGTTCCTTGGTAGCAGTGGCGGATCTACAGGGGGGGGGGGGGCTAAGGGGGATATAGGCCCTCCCCATTGGGTCTAAACTTACACTAGATGAAACGGGAAATTTCTGAGAATATAAAAAATGTAACAGGTAATTTATAGGAGTTTGAAATAAACAAACATATAAGCTGGGGATTACAGACAAGATCCAATGTTTAAACCTAGTTTATATTTCATGTAACCAAAGAAAATAACATGTAACTCATTTGTCTGTTTGGAGGGTTGTAGGAGGCGGCAAGAAAAGAAGAAGTCTTTCCGAGCTTTCGGCTTTAATAAGCCATCTTCAGGGGTAGGTAGGTATTGTTTCCTCAACCCGGTCTCTTTCGTTCACTGAAAGAACTGAACGAAAGAGACCGGGTTGAGGAAACAATACCTACCTACCCCTGAAGATGGCTTATTAAAGCCGAAAGCTCGGAAAGACTTCTTCTTTTCTTGCCGCCTCCTACAACCCTCCAAACAGACAAAGGTTTTTCAACCAAAGGAGATAATGAACAATACAGAAAACATGTAATTCATTGAAAATAATTGCTAACGATTAATACTGCAAGAGCAGAAGAAGAAGAAGAAGAAGAATTATATTCAGATAAACAAATGAAACACACTTTCAAGCAACATACATGATTGAATATTATTGTCTGGCATTAGGCAGAGCCCGTGTCGCCAGACAAGAGCACAGTCGCCATTTCACACGAGAGGCGCCAAAGAGACGTGACACGGGCGGGAGGGCGAATTTCACTTGCAGTGGAATTAGTGGAATATTTTCCATAAATAAATTTCTACATAAATCACACGACGTTGGTCTGGCTGTCGGAAAAACTATAGATGAAAAGGAAAAACTGAAATGTTTGAATCAAAACTTGGAACCCTCATTTGGCATATAATTTCCTAACTAAATTTGAAGGCAAACAAAATCGGAAATTCAGAAGAGAATGGGACAACACGACTGGCTTGTCTATAGCGAGTGCTTGTCTGGAGGATTTTGTAAAATATTCATTCTTTTCGCTCCTGCTGAAGCACGGTTAGGAGGTCAGGTGAGCCGATTTAAAAACTCTGCAAATTCTTGACACATCGGTTAATTATCTTCTTCGTGCAGATTACTCTTCTGTCTAGATCACAAAATGGTAGATTGATTACCTATCGTTATTTAAAGTTCCTACGCCACTTTTGTATGCACATTAGTAGGGTATGAGACTGGGTCGTAATGTACTCTAGGAACCTAGGCAGTAGGTGATTATACCTATTCTGATTTCCAAAGTAATCACTGTGATTCCACGCGTCAGAAAACTAAGACGGCACTCATGTTTTCGTTGAATTTATACTTATAAGTTCGTAACATGATCGGTGATTCAGCTCATTCAGGTAAAAGGGCCAGAATAGAGAGAAAGAGTTTCTAATATTTTCCTCACTCCACACTCTTTCCTCATTCTGATAATCTGAGGTGTTACTCGGCAACAAATGGTTTATTGAGATGTTCCAAACATCAAATTTTACATAAAACCAGTAATTATTTCGATAATTTGCTCTTATAGCCATGCTGCGTGACTGCGGCTTTTTTAAAATTTTGTAATTTACCAACGACGATCATTGTACCGGAGAAAAATTGATAATGTCCCCTCATCACTCCAACTTTTCGTAATCGCGAGCTTTTTGACAGTTGAGCGTTGGAATACAGGTGATTGATGAAATAACCCGGGCGGCATCCGGCACGTACCAGGCGGCATGCGGCACGTACCAGGTGGCATACGGCGAGTACCAGGTGACATACGGCACGTATCGGGCGGCATGCGGCACGTCCACATTATGCCGCATAATCCGCCCAACCTGTCCGATTTCTAGCGGCACAGCGTGAGTTGGGTCCGGGCCTGTACCAGGCCACCCGTGCGGCACGTCCAATTCTTCAGTTTTGCCGCCTGCCCTATGCTGGCCCATGTCGCCCCGCATAGTGTGGACGACTTGGCTTCAGCCATGCCAGTCATAGTCATTGAATTCGTGGTTTCAAACAACTATCAAAGGTAGGTAGCTGTAGGTAACTGTGGCATAATGAGCGGCCGATTCATATTTTCAATTGAATCTTTTACTGTTGATTAAATATTCGGTTAATTTTTTATCTTTCAACTTCTACCTACATTCTTCACTTCTTATGGGGAAGCGCCGCTTCCTACGCTTCCCCTGACGCTACGCCCCTGGTCAGCATGAACATAGACCCGAGAGGGTGCCGCATGATTCACCCGTCATGTTGCCAGCTTTTGAAATACTCCAACTTTGAGCCCTTATTGTGAATGAACGGCTGGTCGTACAAAGCTGCGGATGGTCATCTAACATTCTAAAAAATAAACTTTATCTAAATCTAAACTAAAAACTATACCGTTCCATATAAACTTTTCGAGATATGAACTTTTTTAAATTTTCAAATTCATTCATTCGTAGATTGGCAGTATCGGGAATTTTTTTGTCATGAAAATGGCTGAATTTTGCTATTTTTTCCCCTTAAATTCCAAAACATTTTCGATGGAGGGCCCCCGAACCCCCACTGACCTTCCCTCCCCCTTGCCACAGTTCTGGATGCGCCACTGCTTGGTAGTGGTAATGCACACTGAGATCAGATACTGTAATAATAATGTAGTTCAACAGTTAGCGTGATTATTAACGAAATGTATGTCTTCAAAATGTTGGCGACTTCCTTAAGAAACCAAGTGAATAACATAATATGTGTTATTATGCGAATAACATAATTATGTCTTAATGCTGTATTTCGGCGGTCGAATACCTGTTATAGCGGAATGAACTGCGAATCAGCGCGTTGACAATAGATGATGATGATACCAGATACCAGGAAGCTGACTCAGATCCGCGTCTAATTCAATCAATGTCAACCTGATAAATCCCCCAGCCCACTCCGCATGCACGGGGTTGACAGTGACATAGGTAGGTACAGCTTCACGGGTCGTAACTATGAAACCAAATGTTGTATAATTTTGAATAATGTTGGACTGAACTAGCTCACACAATTAGATTTCTATATAAAATATTATAATATAATCTATTAAGATATACAACTCTAAGCCTAATATTATTAGGGGCCTTCGTGGTTCATTATGATCACTGAGCAAGTTGCAGGGATGGTTTCTGTTGATACTAGATTTCACACACCTGCTTACCACATCGTGAGTGAGACTTTCCACACTATAGTGATGATACAGATAACTTCTCTCTGCTGTTAAGTAGTCCGAGGCGATAGTGGTCAAATTATGAATAATATTATGCGTCATGAGACCATCGGGGAGTAGTTGGAAGGATGTAAAATCAGCTTCTCTCCTGTTCACCCTAGGGCGCTGAAATTTGGTACACAGCTTCATAAGACCATGGGGAAGTAGCGATTTGGAGGAAGTAACATCAGCTGAGAGAGCTTAATTCAAGGGTTATACGTGTCAGCAAAAGACGCAAAGGACCTCGTTTCGCCAGTGATATACAGTGAGAGACTCTTTTTGGGAGCTGGGAGCGTTTTTGATCGAAATTTACCTGTAATTAATATTGAATAGGATTAAAATAACCAGATTATAATACAATAAGACTTAGCAGTGTAATACATTACATTATCATTACTAGTAATAAGGTGAGGGCCAGTTGATAGACAGCACCCTCTTACACGCCAATTAGAGGACTCCTCTACTATAGTCCCCCCATTATCACTACTGAAATGTTCACAACAGTACAATAAAGTTATTTACTTACTGAAAAAAAAAATAAAAAGAAAAAAATTAAGTATGAAAATTTTATTTATTTTTCCTTTCTCCGATAATGACGGAATGAGTAGGTATTCTGGCCAAATATGGGGTTTACTGCCTGTTCGGTAGTCGGCCGTATACCGAACCAAAAAACACTCCGTGTAAAAATCACCCCGCCTCGCAAATATCATTCTTCAGAGGCCGGAAAAAGTTATGATATCCACTTTCCCCGCCCGCCCTTTTCATCATTAAGGAGCTAAGTATAATGGAAAGCTTAACCACTTCACAAGCACCGTACCCCTTTCGGAATCTCCCCTTGGCGCTATTGCGAGACGTTTTTATTACTTCCACAAGCAACTAATACTTGATGGTGGTTAACGTTTTTTACAAGTATTAGCCTTTTGAAACCTTTCAAAAGGCACTGTCTGATGTTGAAACGAAGCTCTGTGCAAAATTTCAAGTCAATCCGTGAAGGTGGAAATGCCGAACTGATTAAGGAGAAGAAGAACAGGTAAGGGTGAAAAACCGGGTTTTTGAAGTTATATAACTCGGCTCCCTTTAAAGATATCGACTTGAATCTTTCAAAAGGCACTTGCTACACTTGAAACGAAGCTCCGTGCAAAATTTCAAGTCAATCGGCGAAGGTGGAGAGGCTGTAGCCTTGACCGACTGAAAAAAGTAGAAAAACATGGTAATTGGTTTTTGAAGTTATATAACTCGGCTCCCTTTAGACCTAGCGACTTGAAACTTTCAGGGCTTTCTATTATCCACACCAAAAAGATCCATACCAAATTTCAAGTTGATCGGTCTACTAGGAGCCGAGATATGGCCATAATTAGCCTAAATTACCCTAAATTTAAGTTTTTTTGTCCCTAATTTTTTTTTGGGTTGAGATAATTGCTTATTTCGTTCAAATGGCACTGAGCCATGCTATAAAGAAGGTATGTAAAAAAATTCAAGTCGATTGGTCCTTTTACCCAGGCTGTAGACTCGTCAAAGTGGACAGAATTTTCCTAAGGTTTCTGTTCTTTTGTTTCTAAAACTTTTTTGGGTTGAGATAATGGGTTAAATCTTGTATAAGGCTCTGTCTCAAAGTTAAATGAAGCTCTGTGCAAAATTTCAAGTCAATCGGTCAACGTGGAGAGGCTCCAGCCTTGCCTGTCTGAACAAGGAGGAGAAGAAGGAGAAGAACAATCTAAGGCCGAAAAACCGGGTTTTTGAAGGTATGTAGCTCGGCTCCCTTTAGACCTATCGATTTGAAACTTTCAGGGCTTTCTAATATACACTCAAAGAAGACCCACACTAATTTTCAAGTTGATCGGTCAAATAGGAGCCGAGATATGGATACCTCGAAAACGCGTTTCGTGACGTCCGGTAAACATACACTCGGCATCGTTCGTTTTCTCAACTTCTTTGCTTGGCGGGGCGGAACGCTGCCGCGTTCCTAGATATGGGGCCTACTATTTGGTGTTCGGCCGAATACTCAAAACATTGCCGATATCCGAATAGTAAACGACTATTCGGCGCATCCCTACCAATGATGCCCTGCACCTTATGAACTCCGAATTTAAAAAACAGGGTAATCCTGGGTCCCTGAGTATATCTAATTAATATAAAAAATAATGAATTTATACGAACTGTACAACTCCTTGAATTGAATTTTTCGATGGAATTCTGCGGGTGTTTTTGGGTTCAGCGTGCCCTCTTCCCCTTGGTCAATTTCCTTACGCCAGCAAGTCTTGTGTCGATGCTCTACTTCTAACATCACCCAGCTTAATGGAGAATTAAATTGATTAAACTCTAAAATAGAAAGATACAGTAGGGAAAACTATAAAAATCAGGAAAATATAAAAAAATATCGTCCCTTAAGATCCCACAAGGTCTAACTCAGGTTTTTGGCAAAATGAGTTAGGAACTGATACTTATGCGAAAACTCTCGGTCCGTCTTTCTAGCTCATTGGTTTGACCGTCCGACCATTTGATTTCGCGTAAATCGGGAGAAACCTCCTTGGGGTCTATATTTTTCTTAATATCCACAAGGGAGTTTCAGGGAGCTTGCAGTTTCAGTTCGAATTTTCTGACCTCTCGTGCTTCCTTGCAGTTTATTTCACGAAGTAATGTAATAAACATGTTTACATGATGATTTGATTACCTTGCCGTTGATACAGGTCTGCCAACGTACAAGGTAAACCTCAACGCTGATTCTTTGAACCACATTATTGATTCTCGACAACCAGATTTTCGTCTCGATATACGTTCCCTTGAGATACACTAACTACTGTATTTCCCCTAGTAATTTCGTGTAATTTTATTCATAGCTTCCAAGAATGGCATCGTCCAATGAAAAAGTTGTTGATATTGGAGTGTTCATAGGATGGTCGAAGATGGAACTGTGCAAGTTGATGAGATCATTCTCCAAAGTAACTGCTGTGATTTTGAGGTAGACGTTAATTCTGAACATGATTACAATGAAGTGTTGATAGACTCAGTTGTTGACGTAACTAGTGGTTTATTGAATTATTCGTATTATGAATCGGAATCAACGCTTAGTGCATCAACGTTTGCCTCATTTCTGATTGATTAAATTTGCGAATGTGAAGGCCTCGCTGAAAACCGTCATAATCTTATCGGACGGATGCGGTAACCAAAACCGAAACGCAGCACTTGCACATGCGCTACTTCATTCAAGCTTGGAAAAAAGTTACTATAATACAAAAATATCTAGTCAAAGGTCATACCTACATGGAGTGCGATTCCGTCCATAGTACGGTGGAGAATGGATTTAATAATTTCGATGTGTACCTCCCTCAGAACTACTTTTAGACTGCAAGGAAAAAAAAACCCATGCCGTATGGTGCTACCCTTGTTGACCACAATTTGTTCAAGGACTTCGGTAAAAAATCGATGATGGCCGAAGTATCCTTCCATACGTCCCGGAAAGCGAGCTGGAGATCCAGTAGTGAATGACATTAGAATGCTCCAGTTTAACCCAGATCCAGATTAATAACCGACTTCCCTCCTCTTCTTAAAGATAGGCCGAAGATACCCAAGGACAAATATAATGGCCTACAGTGCATTGCAATGCTGCCACCAGAAGCTCATGATTTTCACGACAACCTTCCTTGTGAAACTGAGAGCAGGCGTGAAAATGAATGGCTGTTATAGAAGAAGACTGCTGGCAAAGAAAATTGTGATGGCTAAGACTGAAATATTTTGCTAGTTGAAGTTTAAAAAAAAAACCACAGGGGCTATCTTCATAGATAAAAAAAAACCACAAGAGCTAACTACCTACCAGATTTTCCGTATTTTTGTCATTTTCGACTACAAAAATACTCACTCCAGCAACTCTGAACAATTAACTTCACAAACCGTCTCGCAACCAAAGTGGTGGAAGAATATTCGTTTCTTCACAGCTTGTTAACAAAAAGGGACTGAAGGAGCGTTGTTGCGAGGGATGGGTAGAAGCGTTTGCATTTTACATGAAGGCTTTGTAGCAAGTGGCGCTCGTTTGCCCGACTCGCGCTCTGAATGAACGAGCCCGATGTGATTGCGAAAGAGAAGGCGAATTAACGAATGCGTGCGTAATTAGCCCTCGGCGGGACATGTGTCCGAAACCCATGAAATTCATCGCACTGATTGAGGAAGGGAATTCCTAACCGCTTCGATCGTGGGTACGAGTCAAAGAAACGCCGCTGCTGAGTGCCATACGAAAACAGGTTCCATTCTGAGTCCTTCCCATGTAGGCAAGTTTTAATCCAGTTTTGATTAACCATGGAGTACCACAAGAATCTGTTCTTGGCCCAATTTTACATCTGATACACAAGAAATTCCATAGTAAACAAATCATTTTATGATCTGTTTGCTATTGAATTGAGTGGCAAATTTGTAGCCTTTTAGTATCAGCTATTGTAATAACTGATGAGTCCTGGGAGCTAGCATACTCTGTCGCAGAAATATATGTCTATGGAGTAGCAAAATGGTTTAGAAAAAATAGTCAACTATATAAATATTTAGAATCAGCTATTCTCCAGTACGAACATTGACCGAACTTGCCGCCGTCTGGCGTGGAATATTATATTCACGATCATGTTGACGACTTCTTCATGGCTGAACTTTGAGCCTTCATTGTGAACAAACGGCTGATCGTAGAAAGCTCCGGATGGTGTTTGGAACAACTCATTCAACCGAGTAACACCTAAGTTTGTAGATTTTTCAACGCTAAAGACGATGGTGAAGTCAGAATTGCGACATCTCATTCCGTTAGCAGATTAGTGCCGATGAACGGTGAAGATCATTAACGCTGAACACAATCTAAAGTTTGCTAGCAGGAATTTGCCCAGAACGTTTTTTGCACTCTTTGCCAAACATCGTGAATATTTTCTTGGTTTTCGCCCCTATCTCGAAAACTATGCGTTTTTTCAAACGTCATCATGTACATAATTGGACATGGGCAGTATATAATTCACGATTTTTGCCGTCATCTATGATGTTGAATTCAACCATATAAATTCAGAAATGCAAGAAATACGCAATTAGTGTGCATATGTGTGTAATGCGTTGAAGTTTATAATATAATATATTATATTATATTACATATGTGTAGTGGAATGATTGAGTGGATTAGAAATACATTTTAGATAAACATGTAGAGGTTCACTCGAGGATTCCTTCCAATATTACAAAAGTCTTTGGCATCTCCTGTCAGGAAATACACTTTTCTGGAATATAATGTTTCCATACCTTCTCTACCATATACATACATAGATATATTTATTTTAATAATAGATGACCAATTTTTTGGGCGTGCTCTCGCGGCGAAACGATTGGTCATACAAGAAAACTTTCGGAGTAAAAAATGTAGGAAATTTCATGTTATTTAATTATGCACATGATGACGTTTGCAAAACCACACAGTTATCGAAATATTGGCGAAAAGCCAGAAAAAAACAAGTTTTGGGCAACATTTTTGCCAGCAAAAATTAGATTCGTGTTCAGCGACCAAAAAATATGAAGGGTGAAACAATCAAAACTGGATCAAGTGTCCCAGTATTTAGTTGCTGAGTTCTTAGTTTCTTTTCATTAAATGCCACGCGTTGTTCTACTTATCCATAAATTTCTGAATGTAAATTGTAATATTATATCAGTATATTACTCATCATGTCATTTCTGATGGATCTATCTGTATTTGAAAGATAATTGGAGAAAAATGTAGTTGTATAGTGTATTTTTAACAACCTTTTTCTTTCTTTAAATTCTACTGGTAATAAGCAGGCAGCAGTCTGTTTCATAAGGGGCAGTATCCAATTAGGATGCGTGGTACAGTAATTAGCTCCATTCCCACTCGAGCTTTCCTCCCTTTGCCGGGTCGCCCACTTCGTCTTAATTACTTTCTCGCCAGTAGAGCCCCCCATCCCAGTATTTCTCTCACCTTTGTACGGATAAAAAACAACTTCTTCTTCGTTGGTGGGGAATTGCGAAAAGGTAAACTGTGGGGAAAATGGGGTTTTCCTACGTTCTCACAGAGCTAACCATTAGTCGGTAAAACATGAGGCACAATCCCTCTTCCCGCATACTCCTCCTCGGCCTCGGTATGATTTCGGTAGGAGTCTATCTCATATTCATGATAGTCACCGAGTGAATATGGCCTTGTCATCCAAGACTTGATTCATGTTTAACATTTCATAGATCAGACGCTACTCACATTAAGTGTGAGTAGCTCTAAGCGTCTAATCTATGTACGTCAAACCTAGTGCGTCAAAACGACGCGTGAGCACCTGATCCATGTACGTCAAACCTAGTGCGTCAAATCGACGTGTGAGCGCCTGATGTATGTACGTCAAACCTAGTGCGTCAAATCGACGTGTGAGCGCCTGATCTATGTACGTCAAACCTAGTGCGTCAAATCGACGCATGAGCACCTGATCTATGTACGTCAAACCTAGTGCGTAAAATCGACGAGTGAGCGCCTGATCTTTGTACGTCAAACCTAGTGCGTCAAATCGACTCGTGAGCGCCTGATCTATGTACGTCTAACCTAGTGCGTCAAATCGACGCGTGAGCGCCTGATTTATGTACGTCAAACCTAGTGCGTCAAATCGACGCGTGAGCGCCTGATCTATGTAGGTCAAACCTAGTGCGTCAAATCGACGCGTGAGTGCCTGATCTATGTACGTGAAAATGCTGTTTTTACAGTTACTGTTGGTGCCAAATTTCGTTTTAGCGTTGTTTTCCCTTTGTTAATCGGTTCGACGTTCATCTCGTCGTTCGCTCCATTGGTACGTATGAATTGCTCATACTTTTTGCGAAGAGAAAGGAGGATCGACAACAATCTTACGAATCTCTTCCGATTCCATATCAACAAATAAAATCACAACACTATTGGTTAGTAATTAATTACACAAAATTTAATGCACAAATAAAATAATACCTATTATAATAATATTATAATAGGTATAATTACTACTAAAAATTACTACTATAAATTCCTACTATCTATATATTATATTATAATTACTACTAAAAATTACTACTATAAATTACTACTATCTATATATTATATTATAATATAATCTTACATATTATCTTACATATAGATTCGGTGCACACATGTATTCACGCTGATGGCTAAATCAAAACTAACAATAACAAAACAACGAATTCCAGTTTCCTACACGACCAACTTTGTTTGGATGTAGTATTTCAATGTTATCGAACGTGAATCATCGATGGTAAAACATCGAAATCGAAGACAAACATCGGTATTTCGATGTTATCGATATCGATGTCCCATCCCTACTCAAAAACTGTCATTATTTTGTGAGGCAATCATCAATTGAGAGATGATTATTTATTCAAGTCTGACATAAATACCAAGAACAAATACGCAAGAAATGCCTTATAATTCGAGAGCTTTCGATCGAATGGAGAACGATATTTGTCCGATGAAAACTACAGAAGTTTCATTTCCCTAGCAACGGCTTGGTTGTTAGTGAAAATTATCGTAAAATGTAGATAACGCTTTTCGAGGACACTTTTTCGTGACAGTTTTTAATTTTAATGTGCCAAAGCAAACACATAAAATGTCAAAATTTTGTTCAAACTTGAATTGAAATGAGGAAATCCGACTGAATTCAGGATGGTCAAACGGATTTTGGTATGAAAAGTTTCCGGAAATTCAAGTTTTAAACGTTTTGGAATAACCGTAACAGTTCTTCGAAAATTATCTTCTTCTTTCTTCTTCTTCTTCTATAATGAAACAGTCTGACAAGTGACAGCTCATTTTAAAGGGTTGTTTTTTACGCCAAACACAATTTTGAAGTCAGAATTTCGATTTCTTATTCGGTCCTCAAACTGGAGCACTTTGAAGATGAGAAACTTGGTTGTTACTTGGTTGTACTTCACGGTACATCTGCTCTATACTGATAAGATACTTCAATTCTGACTTCACCATCGTGTTCACCGTTGAAAAATCTATAAATTACTACTATCTACTACTAACTACTACTAAAATACTACTACTATAAGTTGCTAGGCAAAAATGGAGACGAAATTTGTTATAAAACCAGTAAAATGGAGACATTTCACATAAAAGCTGTAATTTCTTTGAAAATTCACTCTTATAGCCATGCTGCGTGACTGTTGTTCTACAGTAGAACTAGCCTACTCTGACCAAGGTGAGTCCAAGGCATCAGATTTATTGTCGTAATTTCCGCCTAATTTGCTCATCTCATCAATAGTGTCTGAAACCGTCGAAAAGTAAACAGGGTTTCCTCGACTTATCTGTCAAATGGATCACGTGAAGCCACGGTAGGATACGGTGGGAGTGGGGTCTTCAGGCTTGTTCGCACCCACGATAATTGGCAGTGTGTTGGCCTCCACAATTGACACACTCCGGCGGTAGTGAACGAGGGACTGGGCAGTTTTTGTAGCTATGGTTCCCTTTACAGCGAACGCATCTAGGACGGTGGAGGCAGTAGGCACTAGTATGATTGAACTCTTGACAATTCGTGCACTGGGGTACTTGATTCTTTGATCGAAACGCCTCAACGCGAACCACGCAGTTCATCATGCCCGTGATGCTGTAAACCCGTTGATTGCCTTTGTCTGGCTCCAAATCTACATAAAATAGGGGCAATGGGACCTTCTGTCGAGAACGCACATTGAGAACTTGTCTCACATGGAATCCTAAGGTTTCTAGTTCCGTCTTTATATCTGCAGGATCCGTTGAAGGATGCAAATTCCGCACAACCACTCTTAGAGCCCTTTCCTCTGGTAGTTGGTAGGAATGAAATTCTACTGCTTTTCTTTTAAAGAAAACAGCTGCCTTACGGTAGGCCTCGCTGTCACCAAATGTAAACTTGATATATTTGGTGGATGATGTGTATTTGAACCGATCCCGGCCAATTTCATTTATAAGCGGTCCAAGGTGCTCAGAGAGGTTGGTAGCGGCGGCTAGAAATATAGGAGGAGGTTTTGGAATTCGTACCTCAACAGATTGTGAAGCAGGTGGGTTGTCATCTGATGATGGTGCAAGAGGTGAGAAACGATTAGTCAATGGAACAGGACTCGTAGGACGGGAAGGTGGGATAATGTCAATATTATTATCATCGTTTTGTGTTGAAACTTCTATGTTTCGTTGCTGGGAACCTAACAAATCCGTAGCAACTACGACGCTATCAATTTTCGAAACTTTCGAATTACCCAAATGTTTGTGCTTTAGGAGTCTTTTTCTGCTGAAAACCATTTCAAAGTCGGCTGAACTGTCCGAGCTTAGGAGAGTCGAATCCATCCTGAAACGAAAGAGTGGTGATTGGGGAAAAGGGCGTGGTGCTAGTGTTGTAGTGTCTCTGTCACTGAAGTTCATACACAGCACTTAGTACACAGCACAGGAAACTACCGACGGTGTGCTCAATCACAAGGTCTCTGCCTAACACATCGCTGTGAGAAATTTCAGTCCAAAATACCACTATAAAACCACTAAACTTTTGAGAAATCACAGAGCAAATTTTTCGCAACCCGTCTATGTTGAGTCGAGAATAATTAAGAATATGCGGACATGCTGCTGGCTTATGGTTTCACAAACCAAAACACCAGTGAAGCGGTATGGGAATACCAGCGGCAGTTCCCATCCAGCAACAACGTGTTTTCAAGAATATGTAAACGGCTTACTGTGCTGGTCATGTTCTGTGTTCTCTGTACGTCACTAACAAAGAGGATATGTAATTTCGCTCAACGGATTTCAAATGAAAGTATCGAATCCTCCTTTCAATAATTGTGTCTTCCATGTACTTGAAAGCCTTATCCCCATCTCAGCTAATGAGATAGCTTAACGTTTGTTATTGATATCCTTCAGTTTTATAAACTGTTATTTTGTTTTGCATCCTACTATTAATTAGGCGTTAAGTTTTCATTGTCTTTTTTTTATATATATTTTTTTTAGAAAAACACACTAAATTGTCAACGATAGTAATGTTTTTCTTGGCCTACCTAGTCTAACAAAATACCATACAAATCAACAGAAATTAAGACACTTTTCGAAAAGTAAATTGGATAAGATATCAGTGACTGCTCATTTCCAGAGTAAAAACGCCATGGACGAGGTACAGCTCGAGGTATCATCACCAACAAGGTATGCGAAAATTCTTGAGTCCGAGCCAATCGTAATCATTTTCGCCAGCCCTAATCTCTGTGTCTAGTTTAGCGATCACAGACGCGTACTTCCATAAAATCGCCTTATTAAATCATTCAATCCATTAAATCCATAAAGTCATTCAGTATTTTGCCAGTTGAAGCTTCTATTCAATGTAAATACATACAGGCTACAATGTCATTGAATGTTCAAAATACCACTCAATCAACTCTGCCGAATAATCCCACACACCATTATACGTGTTCTAAGGTAGAGTGAAAGCACGCCCAAAGCCTGTACCGCAGCCCTTGACGTTTGCCATTGGCAGAACCTATTACGGACGTTAAGCCTTCTATGATTCTCAAGTGTCATCGGGTAAAATCATGCGACGATGGTGTAATTAGTGGAGAAATCGGGAGTCTGGATGGACGCAAGGGGGAGGGTTAAATGGCGGTGAGGTAAGGGAAGCATGTCAGAGCACGACTGAATCACTAATCAGGCTTATTCCCACTTCCCCAGGACTCTCACGAAGCCCTCAAGGGGACCGGGCGTTGCCGTCCTGCGTGACTGTAGCGCCCATCGAAATCGGATCATTATCCCCTCGAGAGCGGATCCCCGTCAAAACTATCCGAGTAATTGAAGGAGGAGGTAGCATCTTGTGGAAAATACCTTTGAAATTTCCATAACTCATCATTGATTGAGACCGAATTCACTTTACTTCCGGAAAGTACTCTCGATATTGGGTTCTCATTCGCAAAAATATTGTGTATCTGCTAAGGTCTAGGGGTAATGGGGTATTACTAAGAAAACTGTTTTCTTCACAGAGAAAAAATTATTAATTATAAATCAATAAAAAATATTAGCTGATTCGAACAGCGCATGATTCACCCTCATGTGGACGACTTTTGATTTAATCCAACTTTGAGCCCTCATTGTGAACGAGCGGCTGGTCGTACAAACCTCCGGATGGTCTTGAAAAATTCTAAAAATTACACACTTCTTAAATGGACCGCGTTATGCAACTACCTGGTAAGCGACGAAAATCGAAAATCGAGTTTTTGGTATCGTTGGATTCAGCTCAAGATCTACAATTCTGGAGAGGTTTCATTCAATTATGTTGGTGAAATTTAATTAAATAATTAAATCAAGTAAGCGAAAAGCCTTTTTTATTTTGGAAAAACCTGGTAAGCGCCAAATTTTACATTTTATTTCTCAAATTCCTCTAAGCTTCATTGCAAATACCAGATAAGCGCCAAATCGAGGACTACAGTTACGCAAACATTTGGTAACCCCAGTGACCAAATGGGAAGCCAGTTTCAATCGCTAAGCTGAAGTACATCAAAAGCATGATGCACCTCATACCGAAGGCTGATCATGGGTTTTATCGGCTACTCGTAGGAGATCCCTCAATTGAAGAGGACGTAGAAGGGTTGAACATCGAAGAGTTGAACTTTCCTCCCGAATATGAAAATTGACAATACCAATTGTCTTTATATAACATTACTAAGTGATGTTTTGTAGCACTCCTTACTCATTTTATGTGATTACAAAGTTTTGGTCTTGTCTGAATTATTTAGGTACGCAATGTTTAATATCTATCGAATTTGGAGCTCCAACCCGTTGAGTATAGTAAGGTACAGGTTGTACGTGTAACAGGTAATTACATTATTTGAAACGATTTTTGAAACCAACATTTAATGATAACCTCTGGGAGGTGGGTGTTATAAAGTAAACCTTTTAGATAGAAAAGAACATAAGTAAGGCTTTATTCAGTTCGAATTACACGGATGAAATAATCATGAGAATTTAGAGAAAAGTAACAATCATATGGACAATCAGCCAATATCAAATGATAATGAGTGGAGGCGTTAATATTGTACCACAGTGGGGATAATCAAGGGTGGGTGAACTGATTCAATGGCGTAAAACGTGTAGGTTTTAAAACCAAATTTATTGTTATATCTTCTTCTATATTCTTACCATCATCCTCAAGGGATTTTGAGGGAGGGGAGCAATTTTTTTTCTTGGGCGATTCTAAAGGTTCATCATCGAGGATAATAAACCAAAATAACATCTTCGCTAAGTATGCACCACCGACAATCCAAAAACGACCCCTTGTTGCTCTTTATTGCCCGTTATACTCATGTTTTGTTTTGTTCTTTATGTATTAATCAATAAGTTTTGGTTTATTATTTTTCATAACACACCGTTGGAATAGACCGAGAAGGTTTTAAGCCCCACCAAAATGGGACGGTTCGTGTTTCAAGAAACTCGGAAGAAGGTACTCGTTACGACAAAACAATGAGTTGAATAAAACAAATGATATGGTATGGAGAAATTATAATTATTTTATTCATAATTTATAAAGTAAATCCTTATGAGGTGAATTTAGTAGGAAAACTGAATTGAACATGCTACGGAACTGACCATGAAGTCACCAGTTAGGGGGTCACATTACTTAATATGGACTCACAAGGACAACAGGATAGAAGGGTTATCCATTCAGAAAATAACAGACCGTCGTGGAAACATTTGCAGCGTTTTTCTCAAAACATTCGATAATAATAATTATAATTATTATAATAATCACATAAATTATTTATGTGTCCATGTAAATCACCTATTGAATATCAGTGATACGAGGTACAACACGAAAGACTTATTTATCTCGTTTATGAAAAATCGGGTCCACGATCTTCTTCTATATTCTTACCATCATCCTCAAGGGATTTTGTGGGAGGGGAGCAATTTTTTTTCTTGGGCGATTCTAAAGGTTCATCATCGAGGATAATAAACCAAAATAACATCTTCGCTAAGTATGCACCACCGACAATCCAAAAACGACCCCTTGTTGCTCTTTATTGCCCGTTATACTCATGTTTTGTTTTGTTCTTTATGTATTAATCAATAAGTTTTGGTTTATTATTTTTCATAACACACCGTTGGAATAGACCGAGAAGGTTTTAAGCCCCACCAAAATGGGACGGTTCGTGTTTCAAGAAACTCGGAAGAAGTTACTCGTTACGACAAAACAATAAGTTGAATAAAACAAATGATATGGTATGGAGAAATTATAATTATTTTATTCATAATTTATAAAGTAAATCCTTATGAGGTGAATTTAGTAGGAAAACTGAATTGAACATGCTACGGAACTGACCATGAAGTCACCAGTTAGGGGGTCACATTACTTAATATGGACTCACAAGGACAACAGGATAGAAGGGTTATCCATTCAGAAAATAACAGACCGTCGTGGAAACATTTGCAGCGTTTTTCTCAAAACATTCGATAATAATAATTATAATTATTATAATAATCACATAAATTATTTATGTGTCCATGTAAATCACCTATTGAATATCAGTGATACGAGGTACAACACGAAAGACTTATTTATCTCGTTTATGAAAAATCGGGTCCACGATCTTCTTCTATATTCTTACCATCATCCTCAAGGGATTTTGTGGGAGGGGAGCAATTTTTTTTCTTGGGCGATTCTAAAGGTTCATCATCGAGGATAATAAACCAAAATAACATCTTCGCTAAGTATGCACCACCGACAATCCAAAAACGACCCCTTGTTGCTCTTTATTGCCCGTTATACTCATGTTTTGTTTTGTTCTTTATGTATTAATCAATAAGTTTTGGTTTATTATTTTTCATAACACACCGTTGGAATAGACCGAGAAGGTTTTAAGCCCCACCAAAATGGGACGGTTCGTGTTTCAAGAAACTCGGAAGAAGTTACTCGTTACGACAAAACAATGCTGCGGGTTGAAGCGTTTGGCAGTGCCAGAATCCAAAATCGAATCATTTCCATTAGCTGACCAACGGAATTCAGGAATATATGTATTCCGCTTGTATAAATTCGAACGTACTCGTGAAATTCCGGAGAATGTGCATTCAAAATCTCGTGCCCTCCACCCTCGGTTCCAGTATAAATATTCATTTTGGGCGATGCCTCCCGAACTGGGTTTCCTGCAGGGCTCCTTGTTCAGTCGTCCGTGCTATTGCAATTCAAAGAGGGAAAACTGTGGAATGGGAAGGTAGAATGGGGTTTTCCTTTTCTCTTCATCACAAGTTTGCTCAAGCTCTTGGCCCTCTCATCTGAACCGCCTGTCTGCCTGCTGTGGGTTAATACAGGGTCTGGCCCTACAGATATTTCCAACCCTTGGTTGGATAGTCCCCTCCCATCGCCCTCGATATTCCCTTTAAGGCGAATATTTTCCACCTGATTGCTCTTCTGGCGTCTGGATCGCTATTCGATCGCACTATATCGTAGGCATCCCGCCGAGTCTTGTGTGGCTCATCACTCAACCGAATAACACATCGCAACAACTTAAAAAAAAAGTCTTATATCTATCACTGATAATGAAAGAGCCACTAGCTTTATTGAAAGGAATTGCTATGGAAGGGAACTTGGAAATAAATAACATTGCGCAGGAGCTACAGCTGGTTGAGTCCTGTCTGAACAACATTGAATTCACTCCTAAGTCTTGGAGGTAGCGGGAGCTTTTGGATCAAGTTTGAGCGGATTTTGACATTTTTATTTCCTTTTTATTACCAGAAACATAACAACTGATCTTAGCCCATTACTTTAGTACTATATTCAACAGTGTGTGGACTCTTCAGTTCAGATCCCAAGACAATTAATTTAAGAGGGATACTGGAAATAAACTAAACCAGTTGGGAACTTGGGTGTTTGACCAGTTATAGACTGAATAATGGCGTGACTCTACACATGAGGCAAGTCTATAGTGCCTAACCGAAATCTCTAGTTCGTTCAGTGTCGTCATGGATATCGACCGTGCAATGTCGGAAGAGTCGAGTGATGACGAAACTGTAGAGTTGTATTATTACCTCAGGAGGAGAAGACAAATAGCCAGAAGGTTTTGGGTACACCCATATCCTGAAAGAAGTTTTCCGACCGTGTTGTTTGTTGCTTTCTGGTCCTTACTGACGACCTTAAACAACAACTCATGAGCAGGGGACCTCAGAGCCTATCTAGCCAACTATTTTCTAACCCCACAAGCCTCTCTGCCCTGGCGGAGGAAATATTTGACACCGTAGTCGGAACCTATTGCGAGCAATTGTTTATGAAGAAAATAGACTCATATGTAGATGCAGTGGTTTATGTAGAAAATATACAGTCGATGGCGTAGCAGAAGAACTTAATAATCTTGAGGCAGAGAGCGGCTGTGAAAGTTGAACATACAGAAGGAAAAACTCACAATAATTATTGTTGTATCTCGTATTATAAATTGGTTTTTTCCATTATTTGAAACAACATCAAAAGTCCCCACACAACTACCATCATTCCTCCTTTACTCCTTCCTGTCCTGAATAAGTACCTACTCCAGTCAGAAACAATGACAACAAAGGCAATGGCATCATACCATCACGAAGAAAACCACTTCTGTATTTCTTTTGCATTGTTATCTTTTATAGCCGCTCTGTGCCTTAAGAATATGTAGGTATATATATAGAGTTTTTACGCCTTTACGTCTTTATAATATTAGTATTAGGAAATCTGTGTACCCAAATCAATTCAAGTTAGCTAAAATAGTGCCAATCTATGAAGGCGGTGAAAAATTCACCCCGGAAACTGTAGACCAATTGCAGAGCTGACGGTACTCTCGAAAATTCTAGAGAAAATACATCAAAACAATGTTTTGTCATTGTTACATGTCACAAAACATGTCATGTGTGGTAAATTATCTTGAAGCAAACCATATACTATCTGGTTCCCAAAATGGTTTTCGGACGGGTAGAAGATTTGTAGACTATCAAAAATACTGGCATTAAGGGTGCACTATTTCTGGTTGATTCCCCCCCCCCCCACTATCCAACCAACCAGCCAGATGGTTATGGTGCCTCTCCTTCCGGGGGAGATACTATTAATAGTTATATTATTACATGTTACGTACTATTACATCTTACTTAATAACTTACATCAATCATAGGATTAAAATGGTTTAATTTTTTGAAATCAGTTTCGCTGCTGCAATTTGTAAAATTTAGTACCTTTCGGAGTATATAATATCATTTTCAAGAGCATCTAATTCACATACCACCTAGTAAAAGGTGTACCTAGTAGGTGCTGTAGTTCCTGCAACAACTAATACTTTTTATGCATATAAATCGAATTAACTGCTTCAAAACTCATAGTAAAAGCATTTACTTGATTTTTTTGTATACCAACCATTGTATACGGAACTGAAGAACAATCTCTACGAAACATTTTGGAAGAATCGTAACAGTTCTCTCTTTTAACCCGCTCGTCGATGGCATAATGTTAGGAGCCGGTAAAACGTGTTCCTTAAGGATTTTGGATACCTGAATCCAATTGGACTGCTGGATGGATTTTTGAACTTCATAACCTACATGTCGTATTATCTCGAGTCGGTTGTAGTGCCCCACTAGTACGTTTTCCCCACAACTAACTACAACATCAGCTAACAATTTTGAAATGGTTAATGGATTGAAGATACGTCTGAAAATTTGTACTGATGTATTCAGGAACGTAGCGCATCGGTTATACAGTAATGCTCGACTTATCCGTCTTGAAGGAAAGTAGGATGATCTAACCAGCCCCTGGCTCGGTTATACAGTAGAGCACGACTTATCGGTCTTGAAGGAAAGTAGGATGTTCTAACCAGCCCCTGGCTCGGTTCCCAGGGTTTCACGATAGCGCGTGTGCTGCTCTAATATACCACTTGCTTTCGGTGTAATTCATGTGGTATCTAGGAACGCGGCAGCGTTCCGCCCCGCCAAGCAAAGAAGTTGAGAAAACGAACGATGCCGAGTGTATATTTACCGGACGTCACGAAACGCGTTTTCGAGGTATCCATATCTCGGCTCCTATTTGACCGATCAACTTGAAAATTAGTGTGGGTCTTCTTTGAATGTATATTAGAAAGCCCTGAAAGTTTCAAATCGATAGGTCTAAAGGGAGCCGAGCTACATAACTTCAAAAACCCGGTTTTACGGCCTTAGATTGTTCTTCTCCTTCTCCTTCTTCTTCTCCTTCTTCTTCTCCTTGTTCAGACAGGCAAGGCTGGAGCCTCTCCACGTTGACCGATTGACTTGAAATTTTGCACAGAGCTTCATTTAACCTTGAGACAGAGCCTTATATAAGATTTAACCCATTATCTCAACCCAAAAAAGTTTTAGAAACAAAAGAACAGAAAAGAAAACTTAGGAAAATTCTGTCCACTTTGACGAGTCTACAGCCTGAGTAAAAGGACCAATCGACTTGAATTTTTTTACACACCTTCTTTATAGCATGGCTCAGTGCCATTTGAACGAAATAAGCAATTATCTCAACCCAAAAAAAATTAGGGACAAAAAAACTGAAATTTAGGGTAATTTAGGCTAATTATGGCCATATCTCGGCTCCTAGTAGACCGATCAACTTGAAATTTGGTATGGATCTTTATGGTGTGGATAGAAGAAAGCCCTGAAAGTTTCAAGTCGCTAGGTCTAAAGGGAGCCGAGTTATATAACTTCAAAAACCAATTACCATGTTTTTCTACTTTTTGCAGTCGGTCAAGGCTACAGCCTCTCCACCTTCGCCGATTGACTTGAAATTTTGCACGGAGCTTCGTTTTAAGTGTAGCAAGTGCCTTTTGAAAGATTCAAGTCGATATCTTTAAAGGGAGCCGAGTTATATAACTTCAAAAATCCGGTTTTTCACCCTTACCTGTTCTTCTTCTCCTTAATCAGTTAGGCATTTCCACCTTCACGGATTGACTTGAAATTTTGCACAGAGCTTCGTTTCAACATCAGACAGTGCCTTTTGAAAGGTTTAACCCATTATCTCAACCCAAAAACTTTTAGAAACAAAAAACTGAAATTTAGGCTAATTTTGGCAACTTTGACGAGTCTACAGCCTGGGTAACCGGACCAATCGACTTGAAATTTTGCATAGACCTTCTTTATAAAATGACCCACTTCAACAACAAAAAGATGTGATATCCCCCCAAAAAACACTCCGTGTAAAAATCACCCCGCCTCGCAAATATCATTCTTCAGAGGCCGGAAAAAGTTATGATATCCACTTTCCCCGCCCGCCCTTTTCCTCATTAAGGAGCTAAGTATAATGAAAAGCTTAACCACTTCACAAGCACCGTACCCCTTTCGAAATCTCCCCTTGGCGCTATTGCGAGACGTTTTTATTACTTCCACAAGCAACTAATACTTGTATAAAACGTTAACCACCATCAAGTATTAGTTGCTTGTGGAAGTAATAAAAACGTCTCGCAATAGCGCCAAGGGGAGATTTCGAAAGGGGTACGGTGCTTGTGAAGTGGTTAAGCTTTTCATTATACTTAGCTCCTTAATGAGGAAAAGGGCGGGCGGGGAAAGTGGATATCATAACTTTTTCCGGCCTCTGAAGAATGATA
Source organism: Stenodema calcarata (assembly GCA_963920205.1). Taxonomy (NCBI): domain Eukaryota; kingdom Metazoa; phylum Arthropoda; class Insecta; order Hemiptera; family Miridae; genus Stenodema; species Stenodema calcarata. The sequence continues at coordinate 1,507,960 of OY986054.1, forward strand.
TTTGCGAGGCGGGGTGATTTTTACACGGAGTGTTTTCTGGGGGTAGATACTACGGCACTAACTAGTCACAGGCCTACAAATCTCATCTCATTATGATAATTTTGGTTTATTATCTTCGATAATGGACCATTGGAAGTGACCAAAGAAAAACAATTTTTTACGCAAAAAAAGCATCATACTGTTTTGCACCGTTCTCAGGAATCCTCCAGCTCCCCGTGAAATTCTCGTCCGAATAACCCTCTTTCAAATAATTTATCCTCGCTTCTGAACGATCAATGTCCCAGTTCAAACAATCATATTTCTCGTCATAATTCTCCTCGCATTTAAATCCCGATTATACATTGAATATGCAAGGTTCCGTTGGATTCATGAAGTGACGCATCTCTTATCACACAAGAGTGCGCTACTCGCCTGCACCTAGAAGTGTCATAATATTTTGCTATATTATTATCACAGGAGTTGGCGGAAAAGTAACGCAAGGTCGTCTTGGACGCACCCACGCTCTTCTTTACTTTCCCTCTTCCAATGGTCAACAATTAAGTCCCCTCCTGGTACCATTAATCGTTATCCGTTCAGCAGTATCCGCTCCTCTTCCCTCTCAAAGTACAGCACAGTTAAACACACCTTAACATCTTCACCTGCTAGCCGATCCCTCCTTTTCTAAAACATCCCCGATAGACGTCATTCTGTCTGGGGAAATTTTCCGTTCATGAATTCTATCCTCCTGTCGGTCGCTTCCCCGTTTTCCTCAAGCAAGCTAAATGTACCTCTCATCAGAAGGGATTCTCTTTCAACCCAAGGTTTTGGAACACAGATACCCCAGGGAAGTCTTGCGGGCTTCCCCCTCCGCTCATTCCGTTCCATTGCTGAACCCTTCTGTGCCACTCCCTCAGCGTTCCATTCCAAACTGTTGAGAAATAGCTTCATTCACGAGGTATGTAGTGAGAGCCACTCCACCGCGTGAGCACTGCCCTGTCGAGGACAAGCTGCCCCGAAATAAAGGAAGTGTATTCTAGAAAAATAATTTGAGCGTTTTGAGTCTCTCTCTTTTGTATCCCATTTACTCGTAATTGTGTGCAACATACAAGTTTTATTTCGTTGTGGACGTTTGGCGTTCTTAATTGATTCTCGAAACACTTTTGGACCCTTTTTTCCGTAGAATTTCCGGAAAGCAACGTCAATTATCAAAAACTCTGCAAATTCTTGACACAACGGTTTATTATCTTCCTTGTGCAGATCACCCTTCTGTCTATACCAGACTGTGTTGCAAATCGGCACCATACCATATTCTCACCGTACTCATACCATACCATACGAATTTCTTTTCTGTCTTATCATACTGTACTAAATCTTACATACAATAATATACCTTACCATACTCATACCATGTCATACAAACCGAGTGAATATTGAAATGTCATCCATTTCTGACCTATATTTAAAATTTCAAGTATCTAGCTCATCATCAAAATTTAATTTGTTTAAACAAATAGGTATTATTTAAACAATTTTACAGACAAGAAACCGAGTGAATATTGCATTGTGATCCATTTCTGACCTATATTTAAAGTTTCAAGTATCTAGCTCATCATCAAAATTTAATTTGTTTAAACAAAAAGGTATTATTTAAACAATTTTACAGATGAGAAACCGAGTAAATATTGCAATGTGGTCTATCCCCGACTCACGGTTAAAATTTCTAGACTGTAGTTTACCGGGAAGATGACAAAAGGTAGTTTTATTCTGGGCGTCTGACGGTTGGGTCACATAACGGCGTTTTCGACGCGAAAGATTAGTGTTTTTCCTAAACCTTTGCGCGCTCCCTGTGAACGAACGGCTGGTCGCACAAAAATCCAATTGGTCTAAAAAGATTTGTAATTTTTCAGGTCATTCAAAAGTGAACTGAAAATTACACGTTTCAGTAAAATATTTTGAGATGTGACATTGTCGAAATTTTAAATTTCGTTTTGAACCCCTTCCCCTTGACCTAGGGTTATGAAAAGTTTCGAGGACCATTGTGGGGCTGGTCCGAACCCAGAAACCGAATTTCGTAATTTTAACTCAACGCTAACTGGGCAAAGTGGCGCGGACGGCGTACGGCGTACGGCGCACAGTGGTCTGAAAAGGCCAAAAATGGGAAAAAACCTAATAACTAATTAAGATATTGTGTCAGCGGCATGAAATCTCTCGTGTCTATGTTTTTTGAGGTACTTAATCGAATGAAATCAAAATCAGCGCAATGAGGCCCAAGAAAAAACAGATTTATTATTATTACAATTGTTTTTGTCACATAGATAAGTTTGTCCTAAGTAGGTACTGTCTATATTCAAAAGTAAATTAGAAACTTCATTTGTCAACTCCCGTTTCTTTTTGTATTTATACACCGGCCGAAGGTGAGTGATAAATGGGTCACTAGTAACTAGGATAAGGTGAAATACATCTTCATTTGTAGCAACGCGAGACATCTTCCTAGAAGTTCTTCTGTTCCTCAGTATGTGAGGATACCGCATTTATTAAATCTTGAGGGTAACAATCTTGAAGTTCTCGTATCTTATACTGTTTAGCCTTCTTCCCACACTCACCAAAGCTTTTCATAGGCCTACCACCACGGTCAACTTCCATAGGAGTTGTTGGCTGAGGTTCTGAAAAATTAACATGAAACTCCCTTTGTAACCAATCGCTATTTTTTTTAAAAAACGTGCCTTATTGTGGGTTACCTCTCTCATCTTCTTATCAATGTTAGATTGGAATCTTCTTCGCAGTTCATCATTAAGTTGTGTCAACTTCTCCCCATGTAACTCTGGAAACCGGGTTTGTAACCACTGAGACCGTTCATTGGAAGGAAGTACATTTCGCACAACACACGATATGGAATCGCTAAACTATTCATTTTTTCTCACGTTTCTGAGTGGCTGTTAACAGTGAACTAAGATAGGAATGAACGCGCGATCGGCCAGGATAATGAAATCATGTTTGAACAAACCTTCTGTTTACCTTTCTCCTATACCTCAGTCTGACCTGCCATCAACCTCCGCACTCTTGATCTTCTAAAAACCAGATCCGGCCGTTTCCGGCGATGAAATTTATACCACAGTGTCTTTACCTTCTACACTTCAATATAAACCCCTTGCGGACGTAACGCATCATAACGCTTCTTTTTTACAGACCAACAAATGTACAGAAACTATGGTTTTTGGGGCATAATTTTCGAAATTCATTTTCTTCCTTAATTATTGATGAAATGGAAATACTTTTACTTCTTAAACTCACACATACACATAAAACATATCTAAGGTCTGAAAAATTTTTTTACTGTTAATTTACACCAAGTAGAAATATTTTTTTAGGCTGGTGAGAACACGCTACTTTCCGCAATCTTTTGGAAACTACTACTTTAATGGTATGCAATAATTAAAATTGTGATTTTGTGAAAAAATACATTCCGTTCCGTTGTTCCACAAGTATCTGAATATTCAAAAACAAAGAAAAAATTAGGTTTGGGTAACTTTCATTTTCGGGGTTTTTTCCCTGTTTGGACCACTGTGCGGCGGACGGACGGATTTTGGTTTATTATCTTCGATAATGAACCATTGGAATCGCCCAAAGAAAAAAAAATTTTAACCCCCCCTCAAAATTTGTTGGTTTACGTTTCAAGACACGTAGATTCAGAAAATCGAATAAAAACAACGGTTCATTATCTTCTTTGTACAGATCACCCTTCTGTCTAGATCACTAGGTCTAAATGTCTAGATCCTAAATGTTAGATTAATTATTATTATAAATTATCACTAATAACAATTTTATCAAGTACCCAGTGAAAATTATTATAATTTATTGTTAGGTATTAATAATTCGTATTTATTATTAATAATTATATTATTAATTACTATTAATTAATACGATATAATTCTGGGGTTTTTAATACTACGTCGGTAATAATTTTTCTATAAAAGAAGTACCTACTTACCAACAAACATTCGAAATTACCTTCATTTCCGTAGCACGAAACGCACCTCAGAACAACAAACTCGACATCACCATATGATGTTCCAAAGAGCTTGTTAGTATGAAAATGGACCTGTATTTCAACAGTTTGAGTCGAGATCGTGTGGTGAGGCACAATCTTTGAGCCGTCATTGTGAACGAACGGCTGGTCGTACAAAGCTGCGGATGGTCTTAAAAAATTCTACGGAACAAACTCTATCTAAATATGAAATAAAAAACATACCGTTCCATATGAATTTTTCGAGATATGAAATTTTCAAAATTTCAAAATTCGTTTTGAACCCCTTCCCCTTGACCTAGGGTTATGAAAAGTTTCGAGGACCATTGTGGGGTTGGTCGAAACCCATAAAAAAAATTTCGTAATTTTAACTCAACGCTAACTGGGCAAAGTGGCGCGGACGGCGTACGGCGTACGGCGTACGGCGGACGGACGGATTTTGGTTTATTATCTTCGATAATGAACCATTGGAATCGCCCAAAGAAAAAATTTTTTTAACCCCCCCTCAAAATTTGTTGGTTTACGTTTCAAGATACGTAGATTCAGAAAATCGAATAAAAAAAAATCCGTCCGTCCGCCGTACGCCGTACGCCGTACGCCGTACGCCGTACGCCGTACGCCGTACGCCGTACGCCGTCCGCGCCACTTTGCCCAGTTAGCGTTGAGTTAAAATTACGAAATTTTTTTTATGGGTTTCGACCAACCCCACAATGGTCCTCGAAACTTTTCATAACCCTAGGTCAAGGGGAAGGGGTTCAAAACGAATTTTGAAATTTTGAAAATTTCATATCTCGAAAAATTCATATAGAACGGTATGTTTTTTATTTCATATTTAGATAGAGTTTGTTCCGTAGAATTTTTTAAGACCATCCGCAGCTTCGTACGACCAGCCGTTCGTTCACAATGAGGGCTCAAAGATTGTGCCTCACAACACGATCGTGACTCAAATTGTTGAAATACAGGTCCATTTTCATACTAACAAGCTCTTTGGAACATCATATGGCTTAAGTGATGTCGAGTTTGTTGTTCTGAGGTGCGTTTCGTGCTACGGAAATGAAGGTAATTTCGAATGTTTGTTGGTAGGTACTTCTTTTATAGAAAAATTATTACCGACGTAGTATTAAAAACCCCAGAATTATATCGAATTAATTAATCATAATTAATAACAATTATTATTAATAATAAATACGAATTATTAATACCTAACAATAAATTATAATCATTTTCACTAGGTACTTGATAAAATTGTTAATAATTAGTGATAATTGATAATAATAATTAATCTAACATTTAGGATCTAGACATTTAGACCTAGTGATCTAGACAGAAGGGTGATCTGTACAAAGAAGATAATGAACCGTTGTGTCAAGAATTTGCAGAGTTTTTTTTTATTCGATTTTCTGAATCTACGTATCTTGAAACGTAAACCAACAAATTTTGAGGGGGGGTTAAAAAAATTTTTTCTTTGGGCGATTCCAATGGTTCATTATCGAAGATAATAAACCAAAAATCATCCCGCGTCCTCACAGAACATTACGACCAACTGATGGTCTGCACTTTCGTACTACCACAACGATGATATGTTTCAATCTATCCCCTCACCACTCACGTTTGGAAAGCTACTGCCTTCAACCGTATAAATCTAAATCTTGATCACCAATCTAGGAATGCACCAATTATGGAATGAAAGTCAACAGAGCAAAGTCAAAAGTGATGGTGCTAGGCTAATGAAAGATCCTGTCCAAGCTTGAGATGAAGTCTGCCCCGAAAGTAATGTACGGTCCCTCTACCTAGCTTTTGTAGAGGAGGCGAACAATTCAGGAATAATAATCCCAAATACTTTGGCATTGGATTTCCAAGTCACCTTGATAGGCAACTCAGGTTTCAAGAGCATCTACCAGCTCAGAAGTGTAGCTGGTGATTTTCCTACGTACCTACGTAAGGAAACAGCTAGCCCAATCGCTTTTGGTTTATTATCTTCGATAATGAACCATTGGAATCGCCCAAAGAAAAAAAATTTTTAACCCCCCCTCAAAATTTGTTGGTTTACGTTTCAAGACACGTAGATTCAGAAAATCGAATTAAAAAAAATCCGTCCGTCCGCCGTACGCCGTACACCGTACGCCGTACGCCGTCCCCCGTACGCCGTCCGCCGTCCGCCGTCCGCCGTCCACGCCGTTTTGCCCAGTTAGCGTTGAGCTAAAATTACGAAATTTGGTTTCTGGGTTTGGACCAGCCCCACAATGATCCTCGAAACTTTTCATAACCCTAGGTCAAGGGGAAGGGGTTCAAAACGAAATTTAAAATTTCGACAATGTCATATCTCCAAATATTTAACTGAACCGTGTAATGTTTAGTTCACTTTTGAATGACCTGAAAAATTTCGAATCTTTTAAGACCAATTGGATTTTTGTGCGACCAGCTGTTCGTTCACAGTGAGCGCGCAAAGGTTTAGGAAAAACACTAAACTTTCGCGCCGAAAACGGCCGTTATGTGACCCAACCACCAGACGCCCAGAATAAAACTACCTTTTTTCATCGTCCCGGTAAACTACAGTCTAGAAATTTTAACCGTGAGTCGGGGATAGACCACATTGCAATATTTACTCGGTTTCTCATCTGTAAAATTGTTTAAATAATACCTATTTGTTTAAACAAATTAAATGTTGATGATGAGCTAGATACTTGAAATTTTAAATATAGGTCTGAAATGGATGACATTTCATTATTCACTCGGTTTGTATGACATGGTATGAGTATGGTATGGTATATTATTGTATGTATGATTTGGTATAATACAGTATGGTATGATAGGAAAGAAATTCGTATGGTATGGTATGAGTACGGTGAGAATATGGTATGGTGCCGATTTGCAGTACAGTCTGGTATAGACAGAAGGGTGATCTGCAGAAGGAAGATAATAAACCGTTGTGTCAAGAATTTGCAGAGTTTTTGACTATGCCAATCGCCTCCCAGCTTTTGACTTTGCCCCAGTTGCATTGTGCGATCTAACCAGCGCAAATGTGGACCGACTACAGAAGGCACAAAACGCGGTGGTCCGCTTTGTTATGCGTCTGAGGCCTGATGAACACAATGGCATAACCCCACATTACTTGGCATTGGTTTGGTTAAAAATTTCAGAGGAAAAAGCTACAGGTGGCGGTAATGCTGTTCAAAATTGTGAAATTTTGAAGACACGAGTATCTTTGCAAACGGATTGCAAAGATACAGCCGTCTTCGAAATCTCGAGTCATTGGGCTCACAACGGATGCATTCCTCCAACCTTACAATCGTTTTGTGGCTCGTTTTGTGGCATCCGTCTTAGTATGAACGGATAATGGGAGGAACTTTACCGGGGCGAGCAACCACCTCTGGGAGCTTCGCCTAGCCTTTGATAGGCGCTCTCGCGACTAAGCAGTGTGGAAATTGTGACTTACATGTATATGCCCAGGTATAACCCCTAAACTAAGGGTATTGAACCGATTGTGATGACATTTTAAGGGGTTTTGTTAGGTGGACGCTGGAGCAACAATCCGATTGTACCAATCGATCCTGTCCATACCCAATCCTGCCTTCATTCGAGCCGTAGTTTAATTTCGGTCGTACCTTTATAATACAAGAAAATATTATTTTCTAAGCCACTTGAACTCGTTCGGCTCAGCCACGCCAGCATAACAACTCAAACCTTTAACGGAGAGTATACGATGTTGAGGCGAGATGATGAGGGAATTGAATTAGAGATTTATTACCCCTTTCACGCCAAATCAGGATGAAGATGGAATGGAAGAAATGAGGTTAATGATGTTTAGGTAAAAGAAGTTAACAGGAGGGGCTTTGAAAAGTGGTTGCAGTAAGAAGAAAAATGCCTATAATGAAGAAGGTAATGAAAAGTACATTAGGAGGGGTAACTAGAGAACAATATTCCTCCATTAGTGAGATGGGGTAATCTCATCGCTTCCTTCATAATATAAAACGATATTTTTTTGTGCACTGAGGCCATGAATAATGATTTACCTCAGGTAAGAAGGAAGTTGCTCCAACAACTTCGGTACGACTAAATATTGAATCGATACCATAGTACTTAATTATATTATTGTTAGTATCTCACTGTCAACTACCGATTTCTTCAAAACGAATAATCATACCCACAATTTCCGTATTGAAGTACGATCTTTCGTAAAGCGATTTCAAAACAGGGTTTTGCGCATGCAGATAGATTCCTAATGTGACAATCGAGTTTAATATTCACAACTTGAGATTATGCTTAAAAGAAGATCGGGAGACGATTGATGTTTATGATAGTGCTTATGATCAAAGAGGTGCTTGTGAATTTGAGAGCTCGAAAATAAATAGTAGACTGTAACTGAGGTAGCTACCGACTCCCCCCTCCATTTCGCTAGGATATGACCATCTGGTATTTCTCTGTATACTTATGGGGCTCACATGAATATTGTAAACCGAACCGTGGTATAGACAGGAAATGGTGAGTAGACCGAAAACTAGCAGTTTTTAGTGAATTTTCGAAGAAAAGTAACCTATTGTTCTCGGTCAAAATTTTTGAAAGACGAATTTCCGAAACATCTGCATGCCAAAATCCGTTCCAGATCATTCTGAATTCATGCCAAAAGACACAAAAAATCATATGTAATGATTTTGGTTTATTATCTTCGATAATGAACCATTGGAATCGCCCAAAGAAAAAATTTTTTTAACCCCCCCTCAAAATTTGTTGGATTACGTTTCAAGATACGTAGATTCAGAAAATCGAATAAAAAAAAAACTCTGCAAATTCTTGACACAACGGTTCATTATCTTCTTTGTACAGATCACCCTTCTGTCTAGATCACTAGGTCTAAATGTCTAGATCCTAAATGTTAGATTAATTATTAATATCAATTATCACTAATTATTAACAATTTTATCAAGTACCTAGTGAAAATTATTATAATTTATTGTTAGGTATTAATAATTCGTATTTACTATTAATAATAATAATTATTAATTATGATTAATTAATACGATATAATTCTGGGGTTTTTAATACTACGTCGGTAATAATTGTTCTATAAAAGAAGTACCTACCAACAAACATTCGAAATTACCTTCATTTCCGTAGCACGAAACGCACCTCAGAACAACAAACTCGACATCACTTAAGCCATATGATGTTCCAAAGAGCTTTTAGTATGAAAATGGACCTGTATTTCAACAGTTTGATTCACGATCCTGTATTGAGGCACAATCTTTGAGCCTTCATTGTGAACGAACGGCTGGTCGTACAAAGCTGCGGATGGTCTTAAAAAATTCTACGGAACAAACTCTATCTAAATATGAAATAAAAAAAATACCGTTCTATATGAATTTTTCGAGATATGAAATTTTCAAAATTTCAAAATTCGTTTTGAACCTCTTCCCCTTGACCTAGGGTTATGAAAAGTTTCGAGGACCATTGTGGGGTTGGTCGAAACCCATAAAAAAAATTTCGTAATTTTAACTCAACGCTAACTGGGCAAAGTGGCGCGGACGGCGTACGGCGTACGGCGGACGGACGGATTTTTTTTTATTCGATTTTCTGAATCTACGTATCTTGAAACGTAAACCAACAAATTTTGAGGGGGGGTTAAAAATTTTTTTTCTTTGGGCGATTCCAATGGTTCATTATCGAAGATAATAAACCAAAATCCGTCCGTCCGCCGTACGCCGTACGCCGTCCGCGCCACTTTGCCCAGTTAACGTTGAGCTAAAATTACGAAATTTGGTTTCTGGGTTTGGACCAGCCCCACAATGATCCTCGAAACTTTTCATAACCCTAGGTCAAGGGTGTAGTGGATTATACAGCAAGTGTTACTAGGGTGATCTATTTGTATGGTTTCTATATAACAGTTCAACAATAAAATATTCATTCGCGATTCTACACTCATCTTGTTCAGGTAACTTATTTCGGAGTAGTTACAGTGGCGACGAATGATGGTGAAGACGGCGCGAAAGACTAAAAGAGTGGAAGGGGGAGATGGTAGTGATGTGGAACAAGACGTAAGTTACAAACATCGTACGCGCGGAGAACTAAGTAAGTTCAAGTTCGAGCGGTTTGATCCAGAAAATGAAAATTGGGTGTATTACATTAAACGTTTTGAAATTGAGTTGGCGAAGCAGAAGATATATGACCAGAAGGAGCGGGCTACATTGATTCTCTCAACGGTGGGACCGGGCCCATTCCGAGTGCTTGTCGATACGTTTCTGCCGGAGGAGGTAGAAACTATAGAATATAAGGAGCTAAAAGACGTATTGGCATCTTTTTACGGTAAAAACACCTCGGTGTTTGCGGAGAGACGATCGTACACCTTGAGATGGAGAAGAGAAGAGGAGACAGTATCCCAGTACATTTTGGAATTGAAATGTTTAGCTCGAGAATGTGAATTCGGACGGAATCTGGAAGAACGGTTACAGGAACAGTTGGTTTTGGGGATAAACAATACAGACTGGCAAGAAGAACTTATTAAAGCCCATTCAAGTGTTGAGAAAAGTTTCAAGGAGGAGGAAAAAACAGCATTGCTGTTAGAAAAAGCCACAACTGAGCAGAAGAAGCTCAGGGAACTGGATCCAGGAGCTACTAATAGGGTACACGATCCTAGGGCCAGAGGTAACCCAGGAAAAGCTGCGAGGTCTCGGCCAATGCAGAGTGGGTGGTCGTCTGAAAAACAAGTACGAAAATGCCAGCGATGTGGATTGCTCCACGATAGTGAAAGAAAGTGCCCAGCAAAAGATGAATTGTGCTACAAATGCGAGAAATTAGGGCATTATTCAAGAATGTGTAGGAAAGGATATTCACCAAAAGGTTTGACTAGGAGGGTAAAAGAAGTAACCAAAAATGAGAAGGTGCGAGACTCGTCGGAAAGCAGTAGAGGAACTGTAAGTAGTCAGGTCAGACGAATAGGTAGAAAAGGGAGTAAGGCACTCCTTGATGTCTGCATAAATGGCGTACTGATAGAGATGCTTTATGATCCTGGTGCGGCCCAGACGGTAATAAGCAAATCGACATGGAAAAAAATTGGGTCCCCTGTGTTGTGCCCGGGTGCGGATCTGAAAGGATATACGAATTTTACGATAAAGACACTGGGGAGAGCGCAGGTGGAAGTCAACGCTTTTTTTCAGACGAGGCAGTTGAAACTCTGTGTGGTGGATGCCGATGAATCACCTCTTTTTGGGTTTGATTGGGCAATGGCTTTCAAGATTCCCATGCCAGAAGGTGTCAGAATTTGTACCGTGACGGATGATGGCGGTAAAGAAAAGAAGAGTGATCAGAGTGTTATTGACAGAATAATTAAGAATCACCCAGTTGTGTTCTCAGACGGATTGGGAACCGTAAGAAACCTGAAGTTGAAGATGAGGCTAAGGGAAGGCGCTGTACCAAAGGCATTTCCAGCTCGAAGGGTGCAAATCGCATTGCGGGGAGAAATAGAAACTGAATTGAAACGATTGGAACAAGAAGGGATTATTGAGAAAGTGGATGTGGGGACCAGTCCTGTAGAATGGGTATCTCCGATTGTAGTAGCGGTTAAACCCACCGGGAAGGTTCGCATTTGTGGTGATTTCAAGGTAACCTTGAATCCATACGTTGAGTCAAATCTGCACCAACTGCCAAGTTTTGAAGAGGTAATGTCACGGATTGGGGGAGGTGAGATGTTTTCAGTCATTGATTTGAAAGACGCGTATTTGCAGATTGAAGTTGATGAGGACACGAGAGGATTTTTGAATATTTCAACTCACAAGGGCATATACCGGTATTGTCGTATGCCATTTGGAGTAAATTTAGCACCGGCAATTTTTCAGAGCACAATTGATGGAGTATTGGAGGGGTTGAAAGGAGTAGCGTGTTATCTGGACGATGTAATCATTACAGGAAGAAACGGAAAAGAGCGGGTGCATCATATCGAACAAGTTTTGGAACGATTGGAGGCGACAGGGTTGCGTGTGAATCCACAAAAATGTCGATGGTTCCAAAGTTCTGTGGAGTATTTGGGCCACCAAATTGATAGTCTGGGGATCCATCCGACAAGAAAACACGTGGAAGCCATCCTGAAGATGCCAGCACCAACTAATCGGAAACAGTTAAAGTCGTTCCTGGGAACGATAAACTACTACTCAAGGTTTGTGCCACATCTCCAATCAAAATGTGCGGTGTTGCATGCGTTGAACAAGAAAGGAACCAGATGGGAATGGAACGAAAAGCAAGAGAAAGTATTTAGACATGTGAGGAGCATTTTGTCGGCGGATGACACATTGATACATTACAACCCAGTTTGGCCCTTAGTTGTCATGGCAGATGCCAGTGAAGATGGATTAGGAGCTGTGTTGCTGCACGAGGTGGAAAACGGTCTGGAGAAACCAGTGGCGTTTGCTTCGAGACTTTATAATCAGAGTGAGAGAAATTACTCTACCATTGATAGGGAAGCGCTGGCAATAGTTTTCGCAATGAATAGGTTCAGCCAGTATCTGATGGGTAGAAGTTTTACGCTTAGAACAGATCATAAGCCATTAACCCACATATTTGGAGAAGGAATGGAGCTCCCAAAAGTAGCTGCAAATCGGCTAGCAAGATGGGCAGTGTACTTGGGTTCGTTCCAGTACCGGCTGGAGTATGTTAAAGGAGAGAAAAATGTTATTGCGGACACATTATCTCGTCTACCAGTGAATTTGAGTGAGGGTAGATCTATGGAGGAACAATTAGGGGAGCCAAGTGCAAACCAATTGTTGCACCTCCGTTTGAATGATGCACCGGTTTCCCAGAAGCGGCTTAAAAACGAGATAGGAAGAGATGATGTTTTAAAAGTGATTGTGGAGTATGTAAGGCAAGGTTGGCCACCTAAGAAACTGTTAGATGAACGGTTTTTCGTTTTTTGGGAGAAGAGAGAAGAGCTCTCAGTGGAAGAAGACGTGTTATTGTGGAGTGGTAAGTTGGTGATTCCTAGCGGATTCAGAGTTACAGTCTTAGCGTCATTACACGAAGGCCATCCGGGAGAGGGAGCCATGAAGTCCATTGCAAAGCTACAAGTGTGGTGGCCTCGTATCGATCAGGATATTGAAAGGTATGTGAAACAATGTTCCAGCTGTCAGAAAAACAGACCAAAAAAACCGGAGTCTCCCATATATTTTTGGAATGTCCCGCACGAAGCATGGAGCAGAGTCCACATAGACTTTGCTGGGCCATTCGAAGGGAAAATGTGGCTGATACTTGTGGACGCTACCACGAAGTGGTTGGAAGTGGTGCCAATGGGGTCGACGACAACCAACAAGACAATACAAATTTTGAGAGGGATTTTCACTCGGTTCGGCATACCAAAGTGTATTGTGTCGGACAATGGACCCCAATTCACATCGAGTGAATTTAAAATGTTTTGTACTGATAACAACGTCCGGCATATAACATCGACGCCTTATCATCCCAGGACGAACGGACAAGCAGAACGGGCGGTTAGAACATTTAAGGAACGACTTCGGGCAGCGAAAAACGACAGAGGTGATGTAGACTTGAAGGTGCAGAAATTTCTCTTGTCCTACAGAAATGCAGTCCACGCCACTACAGGGCGGTCTCCGGCGCAAATGTTGTTGGGGAGGCAAATTAGGACGCGGTTAGATCTCGTCAAACCGGATTTGCAAGCAAAATTGGACAGAGCCCACTGGAAGCAAACATGCAAAGAAGAAGAGTTCCGTGAGTTTTCGGTGGGGGATGAGGTGTGGGTGAAAACAACAAGGGACAAAGAATGGCAGGAAGGGACGATACTGGAGAGGAAAGGAATGCTGTCGTACCTGGTGAAAATCAATGGAAAAACAGAGAGGCGTCATGCTGATCAGTTGCGCGGGAAAGCTGAAGGGGGAGATATGTAGTGGATTATACAGCAAGTGTTACTATGGTGATCTATTTGTATGGTTTCTATATAACAGTTCAACAATAAAATATTCATTCGCGATTCTACACTCATCTTGTTCAGGTAACTTATTTCGGAGTAGTTACAAAGGGGAAGGGTTTCAAAACGAATTTTGAAAATTTGAAAATCTCATATCTCGAAAAATTCATATAGAACGGTATGTTTTTTATTTCATATTTAGATAGAGTTTGTTCCGTAGAATTTTTTAAGACCATCCGCAGCTTTGTACGACCAGCCGTTCGTTCACAATGACGGCTCAAAGATTGTGCCTCACAACACGATCGTGACTCAAACTGTTGAAATACAGGTCCATTTTCATACTAACAAGCTCTTTGGAACATCATATGGCTTAAGTGATGTCGAGTTTGTTGTTCTGAGGTGCGATTCGTGCTACGGAAATGAAAGTAATTTCGAATGTTTGTTGGTAGGTAAGTACTTCTTTTATAGAAAAGTTATTACCGACGTAGTATTAAAAACCCCAGAATTTTATCGTATTAATTAATCATAATTAATAATAATTATTATTATTAATAAATACGAATTATTAATGCCTAACAATAAATTATAATAATTTTCACTGGGTACTTGATAAAATTGTTAATAATTAGTGATAATTTATAGTAATAAATAATCTAACATTTAGGATCTAGACATTTAGACCTAGTGAAATAGACAGAAGGGTGATCTTTACAAAGAAGATAATGAACCGTTGTGTCAAGAATTTGCAGAGTTTTTGGTTTATTATCTTCGATAATGAACCATTGGAATCGCCCAAAGAAAAAATTTTTTTAACCCCCCCTCAAAATTTGTTGGTTTACGTTTCAAGATACGTAGATTCAGAAAATCGAATAAAAAAAAATCCGTCTCATATCTCGAAAAATTCATATAGAACGGTATGTTTTTTATTTCATATTCAAATAGAGTTTGTTCCGTAGAATTTTTTAAGACCATCCGCAGCTTTGTACGACCAGCCGTTCGTTCACAATGACGGCTCAAAGATTGTGCCTCACAACCCGATCGTGAATCAAACTGTTGAAATACAGGTCCATTTTCATACTAACAAGCTCTTTGGAACATCATATGGCTTAAGTGATGTCGAGTTTGTTGTTCTGAGGTGCGTTTCGTGCTACGGAAATGAAGGTAATTTCGAATGTTTGTTGGTAGGTACTTCTTTTATAGAAAAATTATTACCGACGTAGTATTAAAAACCCCAGAATTATATCGTATTAATTAATCATAATTAATAATAATTATTATTAATAATAAATACGAATTATCAATACCTAACAATAAATTATAATAATTTTCAGTAGGTACTTGATAAAATTGTTAATAATTAGTGATAATTGACAATAATAATTAATTCAACATTTAGGATCTAGACATTTAGACCTAGTGATCTAGACAGAAGGGTGATCTGTACAAAGAAGATAATGAACCGTTGTGTCAAGAATTTGCAGAGTTTTTCTATTAGAAAAGTTATTACCGACGTAGTATTAAAAACCCCAGAATTTTATCGTATTAATTAATCATAATTAATAATAATTATTATTATTAATAAATACGAATTATTAATACCTAACAATAAATTATAATAATTTTCACTAGGTACTTGATAAAATTGTTAATAATAATTATTAGTGATAATTTATACTAATAATTAATCTAACATTTAGGATCTAGACATTTAGACCTAGTGAAATAGACAGAAGGGTGATCTGTACAAAGAAGATAATTATCTGCAACCAAAAAGCTGTTTGATTATTTTCAACTGATTCCCATGTATTTTGGTGTGCTGAAAACGAAAAAAATACTGAAAAAAATCCTAGACGTCTGGTTTGACCACAAATCGTGAAATCCTTCCTACATTATCGCGATTTTTCGCGATTTCGCGTATTTTCCTAAATCTGTTAACTTCGACTGTATTTAATCGCAGAATATTATTTATGACCAAATAATAACCATAAACACGACTATAAACGAATTCACAGCACATCTGAAGTCTGCAGTAAAATAAAAAACTCCCAAATTATGTCGAATCCTAAGTAGTACCAAAATGGAATTCCGAAGGTCCAATTTGTAGGTACAGCAGTTTTATTTCAACTTTCATCTTGAACAAAATCAATCGATGAAGAAGGATGATGCTCAAGCAAGTTCTAGAAGGGGTTTCTAAATAGGTAAACAAGAAAAATCGCACCCAGCGCAAGCAGTTGACAACCAGATTCAACATGTTACAACCTGTTCGTGCAGGCTCCGGCATGCCTATGCCTGATCCAAATGTTGATCTCTCGTCTTCTTTTGTCTTAATTTCTCTTCAGTTCGTGTTTGACCGTCAACTGTGGTTGTCCAAATCAGTGAAATGGCTCCACGAAAGTGTAATAACTCGCCTGACTGTTTTTGTTTCATCTGTGGTGAATATACAGTGTTAAAGCAGCAGGTTAATATCACGGATTTTGTGAAAAAAGTGTACTTCGCCTATTTCGGATTAAAGCTTGGGGATCAAGATAAGGTTTGGGCGCCTCATAAAGTGTGCAAGCGGTGCGTCGAAGATCTTCGAAATTGGTTCAAGGGTAAGAAAAAAGCTTTTCGTTTTGGGATTCCGATGGTATGGCGTGAGCAAAAGAACCATAGTGACGACTGTTACTTTTGCTCCTGTGATGTTAAAGGGTATAATTCCAAGTGGAAGCATTCTATTTCTTACCCCAATCTTCCCCAGCCATTCGCCCCATCCCACATGGTTCTGATATCCCGGTACCCAACCCTCCTGCCACCTTGGAAGAAATCCCTTGCTCCGATGAAGACGAAGTAGTGATACCTGAGCCAGTCGATGAATCAAGTTCGGACTTCGAAGATGATACTGAACCAAAACCTTTCTCTCAACAGGAGGTTAATGACTTAGTAAGGGACCTTAATCTTCCGAAAGATGCTGCTGAGTTACTCGGTTCAAGGCTCAAAAGCAAGAATTTATTATCGCGAGGGGTGTCTTTTTCGTGGTACAGACATCGAGAGAAGAATTTCGTGCCTTACTTTTCTCAGGAGGATGACCTGGTCTATTGCACTGATGTTGAAGGCTTAATGGGCCAGTTTAAGATTCTGTACGATGCCACTGAATGGCGTCTTTTTATTGACTCATCGAAAAGAAGTCTAAAGGCCGTTCTACTGCACAACCGTGGAGTTTATGCTTCTATCCCTGTGGGTCATTCTGTACATTTGAAGGAGACCTATACAAATTTGGAAATGGTTCTTCAAAAGTTGAAGTACGGCGACCATGGATGGCTGGTATGCGGAGATTTCAAGGTTTTGTGCATGCTCCTTGGTCAGCAAGCTGGATTCACCAAATACCCCTGTTTCCTATGCCTATGGGACAGCAGAGACCGTGTGGCTCACTGGACGAAAAAAAAGTGGCCCACAAGGGAGCTCACAGTTGGTGAAAAAAATGTCCTCAGGGAAACCTTGGTACCCCCCCCCCCCCCCCATAAAGTTTTATTGCCACCTCTCCATATAAAATTGGGATTGATGAAGCAGTTCGTGAAAGCCCTCCCGAAAGATGGGGAATGCTTCAAATACTTGGGTACTAAGTTTCCAGGTCTGTCCGAAGCGAAACTAAAGGAAGGAGTTTTTGTTGGACCAGATATCAGAAGGCTTATAGCAGACACGGACTTCATCGCCACAATGACTCCACCTCAGAAAGAAGGTTGGACTGCGTTTACTGAGGTCATCAATAAATTTTTGGGAAATAACAAGGACCCTAACTTTAGGAAGATTGTGGGGAGAATGCTGAAGGCATTTCAAGCTCTTGGCTGCCTGATGAGCTTGAAAGTGCATTTCCTCCATTCGCACCTCGACTATTTCCCCCAAAATTTGGGAGCTGTAAGTGAAGAGCAGGGTGAGCGATTCCACCAGGACATCAAGGAGATGGAGAAGAGATATCAAGGAAGATGGAGCGTTACGATGATGGCCGACTACTGCTGGATGCTGCAGAGGGACCTTCCAGATGCTGCCCACAAGCGGAAATGTACCAAGAGAAGCCTCGAGGGAAAGAGAAACCGGTTTTAATATGTTAATGTGAAGTTTAAAGTTAAATTTTGAGTTTTTACACGTTTTTGCAATTAAAAAAATGCACCTACAAGCGTCAGTTTTCTTTTCAGTAGGAATATATACCCCTGATGATGGAACTGAAATTGTTCGAAACTGTGACGTCCTGGAAAAAAATGGAAGTCATTTTCGCATTCAGCGCACCAAAAAACATGGGTATCAGATTGATTAACCAAAACAGCTTTTCAAAAAATATTTTTTGCAGACCTGTGTAATGAACCGTTGTGTCAAGAATTTGCAGAGTTTTTCATAATATGAAGATATTATCTTCATTTATTTCTTTATTTATGTGACAGTTTTGGGGAGTTTAAGGAGGGATGGGGGATTACCGATAAACCCCAAAATTGAAACATTCTGAAAAGTGAAACCTATCTCAGAACCCGGTGGTGAAGTCAGAAATGCGATATCTTATCCCGTTCTCCAACTGGAGCACTTTGAAGATGAAGAAACATGCCGCTTTACCGCTTCATCTGAACTAATCAGATACCGGAATGAGATATTGCAATTCTGCATTCAACATCGTGTTCAGCGTTGAACAATCTATCAAATGAGCTATTTCACGGCAGAAAAGGAGACAAAATTGAAAAAAAAAAAAAACAGTAAAATAGTAAAATAGAGGCATTTAACACAAAACCAGTTATTTCTCCGAACATTTGCTCTTATAGCCAAGCTGTATGATTGGGTTTTTTTTTTTTTTTTTTTTTTTTCTAGAGAAGATACTTCATGTACATGTAGAGAAGATAGGTACAGTTGTCGAACATTTAGGTAAGGCTGTGAATTGCAATTCCAATTTTGATTTAGGTACCTCTAATTCGTTGAATAAACTTAGAACCTACTAAATGAACTTCCTCCAATTTGAATCTCAATGTTACAGGTAAGTGATTGTCGACCCAACAATCATCGATGAACATGACGAGGGAGGAAGAAGAGGATTACCCTAACTGGAAGCGTATGAGAATACAAATTAATATGGTTTGGAGGGATCATCACTCCCCCTTTAATTAACTTAATATGCTTTGGAGTTCATAAAAGTAAAGTTTCATTCAAGTGACGTAATATTGAGAAATTGAAGTGAGACACACAATAATCGAATTTGTACAAATAAAGGTCGTTCATGTCTTTGTATATAAATTGAATCGTTCACTGAACGTTTGTGTGAGTAATGATCGGTGGTTATCCACCGAAGGCAAAGTACAACACTGTGTAGAACCTCAAAATTACCGCCCAGCTTTTGACTCCCAGGGTACATTCAGGCTACATGTAACGTTGCACGAAGTCATAGTAATCTGTATCGGCTCGAAACAAGAAATAAACGACAAGACAATTAAGCAGTTCTTACACGCAACACTACAGTAAATTGACCCAATTCCACCAATTTGGAGGGAAAAGGTCTGTTTAGGTCCTTTGAAAGACGAATGACAGGGGGCTAGGAGCAACTGGAATAAGGGTGAATTATTTCACCCGACGCTACGGGTAAAAAGGACTCGACGGCGATTAAACAAAGAAACATTCCTTTGTGGTTATCCTAGAACCCCAAAAGAACGAGAAGAAGTAGCCAAAAAGTCCGCCCAAAGGGCATAAAGCGTAGATGGCAGAGGAGAGAAATAAATTGTATTAGGTTACTTTCTTTGATGCTGGTCTGGTTTGAAGCGTACGTCTCCCCATTTTTTTTCCTCTTTGGGTCTGGGTCTTCTTTATGTTTAGCAAGTCACGCATTTCCATCTTATTTTACTTTCTTTTATTTTCTATAAGGAGGAAAAAGGAAGAACGTGATATCTTTCTGCTGTATCCGAACCTTGCGGTTCCTTTGTTGGAGTAAGGGTCGTCAAGGGATGTAAGGGCTGATTTCGGTGGTAGCCGTGATGCGACTCTTCCTTTTCCTCGACCGCATTAAACTTGTGTATGTACTTCAAGGGTTTCTTGTTCTCACAGCAGTTTTACAAGCTCAAGGCACAATGCTATCGGAGTTGAACGATTGCGAATTCTCACGCAATCTTCTATTGTATTCTGAGTTGCATCATTGGCGGTTTAATGATTTAATCACTAAAAATGAGTGATTACCACTGAGTGTGTAGTGATTTCCAGTGATTGGCTCGTGTAATCACTAGTATTTTATCATACGATCACTGGAGTGCCCAGTGATGGATTACTACTGTTAATCACTCAATCACAGGACGATCAGTGATGCATCATTGGTAAGAATCACTGTTGAATCACTAAAGTAAATGTTTTTAATTTTAACATTTAATATTTCGAGTGAATTGACTACAGGGAAAACATAAAGCTTACGTTACCTACCTAGGAATAGGTGCCACAATGCGCCATATCATCTCGGGGGAAAAACCAACGCACTCAGTAGAACGTTCAACAATGTAAGAAAATAATTGTGAACTCCCCGGATTTGCTACTTTGGGTTTTGGTGTGTTCCAAGTATTGGAATCCTGAAAGTTGTGAATTGAGTAACGAATGAAAGAATAAAGCCAGTGTCATCAGCTCGAAGTTTTCCTGCCAAGTCCTAACATCATCTTCCAACATATATAATATATAAATCACTATGTGCAACTGTACAACCTCGACCTATATATATATATATTATACCTATATAGGTCGAGGTTGTACAGTTGCTCAATGTGATTTACCCTCTTAACCAAACGTTGCTAATCTGCCACATTGTAAAAGCGATTGAGAAGCGGCGGAAGAAGAAAAGAAGAAGAAGAAAAGAGTTTATTGACAAAATAAAACAAAGTAAAAGATTCCTTCTGCATTACAAAATAAACAATACCGACATGGTTTTTCAAACCGTCTGTCGGGGGTGTCAGCAGGATAAACTAAAAACTACAATGAAAACAAAATACCTACAATAAAATAAAAAGAAATTAAAAATTAAAAATTAAACTCACGTACCAACGCAGAGCGATATCGCCAGGCTATTTTACTGAAAGCCACCAGTTGGGGCCATCCGCCACCATCCAGCAAAGCCACAGCCTCATTCCGAGAAAGCACGGGTTTATTAAAAACTTCAACTCTAAACTCTGCAAGTACTGGGCAAGTACAAAGAAAGTGGTGCACGTCTTCCTTCTCATGTCTATTGCACAGTGCGCACTCCTCATTACGATCGGTGTCCCCTCAACTTGAAAATCCACCTCGCCGAGAAAATATCCATCACTGGCTCACCAAGCAAGCTCGCGGCCTTGAAGCGAGTGTCAAGCTCCCTATATAGCGCGAACCTCTCCGTATCCATAGCCCTCTGCCAGAACCACTGGTTTTTGTGCTCCTTAAACTTCTCAAGGATGTCAGCTGCTTGAAGCCGGATAGATTCAAAAGACAAGGAATCTAACCCATCTATGACACCCAATCCAGTGGCGAGGCGGCCAAGATGCCCAGCCCATGAAACTCTGCTTCTCATCACTTCCACGGCAATTATTTTAGGGAGACGTGTGTCCGGGAGATGAGCTACTTTCCTCAAGTACTTTAGATGGGCTTCAAGAGTAAAAGCTGATATAGTGTCCACCCCCGTCTCCAGATGTAAAATGTAATTCGCGATTGAGACGCGACGGTACAAGTTGGGTTTTTCTCTCCCCCCCCCCCACCATTGCTCGGTCCCCTGGGTGTCTCGACAGTTATGTTTTGTACACTAGCTCTCCCCCCCCCCACCATAGCTCGGTCCTCTGGGTGTCTCGGCAGTTATGTTTTGTACACTAGCTCTCCAGGTGCCCCTGAGGACGTAAACCAAGTATCAACTCTCGGGGCCATCAGGTACCGGGGCTATAATAGCAGTTTAAAAATCGATATTTTTCACGTTTTGGTTTATTATCTTCGATAATGAACCATTGGAATCGCCCAAAGAAAAAATTTTTGTAACCCCCCTCAAAATTTGTTGGTTTACGTTTCAAGATACGTAGATTCAGAAAATCGAATAAAAAAAAATCCGTCCGTCCGCCGTACGCCGTACGCCGTACGCCGTCCGCCGTCCGCCGTACGCCGTACGCCGTCCGCGCCACTTTGCCCAGTTAGCGTTGAGTTAAAATTACGAAATTTTTTTTATGGGTTTCGACCAACCCCACAATGGTCCTCGAAACTTTTCATAACCCTAGGTCAAGGGGAAGGGGTTCAAAACGAATTTTGAAAATTTGAAAATCTCATATCTCGAAAAATTCATATAGAACGGTATGTTTTTTATTTCATATTTAGATAGAGTTTGTTCCGTAGAATTTTTTAAGACCATCCGCAGCTTTGTACGACCAGCCGTTCGTTCACAATGAGGGCTCAAAGATTGTGCCTCACAACACGATCGTGTATCAAACTGTTGAAATACAGGTCCATTTTCATACTAACAAGCTCTTTGGAACATCATATGGCTTAAGTGATGTCGAGTTTGTTGTTCTGAGGTGCGTTTCGTGCTACGGAAATGAAGGTAATTTCGAATGTTTGTTGGTAGGTACTTCTTTTATAGAATAATTATTACCGACGTAGCATTAAAAACCCCAGAATTATATCGTATTAATTAATCATAATTAATAATAATAATTATTAATAATAAATACGAATGATTTATACCTAACAATAAATTATAATAATTATCACTAGGTACTTGATAAAATTGTTAATAATTAGTGATAATTGATAATAATAATTAATCTAACATTTAGGATCTAGACATTTAGACCTAGTGATCTAGACAGAAGGGTGATCTGTACAAAGAAGATAATGAACCGTTGTGTCAAGAATTTGCAGAGTTTTTTGTGTTCTTCTTGTTCTCGTTGTTCATTGACGGGGCTACAGCCCAGCAGACAAAATGGATCGAGCTGAAATTTTGCACACACGTTTGTTATGAACCAAGGGAGTGTCTTTTGTACATTTTGTCCCTCTCCCCCCCCCCATTTCACCCCCAATTAGGGGGAAAGAGTAGTTTTCAGGAATTTTGGATGGTCATAACTTCTTAAAAATTAAAGCTTGTTCAGATTTTCTTTTTAAACTCTAATATGTGGAAAAATTCAAATAGAACGATTCACATTTGAATAGAGTTTAATTTTTAGGAATTTTTAAGATCATCCGGAGGTTTGTACAAACAAGCGTTTGTTCACATTGAGGGCTCACAGTTGGAGCAGATCGAAAGTCGTCAACATGAGGGCGAGACATGCCGGGTCAATGTTCATACTGGCCCAGCTGATTTGAACAGCATTCTTATTATGTAATGATACATAATTCATTATTATGTTCATATTATGAATTTTTCAAAATTTCAAAATTCGATTTGAACGCCTCCCTGTTGACCTAGGGTTATGAAAAGTATCAAGGATCATTGTGGGGCTGGTTGGAACCCGTAAACCAAATTTCTTAATTTCAGCACAACAGAGTGCCGTGGAGGGCGTGCGGCGGACGGACTGAATTTTTTTTTAAATTCCATTTTCTGAATCTACGTATCTTGTAACGTAAACTCTCAAATTTTAGGGTGGAGGGGGGTAATTTTTTTCGTGGGCGATTCCAATGGTTCATTATTGGAGTTGGCACCCGTTAAGAGAAAATACGAGTTAGGTGTTGTCTTCTTACGTTCCTTACAGACTTACCACATTTGAAAGTGTAAACGTTCTCATGGCGTAGTATACCACATCTTATTTTTGTGATATATGTACCTATATATATTTTAGTAGTTTCTGAATCGTAGACGGACCCTTCTGCGAAAATTCAATTATTTCTTACTCCCAAGTTTCAAGGCCTGTTTACACAGCTTTGATGGTGTAGTTGATATTAATATAATGAAGAGTGGGGATTTATGGGACGGAGGTTGGCTGGGCCACTCATCAGGTAGCATGTGGCCGATGCGTTGCTTTGATTAGCTGTCGAGAGGTTCCGCCTGATTGGTTTACAACTTGATTGATTGCTCTCATTTTAAGGCGTCAATACCAGCTGCGGCCTTTTACCCTCCGGCAGTCACAGGCAACGCCCTGGGCTTCATTTGAGCGAACGGCTTCTCGCGAAATTTTCTTTGATCAGCGTTTTCTTTGTGATGGAATAATCATTAGTGGATTGAAATAAAACTAAACACCTCGACGGAGGAAGTGAAGGTAATTTAATCGACAAAGTTCCTAAAGGAAGCGCTCTCCGTCTACCCACCGTCGCCTCGACGGTGTCTCCTTGTCGAAATCGGAGCGGAAACGATCCTGTTGTTTTCATGAGGATTCGAATGAATCTCAGGTGGCGGGACAAACGCGTTCGGAACTGGACGGAACGGTCGGTGACAAACGTATTTGAGAGTTGGAATCAAACTTAGATCTACCATTGGCATTGAGAGTCGCCCATTGAGCAGCCACAAATAAAGGAGGAATGGACAACGAGGTGAAACCTGATCACTATTAGGTATCACCCAGTGGATGACCAGATGGGCGATGTTACTTCGACGTACCCTATTGGCCGACTAGCACAGAGCTGTCCGTATCGACCTGCGATTAATACAGCACTTAGATTTCAAAAGCACAAAAAGGATGGAGGAAGCGTAAATATGAATACGAATAAAATTCATAACTCAGAAAATATGAATATGAATATGAATACGAATACAAATATGAATATGAATATGAATACGAATAAAGCCCTAATCATATCTTTTGTGAATTTTCCCAAAAATTCACTTTTTGTGAATTTTACTAAAATTTACTGTATTTTTTGTAGATGTCACTCAATTTTCCCTATTTTACCAAGAATTTTACTTAAATTCAATTTTCGCACAAAACTTCTACAAAAATTCACATGTTGTTTTGTGAATTTCCCACAATTTATAGATATATACCTATATATTTTGGTTTTCTGTGAATTTCCCCGCAATTCATAATTTATTTTGTGAATTTGATAAAAACTTTATCCATTAATGGGTGAATTACACTCACCTTTCTCCTTTTTACTGTAAATTTGACCGTTTTTCTATTTGGAGGTTTGTAGGAGGTTCGGTATAAAAGAAGGAGCGTTTTTTCCAAGCTTTCGGCTTTATTAAGCCATCTTCAGGAGTCGGTAGGTATTTCCTCCTAGAGAGACTGGGACGAGGAGGAAATACCTACCAACCCCTGAAAATGGCTTAATAAAGCCGAAAGCTTGGAAAAAACGTTTGTTCTTTCATACCGAACCTCCTACAACCCTCCAAATAGAAAAACGGTCAATAAGCCAAGGAGGAAACACACGAAACGTTAAAAAGTTACGTAAATTTGACAACAATGCCAATTTTTGACATTTTATGTCTTTACTATGGCACATAAATGAAAAATCGTTACGCGGAGTGCGTTACGGGAAGTGTGTAACGCGGAGTGCGTTACGCGAAGTGTGTTACGAGAGTGCGTTACGCGAAGTGTGTTACGAGAGTGCGTTATGCGAAGTGCGTTACGCGAAGTGCGTTACGCGAAGTGTGTTACGCGGAGTGCGTTACGCGGAGTGTGTTACGCGGAGATTCCCTAATAATCCTTGAGGGACTTCTGAACACAACTGACCGATCCCAGATCAGCTGAGTGGCTCTAGAATCCAGTTTTTTCCCTAATGATCCCACGATTCTGAGATTTGGTATGTAGGCCCTTGAGGGACTTCTGAACACAACTGACCGATCCCAGATCAGCTGAGTGGCTCTAAAATCCTGTTTTTTCCCTAATGATCCCATGATTCTGAGATTTGGTATGTGGGCCCTTGAGGGACTTCTGAACACAACTGACCGATCCCAGATCAGCTGAGTGGCTCTAAAATCCTGTTTTTTCCCTAATGATCCCACGATTCTGAGATTTGGTATGTGGGCCTTTGAGGGACTTCTGAACACAACTGACCGATCACAGATCAGCTGAGTGGCTCTAAAATCCAGTTTTTTCCCTAATGATCCCACGATTCTGAGATTTGGTATGTGGGCCCTTGAGGGACTTCTGAACACAACTGACCGATCCCAGATCAGCTGAGTGGCTCTAGAATCCAGTTTTTTCCCTAATGATCCCACGATTCTGAGATTTGGTATGTAGGCCCTTGAGGGACTTCTGAACACAACTGACCGATCCCAGATCAGCTGAGTGGCTCTAAAATCCTGTTTTTTCCCTAATGATCCCACGATTCTGAGATTTGGTATGTGGGCCCTTGAGGGACTTCTGAACACAACTGACAAAGAGTGTACTATTCGTGGCGACGTATCTTTCAAATGGGACAACACTGAACGATAAAATCAAGTTCTTCGAGCGATATCTACTACCGTACTCGATCAAACTCAAGGGTTTGTTTCAGTTCATCGACGAGCTCAAGCTATACGACTTACCGGTGGTACTGTGTGGAGATTTCAACATTGACTTGCGTTCTGAAGAGGGGTTAGCGTTTCGTAAATTTATGACTGAAACTTTTGGGTGTGAATTAAACAATTCTCCGGAAATCTCGACGACACGAAATATGACGTGCGTCGATGGAGTTTTTACGCGGAATGTGTCAAATATACAAACTCTAGCCTACACATCGTACTTTTCCCATCATCGGCCATTACTCAGCGTTACAAATTCTGATGATAATAATGATGTAATTATGGAATGAGTAAATCAAAATTGTATTTTGAAATTTATTTGAATAAAAAAAATATTTTTTTTTAAAAACGTGTTTTTGCAATCCACAAACAAAAGTACAATACGGAGTTTTATAGGAAGGGGAAAGGGGGCGCAAAGACATAAAATGTCTCTCGTGGTTGCGTACTTGTACGAAAGCTGTATCCACCGTATGAGTTTCTCAACAACTGACTTGGTTTCATGTCACCAAGTTCGAGTCCAGTGAGAATTATAACAGTTGCTAGTCTTGAAACTGAATTTACATCAATTTTACTAAAATTCACTCTATTTGGTGTGAATGTTACTCAAATTTTCCTATTTTACTTGTTATACATAAATTTCACTAACATCCACATTTCTTGTGTGAATTGTGCCAAAATTCGCATCTTCTTGTGCATTTTATAAAACATTTTGCCATTTATGTATGAATTTCACTAACATAATACGTATGAAATATGTAATTTATAGTATGAAGGAGAAATATTTCTCCTTCATACAATGAATTTGAGAAAAAAATGCCAATTTTTTACACGAGTCGTCCTAAAATTGTTAGGAGAAATATTTCTCCTTCATACTATAACTTCGAGAAAAAATGCTAATTTTCTACACAAATGGTTCGAAAATCCTCTGTATTTGGTTTGAACATTCAAATTTACAGGAAAAAGGAGAAAGGTTAGTGTAATTCATCCATAAATGGCAAACTTTTTTTTAAATAAAATTCACAAAAAATTATGAATTGTGGGAAATTCACAAAACAAAATGTGAATTTTGGTAGAACGTTTGTGAAAAAACTTGAGTTTAAGTAAAATTCTCGCTAAAATAGAAAGTATTGAGTGACATCCACAAAAACAACAGATCTTGTTCTTGCATCAGTCACCAAACTCTACAACTATTTCCGGTACAGTGTCGAAGATGATTTCCCATGGTACTTGCGATTTGCTCACATTTCCAGCACCCACTATGAATGCAGGGGTATGGAGCGCATAAAAATCTTCTTTAGTTCACATTTAAATAGAGTTTGATTTTTTAGGATTTTTCAAGATCATCCGGAGGTTTGTTTACTCGACAAAAGGCCGTTTACACCGGACGAGTACCAAACACGAATCTATTTGATGAATCGGCGGCGGGAACGCGCTCGAGTGTTCACGAACAGGGTTCGCGTTCTCTGTTCGGCGAAGGGTAGTGTTTACAACGGCCGATCATCTGTTCGCGAACGTTCGAACAGATGCTCGGCCGGTGTAAACGGGGCTTAACACGTCTAGTTTGGACGGTGAGTTGAAAGGTGACTTTTAACATCTCGGAGGAAGCAAGAGCGTTCGTTTTCTATGATTCCAAAAAAAGTTCCTGCGCTGAGGATGGAGGAGGAGGGAGGAGATGGGTGGAGGAGATATGAGGAGGGAGGAGGAGATATGAGGAGGGAGGAGGAGGGAGGCAAGGGTCGATGGAGGGAGGAGGAGGAGGAAGAAGAAGGAGGAGGAAACAGGAGAAGGGGGAGGAGGGCGTTGGGTTTTGGTGGGTGGTGGGTGGCGGAGAAGGGTGGAGAAGGGTGGACAACTCCGTAACAACAGGGCAGAGATGAGCAGATGCGTATTCGTGAATCTGAATCCGAATCCGATTCACAGCACCCAGTTGGTTAACCCATTTGCGCCCACGGGTGCCGAACGGCACCCAGGTAATGTGAGTCGACAGAATGTCAATCCGAATGAGTGTCAATCCGAATACATTCGTATTCACGAGCGTGAATTCGAATAGATTCATATTTGCAAGTGTGAATCCGAATCCGAATCTATTCGGATTCACATCTCTGAATACGAATCCGTTTGTATTCACACTTGGATTCACTGAAAAATTCAATTCAAAAGGCCAGTGTAAATAAATAAATGTCTGTCTGTACCTCGCTACAGGTCGAGTTTCGGGTGTTAGCGAATTTTGTTTTAATCTAATTCACCAAAGCCAATCTTCAGTATCTTTGGGGAAAAGCAGCTTACTGCCCATCTCCGATTCCTTTCCTACCGATTTCTTTCCTACTAACGGAAGAAACCGGTATATCGTAGGAAAAATATCGATATCCGATATAACGATATTTTGAGGGAAAAGTGATATACCGATATTCGATATATCGATACCCATCCCTAGGAAGTAGTAACAATAGCAACAACGATTTGTCTTCAACCCCAGGTACCCACCAACCTATACTCCTTTGGTTGTGGGAAGGGGGGGGGGGGTCTAGATTCTACGATTATAATCTACCGTTTCAAATGAAAGTTGTTGACAATGGGATGGTAAAAATTAATGTTTTTTGAACCCTAGGTAACCCTCCCTTCCTGGTGGCAAGGAAAAATTCGAACGGAACGTTATAAACTTAAATAATCCTGAATACCCGTACCTAGTTTAAAATCAATTTATAAATTTTTATTTCATGATTTGTATAAATAAATTATATAAAATAGAACGGATCAGTGATCTTGATGTAGTGTTCACGGCTCACGCAAATAACGAAAACAGGTAATTCTGACGTGGTTTATTAAGGCACAACAATCTCTGTACGTCTACTGAGCTTACATTTTAAAACGAGGGAAGGAAGGTTGCTAACGGCAGGGCTGCCAACATAAGAACAACTAATCTTACACCTTTCCTACCAAGAATACACTAAGACTGGTGAACACAATGTACGCCAATTGTTGAGGAAAGCCCCAGAACAGTAGAGAATTTACAACATGGGATACCACAACGAGAAATGAACCAACAGAAAAAAACAAATTACAGATCATTGAACAAAAAGAAGAAATAGGTATATGGCATTGACATATTGAAAAATAAATGACAGACAAATCACAAACTATTGAACAAGAGTAATACAAATAAATTACAAACTATTGAACATAATCAAGCAAATAAGCTGGTCGTCTAACCTCCCGACCATATCTAGTTGTGCAAGGAGCAACCCCTTGAAGATCACATGGTGGAGACTGAATGGTGGATCCACCCGGAAGAGGAGAACCCGCTGGTGATTGAGGGGGAGGCCCTGGAGAATCAACTGTGCCCAAAGTGCCACCCGTAAGACAAACCCCACCATTAGGAACAGTACCAACACCCATCCTATGAGAGACAATTCCTCCCCCACCATCATTTACATTCGTATTCCTCCTAATGAACCTGCGATTACGCCTGAACACTCGTCCCCTCCCATCCCTGAGCAGATATGATCGGTAAGGAAGGGCTTCCAAAATAACACCCGCCCGCCACTGAGTGCGATTGTCACCAAGGTCGAGCTTGAAATAAATATGAGTACCAGGCGGCAATTCCTCAAGCTGGCATGCCCCTTTGTTAAAATAGGCCGCTTGCTTGTCCCTACTCTGCTCATGACGGTGCTGAACATCCAGATGACTAACAGGTTGAGGCTGTAGAGCATTGTACGCACAAGGCAACTTTGATTTTAGAGATCTGCACATCATTATTTGAGCGGGTGAAAACCCCAAATCTTTGAGGGGTGTGTTCCTATATTCCAGTAATGCATAGCTCACATCCTGATTGCTTCTAAGACATTTACGAAGTATATTTTTGACAATGCTCACCCCTTTTTCAGCTAACCCATTTGCTTGACTATGCTTAGGGCTGATCAGGCACGAACGAAAGTTCCAATCACTCGCAAACTGCTGGAAGGCAAAACTTCCAAAAGGAACATTATCTGAGACCAAGACGTCAGGCACACCAAGCCTAGAAAAAATTGACTTGAGCTTGGTGATAACCGTTTCTGAATTTAAATTATCAATTGAACACATCTCAACCCAATTGGAGTAGTCATCATAGCAAACCAAAAAATGACGGCCACCAAAAAACAATAAATCACAGCCAACCCTTTCCCAAGGACGGGTCGTAGGGCGAGACGATAAGAGAGGCTCCTTTTTGTTATTATTCGCCAAAGACGAGCAAATGTCACACTTCAACACAAAATCTTCAATATCGGTACCCATATTTATCCAAAAAAGACACTGACGTGCCCGTTGTTTAGTTTTTACAACCCCAAAATGACACTCATGAATAAGGTTCAACATGAAAGGTACTAATTTACGTGGGACAACTAAACGATCCTCAAAAAACAATAAGCCCTCAGATTCACTGAGGTAATCTTTAACAGCATAGTACCGACGCAAGTTTTTCGGGACGGCTCCTTCGTCAGGCCACCCCGCAGAAATAAAGAGCTTTAAAGTGCGTAACTCCAAATCCTCCTGAGTCGCTTTCACAAACTGGTTTTTACGTTGAGATGAAATATTAATATTACTGAGTTGTGTGTGACTATGAACTGTTATAACATTGTAAGACAAATCTGCTTCCTCATCACTGAGGTATGCCCTAGATAGGGCATCCGCTATATACATTTCACGGCCGGGTAAATAAGAAATTGACACATTATACCTCATAAGACGTAACAAGAGCTTTTGGAGCCTAGGCGAAACTTTATTTAAACTTTTTTTAACTAATGTCTCCAACGGCCGATGGTCAGACTTAATACTAACTACATTACCATACGTGAGCTGATGAAATTTTTCGACTGCAAAAACACAAGCCAGGAGCTCCTTTTCAATCTGTGAGTAACCCTGTTCTGCGTCAGTGAGCGCACGAGAAGCAAAGCCTAAGGGATGTCCAGCCTGTAACAATACCGAACCCATCCCACTTTGTGAACTATCAGTTTGAATTTCTAGCGGCAGGGTATGATCATAGAATCGCAAAACTGGTGCGGAAGTGAGCAATTTTTTTAAACACTCAAATTCCTTTACATGCTCAGGGCCCCAATTAAATACTGTATCATTCCTAGTCAAATCACGGAGGTGTTGTGTACATTTCGAAAATGTTGGGATAAATTTGGACAAATACTTGCACATGCCTAGAAAACGCAATACCCCTTTTTTATCTAGTGGCGGAGGCATTTCAGTGATAGCTTTCACATGCCTTTCATCCGGATGAATGCCATGTTTACCCACTATAACTCCCATGAACCGAACATTAGACATCCTAAGTTGAACTTTTTCTGCGTTAAATTTAACCCCAAAATCCCTAGCCCGATGAAGAACCAATTCTAGACTTCTATCATGATCAGCTGTATCATTCCCTGAAATGATCAGGTCATCAAAATAAGGAAATACCCCTGGAATGTCCCCAAAAATTTCCATACACTTGGCCATAAAAATTTCAGGCGCACAAGAGACTCCAAAACACAACCTATTCCATTTATATCTCCCAAACGGCGTATGAAACGTCGTCAAGTAGGAGGAATTATCGTCAAGTTCCATGTGCCAAAAACCTTGTTTCATATCAAGAACCGAAAACACGGTTTTATTAGTTAAATTCACAGTAACCTCCTCCAGAGTAGGGATGTGGTAACGGGGACGCTTGATCGCTTTGTTGAGGTTCTTTGGGCACAAACACAGCCTCAAATCACCATTGGGTTTCCCCACAATTATCAAGTTCGAAACCCAGTCAGTAGGTTTTTCAACCTTTGAAATCATACCCCTACTTTCGAGGTCGTGCAGAGTTGATTTCAGCTTGTCCCTTAACTTATAAGGTACACCACGTTGTCTATCAATTACAGGGGGAACATTCGGATCCACATAAATTTTTACCCTCCCCGGTACTTTCCCTAATCCCTCAAAACTATCTGAGTATTTGCACAACAATGGATCCGCAATGACACTGAACATTTTCTTAATTAAATTCAATTTAACACTTGTTTTGAGACCCAAAATACATTCGACATGCCCCGAAACAACTTCAAATGGGACAGCCTTATGAACCATGTCTCCTAACTTAGTTTCTACGATAATTCTCCCCACAGGTTTTAAAACTCCCGAACTACCAAATGGAGCTAACAAAGTTTGAGTGGGTAGCAACGGTGGCGTAGGCCACATTTTTTCAACAACTGAGCTACTTAAAATATTTGCCTCAGCACCAGAGTCAATTTTTGCACGAACATGAACGTTACACATTTCCAAATCTACATACCATGCTAGATCCACGTTACTGGAATCGCTCTCATTCCCCGCATCAGCCGATATGGTGTGTACCGCCGCAGAATTCTTCGGGGACTGGACAACAGCATTCGACTTCATTGCAGCTTGGGTCGGATTTGATTTCTTGGGGCACATCCTCGCGAAGTGGTTCGGCCTCTGGCAGGTGTGACAGACCTTATTGAACGCCGGACATCGTTCAGGGTACGGCATATGCGAGTAGCCACAATTCTTGCATAGCTGACCCGAGGTACCTCGATAGGTCATCCGATTTCCATCTCCACGGTATCCTGCGCCTGAACTCCTCTGTTGGGTTGAAGGCACTGACCCAGAAATATTCCTGACGGCATCCACTGATAAGGTTCCTTGATGTTTCCCATCTCCATGAATACTACTGGTCTGACGTTTTGCAGCTTCCGTCGCCCGACAAAGTTCCTCAGCCTTGGCTAGGGTCAGTTTATCGCCTTGACATAACATCATCTCGGTGAGATCAGGATCATTGACCCCTACTACTACCCTGTCACGAATCAAGTTTTCCCGTTCATTCTCATGAAAATCGCAACAGGCCGCTTGCGACTTCAATTCAATCAAAAACGCATCAAAATTCCTACCTTCATGTTGTACAATCCTGTTGAAGAGAAACCTCTCATACACAGAGTTTCTTTTCTGACCACAATGTTCATCAAACGCCTTGATAACGTCCTTGTAGGTTGTCGTATCAGCTAACCCCAGCGTATTAAACACCTCCACACCTTTCCTTCCAAGGCATGTCATCATGACACCCACCTTCACGACGTCATCTGCAGCGGACAATTCTTTACCGGCTAAATAGAAATTGAGCTGCTGTTTGAAAGTCTTCCACTCCTTTCCCAAGTTCGGGGAATCAAAGTCAATAGCTGAAGGCACCATGTTCGTTAATCCACTCATTTCGACGTTTGAGTAACTTCTGACACCATGTAGTGTTCACGGCTCACGCAAATAACGAAAACAGGTAATTCTGACGTGGTTTATTAAGGCACAACAATCTCTGTACGTCTACTGAGCTTACATTTTAAAACGAGGGAAGGAAGGTTGCTAACGGCAGGGCTGCCAACATAAGAACAACTAATCTTACACTTGATGGAAGGGTAATCTGTATAGATCTTGTCCAAGAAGTTTGAGCTTGAGCTGCATGAGCGAACCCTCGACTGTTCCCTCCTCCCATCGTACGCCTCAAACGACAAACGTGACTTCCATTCTGCGGTCATTAGTCGGAATTTCTTCCGCACTCAACATCAATCAGAGCTCAATCACTTTCTTTGCTCGAAGTCGGTCCTGCGGAGTCGACCGGAGTTGACGCTGCATCCCGTCTCGTACTTCTCCTCGCCACAATCATTGTTCTTCCCCCACTCTGCCGCCCTGATTACTCGTGAAAATCAATCAGACACCTCCCACCCGATCATCCTCTTTTTCATTCCTCTATCACTTCTTACAGTTCAATTCGAACCCTTACTCTACCCCCCCCCCCCCACCACCAAAGACGTTAACTCCATCAAATTCGCGATAAGGAACATGTGGGCAGATAGAAAGACGGTATTTTTTTTTTTTAATTTGTTTTATTTGGCATTACAAACAATTTGCATACAGCCATATATAATGTAAAACAAAGTACAGTTATTAATTAATTACATTTATACTGAGTCATATTTTAATGTTACACTTAGATAAAAACTTAAATATTTCTTTGTAGACCTCTACGTTGGCTGATGACAAAAGTGAAAGATAGTCCAACCTGACATTGGTTTTCCTCACAATCGCGTTAAATAACCGGATTCTCTCGTTCTCGTATTCGGGGCATTCCATAATTAAGTGCTCCAACGTTCCACTGTGATTTCCGGATCTCTGACATTGTGGTGACTCCCTAAGGCCGATTTTGTGGAGGTAATAATCACATACGCCGTGGTTCACCCTTAGACGGAATATCGGTCGACACGTTGCCTTCTCCAACCCTTTGTTCTTAAACCACGTTACATGCGGCGGGTACGGTTGAATCTGTTTGTACGCCCTACCGTTCGGTGACTCTACGAATTGAACCTTCCATTTAGCGTAATAATTTTTCTTTATTATGGGTGCAAATTCTTCCACCAACACTGGATGGTCTAGCGTGGCTCCCGAAATCGATCCCTCCCTAGCCAACTGGTCCGCTCGCTCATTCGGGATGAGTCCCACATGTGCTTTCACCCAAATGAATACAATGACCTGGCCGTTATCCTTGATGTCCTTCAGAAGTTTAAGTAATCGTACTATCAACCCGTTCCTCGCCCTTTGAATCCCACTGGACCTCAGAAGCTGCAGAGCGCTCAGGGAGTCAGTGCATATTAGGTACGTTCTGTTCGTTGAGTTTTGCAATATATACTCTAATGCTTTCAAAATTGCAAGCACTTCGGCATTAAAGGACGATGTAGTGTGAGGTAGCTTAAATTTCTCTTCGTATTCCGTCAACACTTCATAAAACGCACATCCCACAGAATCTCCACACTTCGATCCATCAGTGAATATGAGCGTGGCATCCGGCCACCCAGAGTTGACAAAATTGCAGAACTTCTCGTTAATGTTCATCCCTTCTCTGAGTTCATACGTAAAAAGTTTGACTTTCCTGTAGAGTGTGGTTCTCATCAGACGGTAGGGAAATAGAAAGACGGCTAAGGAGGCTCCTCTAGCGAGTAGTTCACATCCGACGGTAGCGAAATGGAAAGACGGTTATGGAGGCTCCTCTAGAGTGTGGTGAATGAATGAATGAATGAAATGAAAGTTTATTCCAAGAAAACAAATAACAAAAAACTTCAATATAATAGTGGAATATACCCCAGGGCCATAGGGAAATCCCTGTGCGGCTAGGGGGAGTTGCTTCTTAAAGGTTATAAAAGGAAAAAAAGGAATGATACTCTATTTTAACAACATATGTACAATACATACTAATATGAGGAGAGGAAATACATATATATTTTTAGGAATACACTACATAAATACTAGAGAGAGCCTCTTCGCACCTAGAATGACCGCGAGAGATTAGCCATGTAAATACTTTTCTTTTGAAGGCTGAACGAGAGAAACCGGAAGGGCTTCTCATCTCATCAGGCAGCATTCGGATGAGATACGGGATGCAGTAGAATATATGTTTGGATGTGCTCCATAGACGGGTTTTTGGTGCGGGTATTACTGCTTGGGTGGTGGGTCGCAAACCATAACGGACAGCCTGAGGGCTACTGAAGAGATCGGGGTGTTTGTGGAAGAAAGAGAGGGAGGCTTTTATATAAAGTTGTTGGATGGAAAATACGCGGACAAAGTTGAATAGATCAGTTGTTGGAAATCTACGAGGTTTTTTTGAAATTATTTTTAAGATTGATTTTTGTAAAATGTTGAGTGGGTTTATAACATTCGAAGCTGCTCCTCCCCAAGCAATAATACCAAAGCATATGATGCTTTGCACCAGAGCCTTATATATTACAATGGAATTTACTAGGCTAAGGCACCCTCGGAGTTTATAAAATAAGTGGGTGAATTTACGGAGTTTCTGGGTCAGAGCTATTACTTGATCATCCCACTTCAGATCCTCGTCGATTATTATACCCAAGTACTTTGCAGACTGCACCCGTTCCAGCACTGGGCATGAAGCACACTCGCTCTGTGAGCCACAGATATGTAATTTAATTTGTGCGCTAACATATTTTTTGGACGGTGATTTAGAGAAGACGAGATATTTTGTTTTTTTAACGTTCAAGCTCAAGGTATTTTTGCAAAGCCATTTAAAAATTTTATTTACGTCACTATTTGCTGAATGGAAAAGCTCGTCCCAAGTGTCACCCTCACACAGGATCGCCGTGTCATCTGCAAATAAATATGAGGTACCCAGCAGGTTTAAAATACCAAGCTGATTGATAAAAATCAGAAAGAAAATTGGGGCCAGCGTGCCACCTTGAATAACTCCATATTCGATAGGGTTTTCACTACTGTCAGCGTTCTCAATTGTAACTATCTGCTTCCGTTCGTTGAAATAACTTGTGACCCATTCCAATTCTAAACCCTTAACGCCATAGGATGGTAGCAAATTTATAAGCAGGTCTCTATCGATTGAATCGAATGCTTTAGCCATGTCCAGCATAATAAGAATGCCCTTTTTCCCCCGATCTAATAGCGAATTTATATCTTTGGTTAGTGTATATAGAGTCTCCTCAACCCCCATCCCCCTCCTGAAACCGAATTGCCTACTTGACAGTAAATTCTGATCTTCAAGATGTGCGTACAGGAGCTGTTTAACCCATCGCTAGATTAATTTGGAAATTGTGCTTAACAAAGAGATCGGGCGATAGTTAGAGAGATCGGAAGCATCACCGCCTTTGAACAAAGGTATGACACGAGCTATCTTGAGTAGATCGGGGAAAATACCATTTTTTAGGCTAAGGTTTATTATGTGCACGAGAACATTTTTCAGTATTTTGTAATATTTCTTTATCAGACTTAAAGAAATACTCATCCGACGGGATCTAAAAGTGTCCTTGCCTATAAACACGGAGCTTGTAAGGCTATGTCCTACGTGGACGGCGAGCCGAACGGCGAGAAACGACGAGCGGCGGAAAGAGTGTCCTATGTGGAGGCGAATGAACGAACGACGAAACTCGAGTGAAATTTGCTTCGTTCGTTCCCTGCCAATATTTCCCGCTATGAAGATGTTATTTTCGAAACTTTTATTACTAAATATCTCAGCAGCCAAGCTTTATTATGTAGGTACCTTGAAAGAATCGACGTAGTCCGCGACATTCTGCAAATGAACTCGAGAGCAGTATGGGGAATTTCACCACCTCGATCCCGAACATAGGCAATATGATGATCAATATTCGAATTTTGGTCTCTGTGGTACTCAGTGGAACTACCATTATTATGAAACTAGTAATTTTCTTATACAAAATGGAGAATAACTGCAACCGTGGGGTTGCGCATCTTTGAGCGCTAGTTGAGCGGGTTGCGCTCAATAAAAAGAAGTTGTCGAAGTAAAAAGTTCATGAAATTTGAAGTAGAATCCGAATCTGAAATAAAAAAACTCTGCAAATTCTTGACACAACGGTTTATTATCTTCCTTGTGCAGATCACCCTTCTGTCTATACCAGACGGTGTTGCAAATCGGCACCATACCATATTCTCACCGTACTCATACCATACCATACGAATTTCTTTCCTATCATACCATACTGTACTATACCAAATCATACATACAATAATATACCATACCATACTCATACCATGTCATACAAACCGAGTGAATATTGAAACGTCATCCATTTCTGACCTATATTTAAAATTTCAAGTATCTAGCTCATCATCAAAATTTAATTTGTTTAAACAAATAGGTATTATTTAAACAATTTTACAGACAAGAAACCGAGTGAATATTGCATTGTGATCCAGTTCTGACCTATTTTTAAAATTTCAAGTCAATAGC
Organism: Stenodema calcarata; assembly: GCA_963920205.1. NCBI lineage: Eukaryota > Metazoa > Arthropoda > Insecta > Hemiptera > Miridae > Stenodema > Stenodema calcarata. The sequence continues at coordinate 1,546,010 of OY986054.1, forward strand.
TCAGCATCAGAATTTAATTTGTATTATTACAAAAAGGTATTATTTAAACAATTTTACAGATGAGAAACCGAGTGAATATTGCAATGTGGTCTATCCCCGACTCACAGTTAAAATTTCTAGACTGTAGTTTACCGGGAAGATGAAAAAAGGTAGTTTTATTCTGGGCGTTGACCCACGTAACGGCCGTTTTTCCTAAACCTTTGCACGCTCACTGTGAACGAACGGCTGGTCGCACAAAAATCCAATTGGTCTTAAAAGAGTCGTAATTTTTCAGGTCATTCGAAAGTGAACTAAAACTTACACGGTTCAGTCAAATATTTTGAGATATGACATCGTCGAAATTTTAAATTTCGTTTTGAACCCCTTCCCCTTGACCTAGGGTTATGAAAAGTTTCGAGGATCATTGTGGGGCTGGTCCAAACTCAGAAACCACAAAATTTCGTACCGCGTACCCCAGGTTGGGAACCTATGCTTTATGCCAATAAAATCTTATCAATCAATCAATCAATTCTGGTCTCGAGGTTAAGTACTCGACTCATAATCGAAAGAAACAGGACCGAGTCCAGACACCAACGGGAAAAATGTGTTCCCTTGATTCACCCTTTCCCTCAGATCACGTCAGAACACAAGCGACCGGCGGGCTACTACGTCAGAGCCTATGACGCACGAGCCTATGTCGTCAGACGGCTGGCAGAAGGCCAACTAATACGTCAGAGCCTATGACGCACGAGCCTATGACGTCAGACGACTGGCAGGAGGCCAACTAGTACGTCAGAGCCTATTACGCACGAGCCTATGACGTCAGACGGCTCGCAGGAGGCCAACTAGTACGTCAGAGCCTGAGACGCACGAGCCTATGTCGTCAGACGGCTGGCAGAAGGCCAACTAATACGTCAGAGCCTATGACGCACGAGCCTATGACGTCAGACGACTGGCAGGAGGCCAACTAGTACGTCAGAGCCTATTACGCACGAGCCTATGACGTCAGACGGCTCGCAGGAGGCCAACTAGTACGTCAGAGCCTGAGACGCACGAGCCTATGAGGTCAGACGGCTGGCAGAAGGCCAACTAGTACGTCAGATCCTATGACGCACGAGCCTTTGACGTCAGACGGCTGGCAGGAGGCCAACTAGTACGTCAGAGCCTATGACGCACGAGCCTATGACGTCAGACGGCTGGCAGGAGGCCAACTTGTACGTCAAAGCCTATGACATGTACAGCTTTCGTACAAGTACGCAACCACGAGGGACATTTCATGTCTTTGCGCCCCCTCCCACACCCACACCACGTACTTACTTCATTTTTTTTTAAAAATTGTTATATAAATTATTGAGAATGATTACCTGTTTGTAAACAATTATTTAAACAATCACGCTCATACCGCAGCTTGTCGGCCACGCACACCGCAGTGGTTAACGTAATATTGTTAGGTAAATCAAGAGCTATCCATCGAGTGGTGAACGATTTTTGTACGATGATAACTGGCGAAGTTAAAGTTCCGTAGCAACGAATCGGTTGTACGTGAAAATCATTAGAAAATTTCTGAAAACATTTAATGTTTCATAACACTTTCTTCGTCACACCGTAATGTCACACTTTTTGAGTTATGTACCATAGTAAAGACATAAAATGTCAAAAACGAAGAACAGAAAGATTGACGACAAAACAGCGAAAAAACGAAAAAGTTGGGATGCGGTGGCTTTCAGGTCCTCGTGGTAAGCTGATCTTATGCCAAGGAGAACTATCGGAATGAAGTCAATCCACTGAGACGATGCATGCGCGCGAAGCGCAGTCTTGATAGTTCTATTCAGGCGTTCAACCAAATGATTGGCAGATGGATGAAAAGAAGAAGTGTGGATGTGACGCATTCCCAGAACTTTGGACAGTGACCGCAATAGTGCGGATTCGAATTGGCGCCCATGATCACTCGTGATTCTGAGTGGAACGCCAAAACGACTCGGAGGTGGAATCGACTATAGGAATACACTCGGGCCAGCGGGTAAAACGGTCTGTGACTGTGAGACATGGAGGCTTCTTAGAGTGTGGTCCTAGATAAATGATAAATGAAACAATATTAAATAATAGCAGGTATAATACTAAGATTTCTACTTGGGCTACCGACGTTGGCAATGAATAATAGGCAAAAGGAAGTACCTACCACCAAATTTTCGAAATATCCATCCTTCCGTTGTTTGAACCCGCTGTTCCCCAGAAAGAACGTTGATCCGACTAGCTGCCGTATGGTACACGCTCTTGTTGACGATATTTCGTTCGGTTAACCTCTGAGCCCCCACAGAACGAACCTGATTTGACCTTCTTAAATATGAAAATGCTCGATATTTATTGTGCATTTTCTTTGAAAATTCGATCAATGTTAAGAAACAAATATGACCTACGGTGCCTTCCCCCCTCACTCCTTAACTTCGACCTAGTTAAGTCCCGGCGCAGCCCTTCGGAAAAGCTCTTTATTATTCAGGAAGGGATCCCTCCAGTGACCTTAGATGAGCTAGGCCACGACCTGTCAAAACTGTAGTGGAGGGAAATGGGATATCAGACGAGGTCCCCAGTTACATTTAAACTTCGAGTCCATCCCATCCCAGTTTACTCGTACGTACCGCCACTCGTCCCCTGATCCAAAAAGTTGGTTAATCTCTTTTCGTCAAGTGATCCAAAACTTGACCGCTCCCCACTGATGGTCATTAACGGCTGACGGACTTCAAATTTCGACGGGATGACTCCCGAGAGGATCCCACAATGTTAATTTCATAGCGGTGATTTGGTTACGCGAGCGTAACTCTCCAAAGTTCTAGGTCATATTTTTGGTGTCTCTCGGGGCAAGCTATAATATTTTTGATTTTCAGAACTGGACCTTCCCCCCACTCCTCATCCCCTGCTTTCAACTAAATTTGGGAACCAGTGTAAGGTTGGCTTTGAACTGTGGGTCGCAGCAGCTGCTTACTAATTTACTTCATGAACCCATACACATACATGTATAGGTATGTACGGGTTCATGAAGTAAATTAGTGATTGTGCACACTCACTAATGCACATTTGTATCATAATTCGTATTTGAGTGATTTTGTATTTTTAGTTTGAAATCACGTTGTGTTGAAGTTGGGTGTATTTGGCCTAAACAGTAGCATGCAAACTTCTCTTGACATCGACCGTCCAATTCGTATTCCAGAATATTCATATTAGAGAAGGTTCCGCTTGTGTAGCTGTTGATGAATAACATGTAGGTAGGTACGCTTGAATTATTCACTGGGAGATGTAGAGAACGAGGGTAAAACCTCATGTGCCTAATTACATCGTATGCCAACTATAATCTGTTTCCATTCAAATCAAATTTCGAAATCAGAAACCTGTAGGTTTACCACACCGCGACTGAATGACATTACCTACGTCATTCAGGCATCTTACCCAAGTGTAATTCGTAACCTATGTAATTCAATATTACTAGTCAGGTCGTAAATCACGACGTCGCACAGTGGGACGAAACGGGAATGAATGTGAAGTGTTATACAAATCTAATAGAATAATCTAGGAAGTATACTCGGACATTATCGGAACCAAAGTGATCTTTTATTCACAACGTTGGCACAACTCCTAGCAACCATATGATTCATGGATGACATCTGATTGTGGGTAATAATAATAATGTGTATCCAGCTACTCAACACTACATCTCCCCCACTTCACTTTTCTTTTTTTTTTTATTTCCTATCAGGCTTCGAAACCATAACGTTGAGGAGTGTTTTTATTCCTTTGGGGTCTTCTGGGCTGATTCTCTTCAGTTGCAGCAGCAGCAGCAGCAATAGATCCCTGTCGCAAGGTATCCATATGGTAGAGCGACTTCTAGTCGAATTTCCCGTCATCCAGAGAAAGGATACGATCCAAAAACTGGTTCTTGATCAAGTGGATAACCCAAACTTTACGATGAATACCTTCCGAGTGGTGATAAACAGTGATAACAGTGATAATGAAGTCTTGATGTAGACTCTCTTCAATACATGGAAGGCAAACGAGAACTAGTAAGTTGGACAATTATTTTACCTATGAATATTTCACTTTTACTGAAACCTAGATCGATTTCATATGAAAAACATCTGCTAAATCGATTGGAATAATCATTTTGCCGGTTTTTTTTAGTTAGAGTAATCTACAAGCGAAAAACCGATGGTATCTTTTTGGATCCCTTGGGATCAGTGTGTCGTGCAAACGGATTCCATACGGATCCTTTGGGCTGAAGCTGTCGGGAAGTTACTTCCGTTGGTTTCCGTTTGGATCCTTTGGGGTGTAGTTGTCGTTGTGAATATATGTTTTTACCTGCATTTCTCAAATAATAATGAACCTAACAGTAATTCTCTGTTTCTTTTTCATGATTCTAGTATTCTAGCCGAGGGCTGAAAATACTAAGTTTGGTCCCTAAAAATGGATCATGGTCGGATGAGGAGGGTTCAGACGACGATGACTTTACAGACGATGACTTTACGACGATGACTTTACAGACTTTACGACGATGACTTTACAGACGACGATGACTTATATGAACGACAATGAACTTTACAGACGACGATGAAATATATGTTTTTACCTGCATTTCTCGCAAATGGCGCTGAAAATATTTGAAATTCATGTAATAGAGAAATCTTTCAAATAATAATGAACCTAACAGTAATTTTCTTTTTCATGATTCTAGTATTCTAGCCGAGGGCTGAAAATACTAAGTTTGGTCCCCAAAAATGGATCATGGTCGGATGAGGAGGGTTCAGACGACGATGACTTTACAGACGACGATGACTTTACAGACGATGACTTTACGACGATGACTTTACAGACTTTACGACGATGACTTTACAGACGACGATGACTTATATGAACGACGATGAACTTTACAGACGACGATGAAATATATGTTTTTACCTGCATTTCTCGCAAATGGCGCTGAAAATATTTGAAATTCATGTAATTACATCATGAAAAAGAAAAATACTGTTAGGTTCATTATTATTTGAAAGATTTCTCTATTAATAGAGAAATCTTTCAAATAATAATGAACCTAACAGTATTTTTCTTTTTCATGATTCTAGTATTCTAGCCGAGGGCTGAAAATACTAAGTTTGGTCCCTAAAAATGGATCATGGTCGGATGAGGAGGGTTCAGACGACGATGACTTTACAGACGATGACTTTACTATTACTGTATTGTGATTTATAATGTATTGTGATTTTTGCTCTTACCTACATAATATGTAAGAAACAACATATTATGTTGTATTATGTTATGGGAAAATTGTGATACTTACCTAGGTTATTGAAATTATTTTTTGTGGTTTTCCAATTATAAGAATACAATAGAGTATTGGAGAAAAGGAAGAAATCTGATATAAATAAGACGTCTGATATTATAAATGTGATATTATAAAGTCTGATCATATAAATAAGAAGTCTGTTATAAGTCTGATATTATAAATGTGATATTATAAAGTCTGATCATATAAATAAGAAGTCTGACATCCTGTGATGAAAGAAAAACACGTATCTACCTATGTACCTCTGTTATGTTTGTTATTACATTCAAATAAATATATTGAAGTTTATCATTTCTACGTTGATTTTATGTGGCCAAATCAGACACTCACTCCTCACGGTATCCGTTTGGACACCATCCAGCGCCAGGCCGGTCCCAAGGTATCCATTTGGACACCGTCCAGAGACACCTCGGTCCCAAGGTATCCATTTGGATACCGTCCAGCGACAACTTGGTCCCAAGGTATCCAAAAAGATACCATTCATAAATCTATCTGTATTTTCAAAATATGAAACTCGTGTGACCCATGGGAGGTACCATGCACCTATCTGTATCAAAACTAATCAGAATTTAAAAAAAAATCCGAATTTTTTCGAAAAATGAAAAACCTGGGACGTTAAGGGTTAAGTTTCAAGTCTTTGATCCACACTCGATCACCTGATTGAAGCTCAGGTAGTGGCCTGGCTCCCTTTCTCCTGTCATAGTTTTTCTTGTTTCTTCTTTTTATATTTTCATCTTTTGAGATGAATCGTTTCATTGAATCCTCGTTGACTTTTTGGAACGATTTCAATGAGGGCAAGTCGGACCGAATTTTCCTTCCGTACAAAAGCTCCGCTGGGGAAAGTCCTGACTCCAAAGGGGTGGTACGGTAGGCCAAGAGTCCAAGATTTGTATCTCCGTTCTTAGATAAGATTCTTTTGGCTATACCAACAGCATTTTCAGCCTGCCCATTCGATTGTGGGAAATGGGGACTACTGGTAACCAACTCAAATCCATACTCTTCTGCGAACTTTTTGAACTCATTCGATGTGTACTGAGTACCACCATCGGTCCTCAATTTTAGTGGTATGCCATGCCTCCCAAAAATGTTCTTTAATCTCGCTATTATTGCATCTGACGTCAGCCTGTCCACCTTTACCAACTCCAAAAATCTGGAATAGTAGTCCTGTACTACAAGGAACCACTGGCCTTTGAACTTCAGCAAATCAGAGCCCAGTACCGTCCATGGTTGGGGAGGCAATTCTGATGGTATCAATGGTTCCGCTAGGTTCTGGCGATTCTCGATGCAGATGCTGCAATTTGCCACAAGACTTTCTACCTGAGATGCACATCCTGGCCACCACACTGATTCTTGTGCACGCCTCCTGCACTTTACTATACCCAAATGACCCGAGTGCAGGCGCAGCAGAATGTTTTCTCGCATCTTTTTGGGGATAAACAATCGTCTTCCTTTAACCACCAAACCTTGCTCTATAACCAGTTCATTTTTATACTTCCAATAGACTGAATTTCTGTCCCACGTGTTGTCTTCTATCCATCTTTTTATCATCTGCGTCTCTGAGTCTTCTTCCTGTTCTTTCCTAATTTCTTCCAGCCTCCTATCCGAACACGGAAGCGCGTCTCTTATGCTTTGAACAAAAAGTTCCTCTTCCTCCTGTTCTTCCTTGAGAGCTATGACGGCACGTTCGGCATCTCCTACAGGGTACCTTGACAAACAGTCTGCTACGTAATTATGTTTCCCTGGGAGATACTCTATATCGAAATCAAATATCTGTAAACGCATTCTGAATCGCTGGAGGCGGGCGGATAAGTCTGATATGGGGTTTAAGCCCATTATCTCAACTAATGGCTTATGGTCTGTCACCAATAGAAATTTCCGACCAAGAAGATGATTGGAAAACTTTTCGCAAGCCCAGACCAATCCTAAGGCTTCTTTCTCGATTTGAGCATACCGTGATTCTGTCTCCGACAACGTTCTTGATGCATATACGACTGGGCGCCAGGAAGCATCGTTTTGTTGTTCCAACACTGCACCCAATCCATACGATGAAGCATCCACGGTTACTCTGGTCCCCGCATCCCTCTTGAAGGTAGCCAAGACAGGGGCACACGAAGCAGCGTTCTTCAAATCTAGAAAAGCTTTTTCCTGTGGCTCGTCCCAAGTCCATTCTGCTTCAGACTTCAATAAAATGCGAAGAGGAGCGGTCAATGTTGCTAAATCCGGGATAAATTTTAGTATGTAATTAATCATTCCCATACATTTCCTCAAATCGGACAGGCTTTCAGGTCTTTTCATTTCAAAGATCGCCTTAGTCTTTGCCGGGTCGGGGCGAATCCCCGTCTTATCTACTAAATGTCCTAAAAATAATACCTTTCTTAAATTGAATTCACATTTTTCTTTGTTCAACTTCACCCCACTTTCAGCCAAACGTTTTAGGGTAGCCGTCAGTCTTCTGTCGTGTTCGTTCTGTGTCTTCCCTACCACTAGTATGTCATCAGCTAGGTTCACAATACCATCAAGGCCATCTATTATTTGAGAAATACGTTTCTGGAATACTTCAGGCCCAGAACCAAATTCCAAAGGGTAGAACCTTGAAGAAAAATCGTCCGAAGGGGGTTATAAATGTGGTAAGCTTATAAGAATTCTCTGTTAAAGGGACTTGCCAAAATCCGTTGGCAGCATCAAGTTTGGAGAAGACTTGAGCTCCCTCTAATTTCAAGAGACATTCGTCTACAGTAGGAAGTTGCAAGAGTTCCCTTCTTATAAACCTATTCAAATTGGTATAGTCCACACACAATCTGATACGCCCCCCTTTTCTAGGCACTACAACCACCGGTGAACACCATTCTGTAGGCTCAACTACGGGCTCAATTACGCCTTCACTAACCATCCTATCGAGCTCCTCCCTCACTTTGTCCTGCAATGAGATAGCTACTCGCCTGGGAGCAAGGACGGCGTATGGTCGAGCATTCTCTTCTAAGACTATTTCATAAGGATGGTTCATCTTTCCCTTACCTTGAAAAACAGTAGGATGGTCCTTTATAACCCCCTCAACGCCATCTACGTTGAAGGTAATTAACCCCAATTTCACTAGAGCACTCCTGGATAGAAGAGGCGACATCTGACCTGGCAAGACATACAGAGGTTCTGAGAGCGACCGATTTTTATAACAGTCTTTTTCACATCCAGGTGCAAGGATTTGGCTAACTCCCTACTGATGACTGAGACATCTGCACCTGAATCCATTTTGAAGGTGATTGGGTGTTCGTTAATCATCAATTTAACTACAGGGCAGCGGTCATTATGGACCTCATGTATCCGGAGCTCCCCCAGGTACCCAATGGCATTGTCATCGTCGCTTGGGTCTAGTTTAACTTCTTTAATGGACCCTTTTTCTCTCTTACAAACACGGCTAAAGTGCCCAATGTTGCTACAATTCCGACACTTTTGTCCGGTAGCAGGGCATCTTTTTTCAGGAGTGTGGAAGTAACCACAGCGTGAGCACTTTTTCCTGTCATGGGTCACTGCTACAGGCTCAATATGATTTTCTGGAGGAGGAGTTTCACGAACAACCGATTGCTGACAGTCAATAGCCTCCATCTGTCTAGCCGCTTGTATTGCTTTTTCCAAGATTAGATGTTCATCCATCTGAAGACTTCTTGACAATTTAGGGTTACTAACTCCTATAACAATGATATCGCGGATTAAGCTTGCCTTGAGGGTTCCTAACTCACATGTCTCGGCCAATTTCCGAACGTCATTGATGAAGCTATCTACTGGTTCCCCCGTTTGTTGCCTTCTCTTTAGAAATTTGGCTCGTTCAAAAACAATATTCTTTCTGATTCCTAGGTACCTCTCAAAATGTTCAATTACACGGTCAAAATTATCTTTTTCCTCATCAGAAAGATCGAATATTTCCAACAAATCTTCACCCTCGTCCCCCAAACAATATAGAAGCATGCTTACCTGCTGACTGTCGCATTTCTTACTTAATTCCGAAGCTTGTCGATACCTTTCGAACTTTCGTTTCCATTTCGGCCAAGCTGCTGGTTTCGTAAAATCAAATTGTTCTGGTGGCGAGACTTGATATTGAGAACCACCCACATCTCTCACCTCAGGCGGCGGTGGCGATTCCTTTCTCCGAATCACACTTCCCTTCTTCATTTGCTTCTCACTCCTAGTCATTTTTAAATACACCTGACACCATGAAGTGTTATACAAATCTAATATAATCTAGGAAGTATACTCGGACATTATCGGAACCAAAGTGATCTTTTAATCACAACGTTGGCACAACTCCTAGCAACCATATGATTTATGGATGACATCTGATTGTGGGTAATAATAATAATGTGTATCCAGCTACTCAACACTACAGAATGGAAACTTGAACTTTGTATTGACCTCAAATTTCGTATCGGTACGTTTTGAAGGTGTCGAACTCAAATCTGTTTCTCTGCATTTTTCTTTGCACCAAATTTAGTTTGCAATATTACATTTTCCAAGTTTTTATACTGGCTTATGTGGGATATACTTGTTCATGGGGTTCACCGTGTTTTTTCAAAGCAAACTATGTAATTTCATGTAAATAGATAATGTACCTACATTTGTTTCCTTTTTTTTATCGGGACTCTTGTGTACTTTGGATTTTGATTGTGGTTGGGTGTTGAGGGAGAGTAAATTTAGTATTATTTTATATTGCTGCAGTAATGAGGATTGAGTGCAAATTAACAGTGAAGAAAGAAAATTAAACGGTTACTAATGTGGTTAGTCAATAGAAGCATAACTTGTTGTTGTTGTTGTTCACCAATAAAAACAAAATGAAACCAATAAGTAGAAATAGAATTATTTTCTTACAGGTATCTATTTTTGTGTGGGTGGATTTTGACGAAGTCGAGGCACTTGTTCGAACATGATGCGCCGCCCGAACCCGGTAATTTTAAGAACATATTTCTCTCAGCGAATACCGGTAGAAGCCTCTCGTCAAACCGTTCTGTCGATAAAACACAAATATTTAAACGAAAAAATCATAATCGACTACCATAATACATTGGATCGTCATCTCTCCTGACTATTAATTCACCTAATCTATGTTAAAAGATATTCTGAAGGCTATAAGTATCCAAATATTTGACGGATTCAACCTACGTAATGTGAAAATAGTCAACGTTCAGCTCGTTTTCAGGAGAAAAATTTGTAAAACTGTCACGAAACCTTATACCTATGTTGAGGATTCGTTGATGTATGTTCAGTGAACACTGTTCAATGAACATTGTTCACTCGAGTCTATATACTCGTAACAGGCGGGAATACCTTAGATGTGAAAGGAACTTTAGATATTGACCAATGTTGGGAGTTTTGCCTCATTCGTACCACTGTCCGACATACCGTTCCGAAATTGTATTTCATACCACACTCTAAAGCAGAATGTTGATGTTGTTGCATCGCGGGGTTGTTCATAGAACGTGTCGAGTAGATGCTAAGGTCACATTAACCTCGCAAAACTGTAACGGTGAATATTATTTTGGTTTATTATCTTCGATAATGAACCATTGGAATCGCCCAAAGAAAAAAAAATTTTAACCCCCCCTCAAAATTTGTTGGTTTACGTTTCAAGATACGTAGATTCAGAAAATCGAATAAAAAAAAATCCGTCCGTCCGCCGTACGCCGTCCGCCGTACGCCGTCCGCCGTACGCCGTCCGCGGCACATTGCCCAGTTAGCGTTGAGTTAAAATTACGAAATTTGGTTTCTGGGTTTGGACCAGCCCCACAATGATCCACGAAACTTTTCATAACCCTAGGTCAAGGGGAAGGGGTTCAAAACGAATTTTGAAATGTTGAAAATTCCATATCTCAAAAAATTCCAATCAAACGGTATGTTTTTTATTTCATATTTAGATAGAGTTTGTTCCGTAGAATTTTGGTTTTTTAAGACCATCCGCAGCTTTGTACGACCAGCCGTTCGTTCACAATGACGGCTCAAAGATTGTGCCTCACAACTCGATCGTGACTCAAACTGTTGAAATACAGGTCCATTTTCATACTAACAAGCTCTTTGGAACATCATAATATAACATCATATTATGGCTTAAGTGATGTCGAGTTTGTTGTTCTGAGGTGCGTTTCGTGCTACGGAAATGAAGGTAATTTCGAATGTTTGTTGGTAGGTACTTCTTTTATAGAAAAATAATTTTTATTACCGACGTAGTATTAAAAACCCCAGAATTGTATCGTATTAATTAATCATAATTAATAATAATAATTATTATTAATAAATACGAATTATTAATACCTAACAATAAATTATAATAATTTTCACTAGGTACTTGATAAAATTGTTAATAATTAGTGATAACTTATAATAATAATTAATCTAACATTTAGGATCTAGACATTTAGACCTAGTGATCTAGACAGAAGGGTGATCTGTACAAAGAAGATAATGAACCGTTGTGTCAAGAATTTGCAGAGTTTTTTGTAATCGACTTGTTTTAATATCATCGTACATATATTAGAACTGTATTGGCCACTTTGTTCCGGCCTTCACCCTTCAAGCGCCCACAAACGTGAGTGTACGACAATGCTCTCAATTAAATTAATTTTGTCTTGGCTCATAAAAATAGGATACGAGCGAGTTGATTTGTTCTTCAAGAGTATTTACGTTTAATATTATTGTTATTTTTCTCTAAGCAAGAAGTTTTCATTTTCTGTTTCTATTAGATACCGATTCAAATGTCTATACCTGTTTCAAAATTAGGAAGCAATTCGCGCCCAACAGTAGGTACAGGCTTTGCCTAAAGTTGGGCAACATATTCATATATTTTTAGCATGGAACATGCTTTAGCCTTGGACTAACTAGCCGAAAAATGTCACGCGGAATGTGTCACGAAAAATTGGTCACAAAAAATAGTCACAAAAAATGGGTGACGAAATTTTTTAATGATTTTCACGTACAACCGAGTCGTTTCTAGGGAAATGAAACTTCTTTAGTTTTCATCGGACAAAAATCGCTCTCCATTCGTTGGAAAGCTCTCGATTTATCACGCATTTATGTCGCAGTTTTATATTTATCTACGAGATATTAATCCAACAATGCGATGTTATAAATGGTTAGTAAACAATCTTACGTGCGAGGGTCGAAGCTTCATTACCAGGGAAGCTAATTAGAAAACATACATCGTATCCATTGCCGTCATGACAACTATAAGAAGTAGTGAGAAATAGTGAACAAACAGAGAAAGAAGACATAGCTAAAGCATGTTCCATGTTTCTCGATTTTTAGCCGCAGGCTCCAAACGGTAAGCATCCGGGGGGTCCAGGGGGGCTTGCCCCCCTGGCGAGGCGCGAAGCGCCGAGTTTGTCTTGATGTATCAACCATGTATATTATCTATGAATAAAACTATTTAAAAAACTCTGCAAATTCTTGACACAACGGTTCATTATCTTCTTCGTACAGATCACCCTTCTGTCTAGATCACTAGGTCTAAATGTCTAGATCCTAAATGTTAGATTAATTATTATTATCAATTATCACTAATAATTATTATTAACAATGTTATCAAGTACCTAGTGAAAATTATTATAATTTATTGTTAGGTATTAATAATTCGTATTTATTATTAATTATGATTAATCAATACGACATAATTCTGGGGTTTTTAATACTACGTCGGTAATAATTATTCTCTAAAAGAAGTACCTACCAACAAACATTCGAAATTACCTTCATTTCCGTAGCACGAAACGCACCTCAGAACAACAAACTCGACATCACTTAAGCCATATGATGCTCCAAAGAGCTTGTTAGTATGAAAATGGACCTGTATTTCAACAGGATCAAGTTGTGAGGCTCAAACTTTGTCTAGATCTTAAATGTTAGATTAATTATTATTATCAATTATCACTAATTATTAAGAATTTTATCAAGTACCTAGTGAAAATTATTATAATCTATTGTTAGGTATTAATAATTCGTATTTATTATTAATAATAATTATTATTAATTATGATTAATTAATACGATATAATTCTGGGGTTTTTAATACTACGTCGGTAATAATTTTTCTATAAAAGAAGTATGTACCTACCAACAAACATTCGAAATTACCTTCATTTCCGTAGCACGAAACGCACCTCAGAACAACAAACTCGACATCACTTAAGCCATAATATGGAACATCATATTATGATGTTCCAAAGAAATTGTTAGTATGAAAATGGACCTGTATTTCAACAGTTTGATTCACGATCGTGTTGTGAGGCACAATCTTTGGGCCGTCATTGTGAACGAACGGCTGGTCGTACACAGCTGCGGATGGTCTTAAAAAATTCTACGGAACAAACTCTATCTAAATATGAAATAAAAAACATACGATATGAGATTTACAAATTTTCAAAATTCGTTTTGAACCCCTTCCCCTTGACCTAGGGTTATGAAAAGTCTCGAGGATCATCATGGGGCTGGTCCAAACCCAGAAACCAAATTTCGTAATTTTAACTCAACGCTAACTGGGCAAAGTGGCGCGGACGGCGTACGGCGGACGGACGGATTTTTTTTTATTCGATTTTCTGAATCTACGTATCTTGAAACGTAAACCAACAAATTTTGAGGGGGGTTGAAAAAATTTTTTCTTTGGGCGATTCCAATGGTTCATTATCGAAGATAATAAACCAAAATGTGTTCACAATTTGATGAATTGTTCACAATGTTCACAACCCTCATTTTTCCTCAATGAAATGATTCAGTTTATGTGTAGGAGAAGCATTCAGTGCATTGCCGAATGGAGTTCGGCGCGCGCTTGGTTGTGTGATAAAAAAATAACGCGCCCTTCAAAGGGTTAAACCACCTCTTTTGAACAACATTGGTACTAATGCAAAAATAATTGAATTATAAACAACAGGCTACATGTATTAGGGTAAACAACAAGACGTACGCTGAAAGTAGTACTAAGTAGTACTACAACGAACGGACCACGCCGCGGTTTAGGACGGTTCGAATTGCAAAACGCAAGTGGGAATTTTGATTCTTAAAGAAATCATTGTTTTCAACTTGTCGTATGATAACAAAGCATGGGTAGTGGTTTTTTTTTTTAGATCGTCATTATGCTTTAATATAATTTCGGCTTCGCTTTCTGGCGGCGGTATATCTACTCGTCTCAGCCAGTTTTTAGAAACGATAAAATTATATATAATTCTAAAAACGGACTGAGACGAGCCCTCGCCGAACGGAGAAATAGATAAGTTTACAAAACTTTATACAATAGCAGTAAAGTAAGGAGGCTATAACTCCAAAGAGACCATAACTTAGAGGCAATAAGTCATAAGGGGTTATAACTTCATAAATATCAGCGGCGAGGAATAATTTAATGATCACTATTAAACTTGGGTGACTACAGTTACGACGGTAATACGGAATTCTTGGAGTTAACCACTCCCATAATTACAACAGTAGGATGATGACGTAGATTCCGGTAATGATGTGGTTTCCGAGATGATATTGCATGTACAAAGCTGAATGGAGTTGGAGTGTGTAATTGGGAGGTCGAATTATGCTTCTTGAATTGACTTCATGTGTGATTTGGGCGGACTATTGTGTTGATCCTGAACGGCGGAAACAAGGGCTCAGAACCGGTCGGGTCTCCAAATAGGTGACAGGAGCGTCAATATAATTTAATGTCGGGCTAATCAACTTAGTGACGTGGTTAGCGCGGTGTCGTCAGTCGCTAGAGGACAAGCGAACTTCGAATAGTGACGAGTCCTAATGTGGTTTTCGAAAAAGGTGACAACTCGATTAACCCTCTCCATCAGTACGTTAACACCCTTTCCTTTGCTTAGGACGTAAACTGTAGTCAAATTGACCCTCGAACCCTCAAACGCCAGTTTCTCTTCCTTTCCTTCATTCGTGACGAGTAATGTTACGAAGGCAATTAAAAAATTCCTTTGGTCCCATACATATGTACTTATGTATACATAAGTATACACTGGTTGTAAGTGTCCAATATCGGCTGTTCAATACCGAATAGCACGATTTGATCGCGACTGGATCATTACAAAAGAAATTAGAGCTTTTAACAAGATTATACTCAAGATTTTACTAATGCATCTCCATTGAGCCCGTAGGAGAGTCTTTTGAGTCCATTTCCCGAGTACCACGATAATTAAATTATCTGAGGGAATATTGAACCTTATATTCAAATATTATTCAAAACTTAATATTATTCAAAATTAATACTCAAATTTTGAACGCTGCTCAATGAATATTACCTACCTTAGATAATGGATGTTTTGAGGACTTCATGTTGCTCATGCGTAGCCGGAATTTATACAGTTTGATGAAATTCATATGGGTGAATATCGGTGAAATTCATTCAAATGTTTCTTAACAGAGCTCCGCTCAGTTATTTGTTTTCTTCATATATTATAACAATATATTATATAGTTATACATAAAAATGGAGTTCTTGATATCGACCGTAGATATTATATGTTATACATATATATATATTATTATATACTATAATATATTTCATGTTACGTAGGCAAATTAAACATGAAAAATGTACTTCTTTATGTTAAAATAGACACGAAAATGGATTGAGCGACAACTTAACAAACAATTTACTTTATTCTCAATAGTTATTGTTGCCCTCATGTGAAAAGAAAGTAGTTCTCGTCTGACAAAAAGTTGCCAATCTTCGCTTCTTTTTGGAGGCATCAAGGGTAAGAATATAACATTTAAAACGAATCAGCTCAGCACAATGACACTCAGGAACAGGAATGCGAAGATAGAAACGACGTGGAAACGCGGTCAAGTCATTGCTCAATTTTTGGTATCGGTTTTTATGACTGACATAAAAATTATGCAACCTAAACATTGCAGCTGCTAGAAAAATAAAAGGCAAAAGGGCCACTTAGATAAAATAATATTTAAGTAGGTAGTTCCAGATAAGGAACAGAAATTATGCAAATTATACATCGATGTTTGCAGTAGTTATGTAATTATTACATAACTACTGCAAACATCGATGTCTGAAAAAAAGACATCGATGTGAAAAGGATCGAAATAAAAACACCTAATGCTTAAAGCGTCGAGTATTTGATACCCGTCTATAGTCAAGAGGTTTAGACGTACCTGGAGCCTGAGATGCGGCATCTGCCAAAGCTGATGCGAACTTCTTTCAAGCGCCTTTCCGCATATAACCAACATTCCCACAATTATTGTTTAGCTATCTATTCTAAATTGATAAAATTACTATTTTATTTTATTTCCCGTTAAATTATTCAATCAATAGGTAGAGAGTGATGACTAATGTTCATGCTAAAATTCATTTGATGAACGTTATTTTCTGCAACATGAACATAATTCAAAACTCTCTGCCTATTGATTGAATAATTTAAAGGGAAATAAAATAAAATAGTATGCCGGAGAGGCCGGCGTATTTTAATATGCCTAGTCATAAAGACCAGACCAGGGAAACTCATTGTCGTTTGGGCTATTACGATACGCCTAGTCTTATCACAATTCGCCTTACATTTCTATATGACAACGACATATACACACATATTGGGTCAAAATCGAGGGAACATATAGAATTCTCTAGAACGGGTTTATATTACAGAAATCCCTCAATAGTTCAATTTCCAAACATTTCACAGCCATTGCAAGAGGTTTTTTATGTTTAGAGATTTCGTTCATATCAAAATGATGTCCGCTGGGATCAAGAAACGATTTTATTCCCGCTTATTGAACATCTGAGAAGGTGAGAAGGCCGTTTTGAGAATGAATAAGCCGCGAGGGAAGCTAAATGGGAACTTCCTTCAGTAATTAAAGACTTTAATTACACTTGAAGAGCGAGGGAGAGGGCGTACGGAAGACCTGAAAAAAAAAATTGAAAATTCATACAAAAAAATGTAATAAAAAAGGGCAGAAAAAGGTGGGAGAAATTAAATGAAAATGAAAAGATCAAAACTTCCTACGAAACCGAGAGGAGTCGAGGAAGGTGGTGAAGGAAGACGGAAAAAATGAGAGGAAACTGAATTACTGGAAGTAAAATCTGGGCGGACATTGAAAGGGAGGTAAATAGAATCAGAGGAGTCACTTGGGGTTGGGGGCGTTCTAGATCAATCAAAATTAAATCGACGACGTTCCCGAACGCCCTTCCAGGTACGGGTCGGAACAACAAATAATAATTTATTCCCTCAGTTTCCTAAACGCTGTATGAGATTATCCCAGGGCTCTTTTCATGGTAGCATATTGATGCCAGGTATTAGTCAGGTGGTTTTCGAAGGTTCTTCTGCCCGGATGGCGAGGTGTATTTCGGTTTATTAGCTTCAATAATGAACCATTAGAACTGACCAAGAAAAACATGTTTAACCCTCTGCATTAGGTGGTTTACCTCACTTGTCAGATTGTTTCATACCTGAAATTGCTTCAAAACCGCGTTACGCGATGGCCAGATATTTTGAGGAAATCCATGTCGATCATTCTGAAAGTATGTCCTACTCTATGACAGCTCAATTGGACTATTCGTTTTGGTTTAATAAAATTCATTTAATGGTGATTTTGAAGAAGAATTTTAGGCAGGAGGACATTTTAAAGTATTCTTTGTCTACAACACGTTTTATAATAGGGGAAACTATGTATTAGGCATTCTTCTTGTAAGAACTTAGTTTTACATGATTTTTGTTTAACCTTCAGCCCGGAGGGACGTCGATTAGACCGCGACTCTAACTTTGGTAGGATGGTGGATAGTGATAACTGTATGTCATCCCCTTAAGATCTTCAGTATACTCAGCGTTCAGGATGAGCTACGTTATGTGTGTGTCATTGACATCTTCCTCAACTCTTTTCCCGCCCTAATTTCCCAAACTCTTTTCACCTGACGTGTTTTCGCGGTCATCCAGACCGCTCCCTCCTTCCCCAGGCTAGTGTCTTTTAGACCGCTCCCTCCTGCAGCCGTAAGTTTTCGACATGGCACGGAAAAATATTAACCCTGATGATCCCAAATAAGGCTGTTATTATGCTATCTTCGGTGCACTAATCCAATGAAATTGACAGTACAACTGGGAAACCGGAGATACTTAATACTTTTTTATAATGCAACTAAGGGTGGCGTCGACAACAAGTAAAAATGCCTAGTATTTCCTGATAATTCTGAAAGTTATTGTTGAGTTACTATTCCCGGAAGTCAACTGATATATTTTGACAAAATTTACTTACCTTCCTTTATTTTTTAGTGGATGTAAATTACCTAGATTGATTACCTTTGCTTTAATTTCTTATTTTCCTTTGAATTAATAATTAATCTAGGTAATTATTGTAGATTGATACATACCTTGCAACTTTGAATCAATTTTTTCACAAAATTTCGAAGTTTTTTGATATTTTATTTTAGCAATTTTTTTGTTTAAACTTATATACGTATTGTTTGTGGCTTGGAAAAGTGCAACCTACCTAGATGAATCTTATTGTGATAAAAAAGAAATTTAAGCCTGCCAAACAAGAGAAACATTCTTACGCAACTTGAATGGCTGAAAAATGAATATCCCCGTGTGGAAAGCCAATAAAATTTGTTGTGATATATTCTAAGTACAACACTATTTCGTTTTGACGTTTCTAACAGTTTATTTTCATATTTTTACCCCTATATAATGACCTCCAAGTGAAGAATCACCAGCGGTCTGAATGACCGCTCCCTCCTCCTGAGAGCTCAAATCGTCCCTCCGGACTGAAGGTTAAGTATCAAGTTCTTTGGTACCTCCCAACATTGTCCCTCTCACCGGCCATACAGGAAACAGTTCAGAACTTACAGAAGATCATCATCAAAAAGCATGAGAGGAAATATGGCCTATAATCCAAATGAAATTCATCAACGAAGTTCAATAGGTATGTCCGTTCAACTGGAGTACCGGAAATACCGCCCCCTGAACTACCTTATCGATACCCTCATTCTAATACCACCTATCATCAATTTTTGCCAAATTCGGGTTTTAACGGACCCTACAGTATTTCGTAATGCCCAATCGAATGGTGATGTCGCGAAGTTTCTAAAAAAATTGCTCATATGAGAAATAGCCAGTTTTCTAATGACCCGCATCAGTTTTGTTTGTTTACGGCTTCCAATACCTCGTATCAGACCTTTTTTTTTTTCAAGGGATCCAATACCGCATATCGGAATTAAGATCATTTTGGCGTTCGAATAACACGTATCAGTTTCCATAGCTGCACTACAACGAAACGAAGTCTCAGAAAAAGAGAGAGGGGAGAAAATAATGAAGAATGAAGTGTACCATAATGGCACACTGTCCTCAAGTTTGATTTCAATTTACTCACACTCTTCAGTTTCAGTTTCATTGGAATTTTTCATTTTATTTACATTGTAAGTACTCCACTATTTTTTTACGGTGGTGGTTCGGTACCTACTGTAATTACTTCAGTAATAAATTAATATCAAAACAAACTTTTTTCCATTTTTCATTCGTTGCAATAATCTCAAGTTAGCCATTAATTGCACTATTTTTTTGCCGACAATACCACGTATCAGAGTTAGTTTAGGTTTTCAATACCACGTATGAGGGTTGACGTGTTCACAAAAGCCATATCAAAAGTCTTAACAAAAGGATTTTTTTTTCTATACCCATTATTGGAGAGGGTTGTCAAGGCACAACTCGATTTTAAAATATTCAGAAAGACAACATTAACCCGGACTTAAACGTTTTTTTGCTCTCTTGAAAAGTTGAATATTTTCTGATACGTGGTAGGTACTCGAATGATGGTATCGTTATGTTCCTTATCTCAGTTCAATTATTTAACGGTGAAATCTTAAGCGAGATTTCCCTCTACCTGACACCACCCAACTAGCAACCCACGACAGAGTCATGAGCGCGGGATGTGGGTGGGATTTTTAATATCCAAATCTCATGTCATATCCTACTTACATAGTATAATAATGTTAGTCTGAACGAACGCAATGAGGAGATGTGAGCCAGTGGAACGACAAGGGAAAATTGAGACTCGTGGAATGGAAATATGTCGGGAGATGGAATAGAACAAAAGGAAGTAGTATTAAGGAGAAATGGAATAAACCAGAGCGCTTCGGATTCTGAGAGCGATTGGCTATTCTTGGGGAAAGGCCTGCTATGAATATTCCCGAGACCCGTGTTCCGCAGGGGTGTCGCAATATCGCACATCTTCCTCGGGGTCTCGGAATCGAGTTTATAAAAACACAAGAGCTCTCCTTTCCCTCCGACTAGACAAACTCATATGCTTTTTTCCAGTTTTTTTCCCGCTCAACTCACCCTTTTTCGTCCCGTTTCGGCTTTCGGCCCCCTCCCAGAGAACTTCCGAACTCGTTCCCATCGATATTATTCGATATTATGTATTCGCTTCGACTGAATTCTTAACGGACAGATATTTCAGCGAATTGTGACTAGAATACCGCTATTTCAGTGCCTTCAAAACGTTCTGCATATTACTTTTAGAAATAAAATGTCATAAAACCGATGAAATGCCGATATAGGCATTGAAGTGCGAAAGCGTATCGCATCGGCTTTAGCTTGAGTGTAGTAAATAAATTGAATGGATAAATAACTTTTATCAAATACGTCACCAAGAGCAGTAATATCCTATTTAATGACAGCAAGAAGATCGGGCATCTCTCTGAATTCATCAACTATATCGTCACATTTCCTATAAATATCTGTCAGTACTTTTATACTGCAATGAGTCGTTTCCGCTTCTTACTAAGTTTTGTTAATATGCGCTGACGACCAGCAGCTCCTGTGGCATCTTCTAAGTTCATTTGGCAGTCAATAGAAATTGAAAACAGATCACCAGTATCAAAAGGAGACATACATGGAATGGAGATAGATTTACTTTATGCATAAAGTACCTATCTACCTCTCCTATTTTTCAAAAGTAGTTTCCTCCTCCAATTTTCCAGTCCTTTTCTCCTCTTGCATTCACCCGTCGGTGAAAAACTAAACCTAAATTGCTCTCTACAATGAAGTCTGTGAAGAACGCTGAATGGCTCTGTACAAATTTCGTGCAAATGGGGTCAAATGGTAGAGTTGAACAACGGATGAGTGAATGATGATACTTTTCTCCACGTGGGATACGAAATATAAAATAGATGCGTATAGATGAGGTGTAAAATTATCGACCGATAAAGGTGATAATTAGTACTTACCTAAAAAATTATTCCTTGATATCCTTGCTTATCAAAAACTTTCCAAATTCTTGTCACAACAGTTTACTATCTTCTTTGTACACATCACCCTTCTGTCTAGATCACTAAAATTAATTTAATGATAGATTAATTATTATTAATATGCATGAACATTAAATATTAATAATTATCATCAAGTAGTATTATTATTAATTATTGTTTCTTATTATTAATGTTTATTAATTCGTGATAATAATAATTGATAATGATGGGGGATGTCGAGGGTCGGTCAAATGAGAAATGTTTTATGTGCCAATGTTTCGAAAAATTTATTTCTCCATCATCAGGGCAATAGTTGAATAGTGAAGAATTTTTCATTTCCAATCTTGCGTCCATGTATTTACGACTGGCATCCATTCAGATCATTTATCAGCAGCTTCTGTTACGTGCAATTTTGATAAATTTCGAATAATCGTTTCTAAAGTAAATTCAGAATTTTATAAGACCGCTATTATATTATTTTTTCAAAAAGATATAAACATTTTTTCATGTCCAAATCTATCTACTTTCAAACGAATACTGATGTCATCATTATGAATTGTGCTGTCGTGACAATCTTCTCATACATTTTTGTGTTGTCTTTTTTCCCTAATTTACAGTAGACTTTGTAGATACATTAACTGGACTTTTTTGAATATTTTGTTTATTTAAATTTGTTTCATAGGATCTCTTACGAGGAGCACAAGTTCCTAGGGACTTATTCCTCGGTGGGCAATTAATTGAAAAACGATTATTCACTATTTTATTTTTATTTTCTTGAAATTGATATTAGGGTACGTTTTGTATTACTGTATGTTATGCCCCAGCAAAACATATTTCATTTAATAATCTATCAAAATATTGAATAAAAACTCTGCAAATTCTTGACACAACGGTTCATTATCTTCTTTGTACAGATGACCCTTCTGTCTAGATCACTAGGTCTAAATGTCTAGATCCTAAATGTTAGATTAATTATTATTATCAATTATCACTAATTATTAACAATTTTATCAAGTACCTAGTGAAAATTATTATAATTTATTGTTAGGTATTAATAATTCGTATTTATTATTAATCATGATTAATTAATACGATATAATTCTGGGGTTTTTAATACTACGTCGGTAATCATTTTTCTATAAAAGAAGTACCTACCAACAAACATTCGAAATTACCTTCATTTCCGTAGCACGAAACGCACCTCAGAACAACAAACTCGACATCACTTTAGCCATATGATGTTCCAAAGAGCTTGTTAGTATGAAAATGGACCTGTATTTCAACAGTTTAGTTCACGATCGTGTTGTGAGGCACAATCTTTGAGCCGTCATTGTGAACGAACGGCTGGTCGTACAGAGCTGCGGATGGTCTTAAAACATTCTACGGAACAAACTCTATCTAAATATGAAATAAAAAACATACCGTTCCATATGAATTTGTCGAGATATGAAATTTTCAAAATTTCAAAATTCGTTTTGAACCCCTTCCCCTTGACCTAGGGTTATGACAAGTTTCGAGGACCATTGTGGGGTTGGTCGAAACCCATAAAAAAAATTTCGTAATTTTAACTCAACGCTAACTGGGCAAATTGGCGCGGACGGCGTACGGCGGACGGACGGATTTTTTTTAATTCGATTTTCTGAATCTACGTATCTTGAAACGTAAACCAACAAATTTTGAGGGGGGGTTAAAAAAATTTTTTCTTTGGGCGATTCCAATGGTTCATTATCGAAGATAATAAACCAAAAGACAAGACCTAGCACAAGGAGAAAATTCACCCCCCTCGCTCCAGAAGGGACGGGAACCGCGATCCCTACCCCTCGGTTCACCTTGCCCCTCCCTGTTGACGATGGCCCCACTCTCCGGACCAACGCTAGCAGGGAAGGGATTCTAGTATAAAGCCACTGAGCATCAGGGCTCAGTTCATCTACATTTTTGCTCTTGAATCAGTAACTTCTCCTCTTAGCCCTTGTGCCAGTGTCTAATATCTTTTCTTTACCCTTCAATTTTACCTTGTTAAAGTTCTAGCCAACAACGGAGGTAAGCTGGTTAGTAAACTCTGGAAGTTAGGTTGCCTACTTGGAACAACTCATTCAGAACCATACGATAGCGCGCTGTAAAGGTTGCCTTTCGGATATTCTAGCTTTGATTTATGGGGTATATCATAGCGCGTCTGACCGGATGCCTTTGAGACCACTCTGTTCATCATTGAGTACTAGACTTGGGTACTGAAGTACCAAGTGTGCGCGCCCATAAAAACTTCCCTTAGTAATTTGTCTAACAAACAGATTCCTAAGCGAATTACTAACAGAGCTTACAAAACCATACTAACTCCATTGGGAAGCTCTTAACAAGTATATAAGTAAATTCAAGTAAAGGAGTCAGAACAGTGGTGACCCCGACGCGAGTGAATCGTAACATTAACCATGACTGCGGGAAAATCAACACAAACCGTGGAGGCGATCTCAGAAGCTAGCAGGAAGCTTCCTCCTTTCTTTTCACAAGACCCAAACCTCTGGTTCCTACAAGTGAATGCACAGTTCGCGGCCGATAAAATAACCTCACAAACGACAAAATTCAACACGGTTATCAGCCAGTTGCCCACTGATGTGCTTCAACTACTAACGGACATCATCGAGACACCCGGGGATCATCCTTTTGATAACCTAAAGATACGAGTACTATCACTATACGGTTCATCTAAACAAGCCAGGATCCTCGCTCTAGTTGATGGTACCGGAATCGGGGACCAGAAACCATCTCATGCATACAACAGAATGAAATACCTCGTTGGAAATTCTACAGCCGCGGAAATAATATCAGCATTATGGATGAGACAGCTTCCACCGAACGTTCAACAATCTTTGATAACCTCCAACGAAAATGACCCGGACAAATTGGCACTATTGGCGGACAGAATAACAGAAGTGAACCAGCCCGTTCTAGCGGCAACTTCTACTACAACCGACTTAGACGAAATTAAACAGCAGATCAATTATCTCAGCAGAGCAATAGCGGATTTACATTCGTCAAACAACGGTACATTCCGAGAAAATGGAAATTCATCTCGTTACAACCGCCCAAGCCGTGAGAGAGACAGGAGCAACAGTAGAGACAGCAGAACAAAAAGCCCGACGCCAGGACCAAACAAGAGTCAGAACACTGTATATTATATATCCTGTTGCAATTTCGTATAAAAAGAAAAATATTGTCAATAAATACTTTTGAACTTTGCACTTTGAACAGTGTACAAGATGGAGTGGACTCCAAAGAGGGAAGCCCTTGCCTCAAGATCACAGAATCTGTATCTGATACAAATGATCTAAACGCAAGAACTTCCCTCGTTGGAGTCCAACTCCATCTCGTACACTATCCAACTACTACCCTGATGATGGAGAAATAAATTTTTCGAAACGTTGGCACATGAAACATCTC
The DNA here is from genome assembly GCA_963920205.1 of Stenodema calcarata. Lineage (NCBI taxonomy): Eukaryota > Metazoa > Arthropoda > Insecta > Hemiptera > Miridae > Stenodema > Stenodema calcarata. Next base: position 1,570,965 of record OY986054.1, read on the forward strand.
TCATTTGACCGACCTTCGGCATCCACCCTCATTACTTACTGACGGTCAACACATCACACACACTTAATAATGATTAATAATTATATTTAATTAACTCGATATCTAAGAACCATGGGCTTTTCGGATCAGTGAGACAGTATGAAAATTGAACAGGCAGGCTGCCGCATGATTCACCCTCATGTTGACGACTTTTAATCAGCTCCTACTTTGAGCACTCATTGTGAATAAACGGCTGGTCGCTCCGGATGTTCTTAAAAAAATCTGAAAATTATTTAAGTGTGAACTAAAAACTATACCGTTCCATTTGAATTTTTTGAGATTTGAATTTTTCAAAATTTCCAAATTCGTTTTGAAACCCTTCATTAGCCTAGGGTTATGACAAGTTTCGAGGGTCATTTTGGGGTAGGTCCAAACCCGTAAACCAAATTTCGTCATTTTAGCACCACGCCAACTGGGCTAAGTGCGTCCGTCCGCCGGATTTTAGTATAAACACTTTTTGGAAATTAGAGTCTTAACAATAATTGTTCCAAGATTATTTAGGACCGAGAGCAATTGCTTCTGTTTGTTCGAAAATTCGCTCAAAGAAGAAGATAGATTGACGATTGATGCGGTGCCAACATCATGGTCTGAAGGTTCAACAGTTGGCGGTTCACTCATATCAGCGAGTTCGTATTTCGTCGGAAATCTTCTCATAATTTCAATGGGAAATTCGTCGCTCAATAACTTGACTCTCACACGGCCAGGAAAGGAATTTAATTCAAGAGTTGCTTGGCAAATGTAGTAATTCTGTGCCAACGAAGTTTTGAATTTATCAAATCAAAATCAAAATCAACTTTATTGTACATAGATAGAAATATCCATATTTGTACAAGGAATAACTATACTTTACTATACTTTTACAAGCCTGTGGATATGATATGAAAAAATATATACATGTATTTAACGAAGGAAATAAAAGATTGCACAAATAAAAAATTAATTGTACATAATAATAAAAAACAGAAAAAGAGAGAAAAAGGTCATACGGGGAGGGGGAATAGCTCACAAAGAGGCTAAGTACTTAATAGTTGCTTTCTTAAACCTATCTATGTCAGAGAGAGAGCGAATGCGGACGGGCAAAGAGTTCCACAGTCTCGCTCCTACAACCCCAAATGATTGGCTGAACGCTCTAGAAGCATGTCCAGGGATACGAATGGCACAAGACCTTTGGGAAAGGGCACTAGTGAACATAGTTCTGAGATAATGAGGTAAATCACCATTCATTATTTTATGTATGGTTAGTAGCTGTCGCAATTTAAAATAATCGAAAATGTCAAGGCCTAAAAATTTATGTTTATGTTCAGTGACGTGGTCGCGAGGCTTCAAGTTGAACGCATAGCGCAGACAGGAATTGAACGCCACTTCAAGTCTTCGCTTTGAAACGCTGTCTAGCTGAATAGCGTAGACAGAGTCGCAATAAAGGAAAATAGGAATGACTAGAGCGACAACTAGATTCCTCTTCAACTCCGGTGGGGTGAAAAATGCCATGCGTTTCAACGAGTGGAGAGCACCATACACCTTACCGCAAACGTACTGAGAATGGGTCGTCCAGGAAAGAGTCATGTTCAACTTAACACCAAGATCTGTGACAAATGGAGAATAGGGAATGACTATTCCATTCACCAAAACAGGCGGAATAGGATCTGTAGATCTGGGCGTTTTATGGTAAACGATTGCCTGAGTCTTCTTGGGGTTTAATAGAATTCCATTTGATTTAGGTAAGACGAGAGAAGATTCCATCGTGAAACGCGTAATAAAATTATGCCGAGGGAAGGAGAACAGTTGCGAATTACTCAACAATTTGTATGATGAAATCTTGTAGAGGATGTCAATCGAGAAAATACCTCAATTATTGGAGTGATGCGCTGCGGTATTTGTATTTGTCCAAGAAAGTGACATCTTTCAGGGCCTGTTCGAGGTTAGGGGTAGTCGGTGAATAGCTCAGTAATGGTCTCTTCAGTTTGCTAACTAAATTCCGGGCCGACCCAATAACGATTTTTCAATACGGGGATAAATGATAAATTTTTTCTGTTATCCTACATAAGAAATGTAGACAACCCTTCCTGATCGAATGTCGTATTTCTATCTGTCAGTTTTTCTTGTGCAAATTTGAACTTTTTTCTCAATTCTATCGAGAGTTATCGTCTGGAATGACGCACACACATACATATTCAGAACTTTGGGTGGTCTGAAACGGATTTTGGTATAAAGTGTATTAGTAAATTTCAGTTTTAAATTTTGGACCGAGAACAATAGATCCATTACTTAGAAAATTCGCTAATAATACTTTCAACACAATAGAATATAATGATCCTTAAAATCATATTATCTCCAACCGTGTCCAAACCAAATGATACTAGTGCTTTTCAAATTCTTATCTGTAATTTAATTAATATTAAATTTAAGTAATTCTTATCTGTACAATACTCAAATATTGGACACAACTGGTTTGATAGTTGGCAAATACGGTTGGGGGTTATTCGAAAAGGCAAAAAACATGGGTTCCTGAAAAAACCTTTAAAAAATCATATCTTGTGAACGGATTGAGATAGAAAGGTCCGGTTGGCGGCGTTATACTCCATTTTCAGTCTAGTTTTACCGAATTCTTTATTTTACACCATGTGGTGAACACCCTGTACATAGGAATCAATTATGAGATAATAGTATTACAATTACATAATATGAATAAACTATTTTTAGGTCGTTCTGGAATTTGGTAGGAGGATTGGAGAGACGCTCTATGAACTAGCTACAAATAGGTATGTTCAACTACGGGGATTTCTGTCACTACCGTCAATCCTCCTACTGATCCGTCTGTCCCAACACATGTCTCGTGACGTAATGACAACTGTAAAGATCGTTTGCCGAATGGGATTTTTGCTCCACCGCGTTGGACCGTGTTGAGTTTATCTGTGACAAGGCCCCGCGATTTTTTTTTTTTTTTTTTTTTTTTTGCTCGTCGAGGGAGTACGCGGTGTCGCGATGTGGCAATGTTGACATTGCTGCCAACAAGTCAATCGGCCCACTGACAACAAGTTTTTCCCTTTCGTCCCGGCATCCGGATCATTGTACTCCACGCTCCCTTCGCTCGAGGAACACTGATTTTTTAGGTTTCACTTCTCTCAGAAAATAAGATCGGGAAACTCAACCAAATCCGGAGATCAAAGCAGCATTGTCAAGCACACAATTCAATAGACAAGCATTTGACTCAAAAGATTGGGGTACTATTGACATACTATTTCGGATAGATATCTAGGAACGCGGTAGCGTTCAGCCTCGCCTCCCAAACCAGTGTGAATATGCCATCAGACTTATTTTGATTGGTTTTGAACCATTTATTGGCACAATGGTAAGACGATTTTATTGATACTCATCTAATACATATATACGAGTAATATAATATAATATATGCAGTAAGAAAAACGTCTCTTCATGGCGCCAAGGGGAGATATCGAAACGGGTGCGGTGCTTGTGAAGTGATTAGGATAGCTCTTTAGTTGGAAGGAAAAGAGCGGGCGGGAAAGTAGATAATATCATATTATACTCGTTTCACATTAATATGTACTTAGATACCGGCTGCTATAGAATGGTATTCTAGGCGGTGTGTTTTTTGGGAAAACGGAATGTTATTCATTATACTTTGGTAAACGGAACCATGTGTAATGTTTATTTGAGGGGCTGATGTAGGTTGGTTGGTCCCCCTGGTTAACTGACTCTCGTCTTCTGCCAGGGGGACCAGGGGTAAACGGAACCAATCAGATGTTGTTAAAAAAAAAAAAAAAAAACGGAACCAATCAAATGTTGGTAAAATGTTGGTGTCCTTACATTAACATCGTCCTCTCGCTGTCTATCCCATTTTATCTCCCGTAAGCAAGGGAACAATGAGGTTTTCATTGCAGATTCCAAGCACGCTTTCCGGATACTGACTACTTTGACGCATTACAAAGACTCCTCGCGCAAGCATTACAAAGGCTGTAAATTAAAAGGCGAGACCCTTTGAAATCAGCGGTTCCTCGCGGTTGGCGGGAGAGAAATTAAGGAAAGATAGCGATCTCGGTAAACCTTCTTTGAATACCTTGTTCCTAACTATTGATCTTAGCGTGGCTACTCGAGGCAATAAGTATCGCAATTAAGTACGCTTCTACCAAAAAAACGAGATGCATTCTGGAACCAGGCTACTCCCTTGACCATGAAGTACAGTCAATTTTGTCATATAATGGTGTATCCGAGTCTGTACTCGATCCCCTGTTTATGATAGTTAACTTGTTTTTATTTCAATCTTGCTTGCACGTGTTCCAAATTGAATTCTGCCTGAACATAGATGCAGTATCATTCATACACGTACAGCGAAATTTAGAACTGAACGCGCTAAGAGAAGTGCTCAAGAGAAGGCTTTATGGTTTTTTTTTGTTATGCTTGCGGAATTAACCCCAACTTTTTAAGTATTTTGGGTGATTTTAAAGAAACAATTTTGAAAAGGATTAAACATTTTGATTTAAAGAGTCTTTTCAGTTTGATGTGATTTTGTTTATTCTTAGTAGGTTCCTTCATTAGCTAACTTATTGTATTGAACGTATTGTATTATTCATGTAATTGTATAAGCTGTGGTTGTTGAGATCAGCTTCACCAGCCCCCACAAGTTCATATGAACTTATTTGGTTGGTGGACAGAAGGATATTTCTTTGTCATTATTGGCTTGTGAATATGTACCTAATCTTTCTTCTGTCAATAAACAATTATTTATTATTATTATTATTATTATTATTATTAACGCTAGGAAGAGGTTTGTGTTCCTCGGGAATTATTCTACATGCTTTCTTTGGAACAGCTGGTCGAACTCCGGATGGTCTTAAAAAATTGTGAAAATTGAACAATTTTTAAATGTGAACTACAAACTGTACCTAGGTACTATTTCATTTGCATTTTTTGAAATATGAATTTTTCCGGTAGGTACCTTGAAACGTAAACCTAATTAATAATTTTTTTAATAAAAAAGTAATTTTTTTTCTTTGGCGATTCCAATGGTTCATTGTCGAAGATATTACGAGTATTTCAAAAGATGTGACACAAAATTTTAAAAAAAAACCATCCACAACCGTACCCGTTTCGAAATCTCCCCATGGCGCCATGGTAAGACATGTTTATTACTACCCATCTAATACATATGTTTGTAATAGACGTGCAGTTTTGACTGCTGCAAATGTCCAATACTGATTAAGAAGTAGGACTGAAAGATAGGTGAATAGTTTGATAACTCGAAGGACCACTCAGTTTAACTGAGAAAAGAAAAATGATAATAAGTTAATAATAATAGGAATTGCAGGTGTTCAAAAGTAAAAGGCTAGATTTTGATTGATGAAGCATCAACATAATATGTAATCAGATTTGTAATCAACATAATTATATTATAATCAGATTTATTTAGGTAAGTACGGTGCGTGGAGTAGGGGTTATTAATACTTATATGATAATGGGTAACTATTCCTTCAATTTGTGGCCACTTACAGATATGGTTGACTAGAATGGATTATCATGTGGTATGACTAGAGTGCTATGGACTAGAAGCTGCTAAGACTTATAAAAACGAGAATGGCTTAGCTGGTTGTGGTGATGGCTTCAGTAGTCCTCCAGTCAGAGGGCCCAGGATAGTTACTGGTGGTCCCAATGAATCCAGAAATCCCAACGGAAATGTGCTGACCATGTGATGCAGGAAGGATCGCAGCCTCGTCCAGTTTGGCGAAGTCCCAAGTGGCGGATATGACAATGGCCACGGGTTTTCGGTGACGTAACTTGATTATAGGAACTTCGTGTGTATGTTAAATGAAGGTTTCTTGAAGGGATGGACGGATAACGGCGGATAAGTTTAACTTGGTATTGCACACGTAGTAGAAGGCTCGAGATAAAAACGGTAATGGTTGCCGGTAAGAAAAGGCCGGCGAACTCACGATCTGTCACTGTCAGCTGATAGTTGATAAAGTTAATATCACAGAGTTTGTTCGCGCACAATCACATCAATTAGACAAAAATATTCAATAATTTAATATGCGGAAAAGATTTCACTAACAGCTAAATACAGGCAACAAATATATAAGAAAAGGAACATTGGTATGTGGATACTGGTAAAGCATGTGACATGTGAAAGAGATATGTGAAAGAATACAGCTAAGAATAATGATAACGGAAGAAGATGAAAGAGAAGGTAACGAAAAGGTTCCGATTATAAGGTTATAAACAAATGCCACATGCAATTATGATGATCGTGTGTAGTGGTTGAGTGCCTTGATAATAGTTATGATGCTACTGACTAGATATGTGATTATGGTCGAAAATACGGTAAGCGCAAACACATAATATGTTATATAATATGTCATATATTATATGTATATGTATTATATGTATATATATCGGATTTGATCCTTTATGCAGATTAGGGAGGAAGGAAATGAAATGAAAACAAGGCATTTAGAGCACAGCGATAGTAAAGGTTGGTATATTGAACAACTGCACTCTTCGAAAAGCACACCTCGAATCCCCTTCGGAAGGACACCCTTCCTCATACCCCCTACTCCGCCTGTTATAACCAACTTGGATAGTTGGAGAGGAGGGACGCGTTCCCTTCCGTCTCCTTCAATATTTCGTCTTGGGGCGTAGCATGCGAGTCAATCGTGAACTAATATGTCCCATGCCGTAGAGCCATCAAATGTCAAGCATTTAGGGTGGTAGATACCGATACGGCCAATCTGACATCGAGCGGCCCCTGCGAGAATTAGGGGAAAAGAAAAAAATTCAAATTTCAATAATTTCGTGTCACAAAAAAAATCCTAAATTGTTTCGGACGCGCGAGCAAAAACATATAAGGTTTATGAAGCGCCTACCCGAACTCGTGAGTTGACCGCGTCCCTAACAATGTTGGTTTTTGGACCTATGTAGACTCTACGTTAATTTCACAAAGTATTGATTTATCCATTTCGGTTTGGTTTGCAAGCATGACTCTATGGCATTGGGAAACCTTTGCAGAACCCGTGACCAGCGAAAAGGCTTTGTCAGCCACGCATAGCCCCGTGTAACCGCCAGGATGAAAACCCTCTGCAAGGCAATGTAATTAGTGCCTTGGGTGCAAGCACACAAAAATATTTTTCCTAAGGCGGAGATATTTAAATACATCATATCGTATCAAATACATTAAATTATTAATTGCGCTTACAAGCTAGAATTACACGATATAAAATAATATTTTACATACACGTTATGTAAACCTGGCGATCGCCGTAAAGCATCACTTTTGTTTTCTATTTGTTTACAATATGGCATAAATAAAAGCCGATGATTCGGCGTCAAGATGACTCGATATATTATTTACATTGTTACAATATTTAAATTGGGTAAACAAAGATATAAAAAATATTATTTAAAAAATATTTACAATATTGGATGTGAATGTGTATACTATGTACAGGTTCTAACACATCATCATAATTTCATACGTTTAGAAATCACTTAGAGTACCCTTATCGGGACGATCCTCCTGTAACAGATTCAAAAGGATTAGAAATCATCACATTGACATATTTTTCCCACGGACCCTAGGGCCTATGCTTGGGAACCAGTCGCTTCACCTAGTTTGAGGGTTTACGACTTATTTTTCTCACCATAGATTTTACGACCTTCCTATTTTTTTCCCACGATACGTAGAAGGGTAATACCTTTACCTGCGTGTCGCCAGTTAAGTTCGCCCTAAGTAAAGTACGATAATTGAAAGGTTTGAGGTGGTCAGCCGTAAACCGAGTTGCAATGTGCCGACAAAAACGTTCAAACCGGCAATTTTCCATTCGGCTATTCTGACCTAGCTTCCAGTATCAACGTGCTCGTGTGTTACTACCTGCTCTGTAAAAAAAAGTTTTGCCACTCCGGTATTTGCCACTAGGATATGTCGAAGCCAAGACCAGTTTTGAAACCAACGTTCACCTTTTATTGAGAGAAAAAGATACTTCATAGAAAATTCAATGCAGCGATTTGGTTCAATCTCTTATCGAGAGATGAATGATTTCTGAAACTCACATGAATAGAGAGCATGATTTAAATTCGAATGTTCGAACATTTTGGTATCTTGTCGGTATATTCGACCGAAAATCATTCTTTTATTCACTGACATTCACATGAATAGAGATCATAATTCAAATTCGAATGTTCGAACATTTTGTTCTCTTGTCAATATATTCGGCTGAAAATCATGAAAAAGAATGAATTCTTTTATTCACTGACATTAAGCGAGGGTGACCCTCAAAGTTTTTAAAGTTTTCTTGCATCAAACATCAAAGTGGAACAAAATGCGGGCGACAGTTGCCCAAAACCTATCAACATGTTTATTGTTGTTTTGTTTCTCGGACTTCCAGTAACCACCCTGCATTTATGAGCCTAGTGCTCATCCATGCACAGGCTGTGAAACCTTCGTCATCGTGCAGGAGATAAGCCTTGAAATACACAAGGAAATTTACCACGTTCAAAGACGTAATTCCGATGGGATGCCATAAGCCGCCAAAGACGGAAAATCTGGAATCATGACATGCTAAACATGTTTAAAATCCCCATTGGACGGTTAGGTCCGCTGAGCTGCCATGAGCCGCCAAAGACGGAATCATGACATGCTAAACAATGTTTAAAATCCCCATTGGACGGTTATGTCCGCTGAGCTGCCATAAACCGCCAAAGACGGAAAATATGTGTGTAGTATTCCTCAGATTGCATGACATGCTAAACAAGTGTTTAAAATCCCCATTGGACTGTTAAGTCCGCTGAGCTGCCATAAGCCGCCAAAGACGGAAAATCTCGTTTCTAGAATCCATGACATGCTAAACATGTTTAAAATCCCCATTGGACGGTTAGGTCCGCTGAGCTGCCATGAGCCGCCAAAGACGGAATCATGACATGCTAAACAATGTTTAAAATCCCCATTGGACGGTTAAATCCGCTGAGCTGCCACAAGCCGCCAAAGACGGAAAATCTGGTTTATCGGAATCTTCAGATTGCATGACATGCTATACAATGACAATACATTGTATAAAAAAGCCCATCGGGAGGGTAAATGCATCTCGGACCCACGACACCTATAGATGAAATCCTCGAGAATTTCACTAAGAAGGGAGAGACCAAGATCGTACACCCGTTCGGAGATCATGCTGGACAAGCTCAACATGATTACCGTACAGAAAACGATCAAGAGATGATGACGTAGCGCTCCGTCAACATCATATGTCTATAGTTCGATGTTCGTGCAAGAGAACTGGATCTAACAAACATTTATTACTTTCAAAGTTCATAAATTCAGATAATTTAGTTTGTGAAATCGTTGAGTTTAAAAAAAGAAATCGTTAGGTTTCGTTCTCAACGAGAAATTGGTCTTTATTATGGCTTGTCCTATGATAATGAACCTTCGAAATTTGTTCATTTATCTTCTTTGGAGTGTGACTGACAATCACTTTCACTATCAAAGAGCTGTGGCAAGAGAGATGTATCCATTGACAATTTACGCACACGTTCATGAGGATATTTAACCTGCCGATTAGTGACTAAATTTTCCAAAAGATATCTATGATTTGGTAGTACTTGAATAATTTTGTACGTCCCTTTGAATTTAGGGGACGTTTTCTCATTAACCCGGGGCTCTATTCGTCGAACCACACGGTCGCCAACCTGATGGAGATTTACTTTTGCTTTCCTACCTTGAAGTCTGTTTTGGTCATAGTGAGCTACTGTTTTTATTTTTTGTTGAGCCACGTCCCTAATTTCGTTTAGATCAGAACGGGTAGGAGGCATGAATTCGTCTGAGACTTTAATCATTCCTGGAATGTTTGGCCGGCATCCAGTTAAAAGCTCAAGTGGTGAAAATGAAGTGATGCGATTTGTAGTTGAATTAAGAATCAACTGCAATTGGGATACTAATATTCTCAATGATTGGTGTTTAATTGACTGGGCCACTGTCGTTAAATTTGTGATTGAACTCATAAAACGTTCTACCTGCGCGTTTCCGCGACTTGCACCAGTTGCAATCGGATGCATTTTTATCGAATGTTGGTTGCAAAAGTCGGTAAACAATTTTGAAGTAAACGCAGTTCCTTGATCAAACACCAGCCGCGTCGACGAGCCAAAAAAATATCAGCGTAATTTGAAAAGAAAAATACGGCAATTTGTTGGATTTACAATAGTCGTCATTCATCGCGACGTATTAGAAACAAAAATCATTTTTATTCAATTCAGCGTTTTCCAGATCGTTTTCTGTGAAAATAAGAAGTATTAATAAAATTGCATAGTAAAATCGGTGATGCACAGGAGTAAAATAATTTTGTCAGTATGAGACATGTGTAAAGTGAAAACTCTGAAACTAATAACTTTGTTCTTGCAGTCAGTTTGTAGCATGAGTCGACAGGGGGAGAAAAAGGAATTCATGTCCAGTTTCCGTTTTCAGGTAGTAAGTAAACCCAATTGAAAGAAAAATGAGGCCCACTCGGCAATTCTGACCACTACAGGTCACTACATACTTGGTTTTTCCCCATCGAGGTATACACATCGATGGTTTCTCCTAATGCGTCGTAGTTGGTTTGAGGGCCTAAGCTGACAACTGCAAGTCACCTGTTTTCTGTAAATGTGTCATAGTTCGTTTTGAGTAGGTAAAGTTCGCAAGTATCCATCATTGGGTTTTGGTTTGATTATTGATTTGGGTTTTGGTTTGATTTTTGAGATAGAACATTCTCTACCACTCTTCTTTTGTGTATGTACTTGAATTCGCCGGACTTAGACCAACGGTGAAATAAAATAAAAGGTTACAGTCTAATGTTTTATTTCGATAGTACCAAAGTGTCAAGTCGGACTCAACGGTGGAATGTATGCATCATTTGCCGGACTTGGACCAACGGCATTAGATGGAAAATTGGCATATGCTCAGGATGGGAGAACACCGTCTAGAACTCCACAAAAGATTTTGGGTCCGATATAGCGGCATAGGCCATGAGCACCATAAGGAAAATTCAAATCTCCATGGTATTGTTGACTGCTCATGTGCTCCACAAAATACTTTTGGGTCCATATACAACGAAAGCTTCGCATAGGGACAACATCCAAAAAAACCTAATGTCTTATTCCAGTTCGTGTCCGAATGATGTTGCTACCACATCTGGAGGTGAATGAGAATTATCTTCTGGGTGAAAAAAATAAACAAATCTTGGTTAGGGATATAGCTAAGGGAGAAAAAATAAAACTATACCACAGAGTTTCCTAGTTCACCTCGGAACAGTGGCCACTACAGGGCCATAGGACCGGGACCGCTGCAGAGAAGGGAGCACTATGGCTGCAGTCCATAGCAGTCCAAACCAAAATGTACAAGAAAAGAAGGTGGAGAAGCTATTATCAAAAAAATTTATTTTGATTTATTTTATTTTTATTTTCTTCTTTATTTTCGTTATCATTATCTGAGCTTTTGCTTTCAGCAAGAAGTTGTGGTAACAAGTCAAAATCTTGAGTTATTTTTCGAACTCTTTTCGTGTGAGTATTTTACTATCCTTTTAGTATTAATGTTCTCAAGCAAGTACCTGTCCCCAGGTAAATTTTCTACAACTCGGTATATTCCTTTGAATTTATCTGACGTTTTCTGTGATGCACGAGGCTCAATCATTCGTACGCACAAATCTCCTAGCACAAGCGGGGTAATTTTGGCTTTTAATAATAATAATAAAAATAAAAACCTTTATTGTGTAAAGACAGTCTGTTGTCCTTATAATACACACATAAACAACTAAAATATGAAGGTATTTATGCCTTCAAAGCATTTCAAGTTGTACTCGGCCGCTCTGTCAAATCGAGTTTTCGCTTCAGTCCTCAACTCGGATAAATTTGAGCGGGTAGGAGACGAGACATCGTCTCTTACTAGGATTGAACCAGGAATGTGCGGTTTACGTCCAGTTAACAATTCAAGGGGAGATGTAGCAGTTATTCTATGAATAGTTGAATTTAGACAAAGCTGAATTTTGGTGTCAACTGTTTGATTGATTGCTTTTTTGATGTGTAATGCTACTGTAACTAAATTTGTTATTGATGACATCACACGTTCCACTTACGAATTCGCTCGTGGTGCACCTGTGGCGATGCCATGGGTTTCAATGTCATTTTGTGAACAAAAATTCAAAAATTCAGTGGCAGTGAAAGAAGTCCCTTACAGCTAACCTATCATTTGGGTCTTCTATAAACAATTCGCTCTGGATTAAAAGGATTAATATGACATTTTGCGGTAGAAATTGGCCTTCTAGGTAAACCTCTTGTGAAACTATCTGAATATTTATTTAAAATATTTTTCAACCGATCCATATCATCGTCCTTTACTAGTTTACTCTTATGAAAATTATTGTCATCCGATTTATTATTCAAATCGGTTCATTCTTATTAAATATTTCTCTTTACGTTCCCGCACCTTTTCCTTGTCAGGAGATTTTTTTTTTTTTTTTTTTCTTTTTTTTTTTTTTTTTTTTTTTTTTTTTTTTTTGGCAACCTCATATCGATCTTTTAAAACCGTAATGGTAATTAAAAGTACAATTGGTACGTCAATTCCTTCTAAAATCAACATTACCGAAATTTGTTTAGGTACCAGAATTTTACCAAAACCTATCCCTGTTAGGTTGATATGATTATTAAAAATTCGACCAGAAAATTGAGGCAATAAATTTTCAGATAATAAGGAAACTTCACTTCCATTATCAAAAACATGAGTAAATGTTTTACCTTAACGAACGAAGTTCCCAGCGGGGTTTGCCAAAGATTGGTTGAAGAAGAGGATTCCGGTAGTTTCAATCTCTTCTGAGGCTTTTGAGAAAAAGCCCAACGTAGCTCTTTCGAGAACATTCCTCAAAGGTGTCATCGGGAACCGCCGGCGTCGGTGTCTCTTTTGTCCGCGCTCCCCACGTGGTGACTTTCCGTCGCTTATACTGACTATTTCCGACACACGCGAACGCGATAGTAACGAAAGACTTAATAGGAATGGAAGATTAGCCGGAGAAACTTGAGACGTAGAAATTATTGAAATATAGTAAGAAGATAAAGAAATCAAAGAGGTTAATAAAAGAGAAATAAAGAAAGATAAGAGTAAAAACATAATAGAGGGGTAGATTACAATTAGAGGGGTAGATTACAATCCCACTTCTGATATCGGATTTGATCCTTTATGCAGATTAGGGAGGAAGGAAATGAAATGAAAACAAGGCATTTAGAGCACAGCGATAGTAAAGGTTGGTATATTGAACAACTGCACTCTTCGAAAAGCACACCTCGAATCCCCTTCGGAAGGACACCCTTCCTCATACCCCCTACTCCGCCTGTTATAACCAACTTGGATAGTTGGAGAGGAGGGACGCGTTCCCTTCCGTCTCCTTCAATATTTCGTCTTGGGGCGTAGCATGCGAGTCAATCGTGAACTAATATGTCCCATGCCGTAGAGCCATCAAATGTCAAGCATTTAGGGTGGTAGATACCGATATATAATATATATTATATGTACATATATTATATGTAGTAATAAAACGCCTCTCAATGGCGCCAAGGTGAGATTCCGAAACCGGTACGGTGCTTGTGAAGTGATTAGGATAGCTCTTTAGTTGGAAGGAAAAAGGCGGGCGGGGAAAGTGGGCATCAGATCTTTTTCCAGCTGCTGAAGAATTTTTACACTGAGTGTTTTTTGGGGGGATACTTGTCCTTGGATATCATGTCCTAGAAACGTGTACCTCAGTCCCTCAGTTGTGTGACATATATTACCGGGGCGAGAGGGTGTTAGGAGTCCACTTTTATCTCTATTGGCACTTTTACTGGCTCAAATCGTCACTAGTTGAACTTCGTGCAGCTTGTTGCAACTTACGTGCTCACTTCAACCGAACCTTTCAAGTCGCTCTGAAGGGACCAACTTAATCAAGCGAGTTTTCCTCGAGAGAGGACCTAAAGAGCCTTCTCGAGGGAACGGCTCGCCGCCAGCCTCGTTCAGAAGACAAACGGTTGTACCGCTGTCATTCAATCACGAGCACCGCGAAGTGAATTGACCAGCCGATCCAGGATTCTTGCGCTTTTCTCGAGACTCAAACCGCCCACACAGCACAGTTACATTTTGGAAACCCTGACTAGCACCGTCATACCCGTTTATCAATGCAGTGTACCTGCTCAGTTATCCCTAATTGCCGACTATCTTTAGCCCTTCGGGGCTCGGTTACATTGTATAACTGCTCAGTTATAAGTCAGCCATCTTGAAAGTTGTGATTGTGCGGTCGTCTCTATTCCAAGTTGATTATTTCTGTAACTTTTTTTCCATATTATTTTCGTTAACATTAATTTGGACACGAAATCCTGTGGCTCGCCAGTATGGCGTTTGGAAAAAAGGTTTCCTGCTTTATTCACTTTCAAAGATAAAATTGGACACATCGCAGGCAGTGATAATAGCAAATGTAGTGCTACAAATCTGGCTCTGATTCGTGACAGCTTACCACCCGGAGATCCAGAATCTGGATTCCAGATGTGAGGTGCATACTAATATTATTATTATTATGTATCTTATAAGGATCCAATTGACGCTGTTGGGAATACCAGTCTTGTGGGTGACATCCATGATTACAACACCAATGCGAGAGATCATCCAATTACCAAGTATTTCGCCAATCTGCAAGACTTCCCATAATATATTTTGTATAAATGTGGGGTGTAGATGAGAGAGTGGGTTAGAATTATACTGCTATTACCATCTGGCACGACGGTACGCGTAATGAATCCATGAAAAGCGCTTGGTTCGGAGACGACTTGAGTGACATCTTCTAGGAAGGTTGAATATTACGGAAAGTCCCCTTGGAGCTCGTTGGGAGGTGAGTAATATCCCATACCTTCTTTATGTGATAAAGCGAGATGGAGGAAGGTTCAGGGAGGGAGAATAAGGGTTTCCATTCCCGCTCGTGGAGGCAATAAGTCGGCGAATGTTTTGTGTTCCGTGTAGGCCGTGATTTATGAGCATGAGCCGCGGACGGCAGATTTCGGGAGCTGGGGTCGGGACGAAAGGCGAGAAGGAATATCTCATGTCATTCCATCGATGCTGCTAGAAGTCTATTTTCACATGGTAACCTGGAGAGTTTCAGGAAAATACCGTTTTGGTTTATCATTTTCCTCTGGTTGTATCTCCGCCACGAAAAAAAGAGAACTCGCACGTTTACTACATGTTTGATTTCAATATGTTTTGTTGTTTAATTGTCTGCGTAGATACAATAAAGAGATAGTTTTGTTTGCCGGGTGCTAATGTATGCCGATGATTTGGTGATCCTGGATACTGATCCGGCATCTTTACATCAATAATACTGCGAGAGATGGAGCATTTCTCTTGAACTATGCCAAGTCGAAGATCCTGATCTTCCAGAATGGAGGCCGCCGTCTGGCGAAGTGGAAGTTTGGTAAGGAGGACATCGAATAGTCGGGAGCTATGTATATCTTAGCGTTACTTTACATCCAGGTTGTCTTTTGCCCGCATTTGAAGTCAAAGTCTGCCACTGCCAGGTTTGCCATGAACTGCGTGTGGTGTCTTCTGTTCTCCAACTCAGGCGTCCCTCTTGCGGTCGAACCTCCATATTTTCCGGGCGATAGTTCGTTCCATCCTGTGCTACGATTCCAAATGCTGGGGATTCCGCGAGTACCCAACTGTGGAGAGTGTTCTGATGTTGTGGTTGAAGCGGCAAAGAGCTCAGGCGGGAGCAAAATTTCCCGGTAGAAGGAAAGGCGAAGGATTGATTGATTGATTGATTGAAATCTTTATTTAACCACCAGGGAAGGTTAGGGCCTAGTGGCCCTCTCTACAACCTTCCCTGGATCATAAAATACAGCTTTACAATCCTCCCTCCATATCATAAAAAAAATCTCGAAATACATTTAAAAACAATAAATAAATAATAGGTAATAATAAGAAAATAGATGAAAAATCATTACAAAAAAGAAAAAAGAAAAAAAGTCTCTCGTTTCATCCGGTAAATAAAACCCCCCAAAAACAACTCCGTCGTAAAAACTGGCCCGCCAAAAAACCTCAGCCGCAAAAAGGAATGATATCCATTTTGCCCGCCAGCCACATATATAGGATGCTCAGTGCTTCGCACCTCGCTGTTGAGTGTGCATATAGAAACCTGATCCTCCTACCCCTAACCTCCACCGTCAATGTTTTCCTGTTCCCTGTCACCTTCCCACAACCCCCTCTCACCCTTAGTCACCCTCGGTTTCACCTAATATGTTTCCTCTGTTACACCAGCAGGGAGCTTTACGCTTCTTTCAATGCTGTTGGCGGGAGCTTTTTGCCAGATGAACAAGCCTGAAATGAAGCATTACTATATTATAAGTATTACAGGTGGTCACGTGCAATCAGTAGTGGTACACCTATAAAGAAGGCTGGCGGGCAAAATGGATATCATTCCTTTTTGCGGCTGAGGTTTTTTGGCGGGCCAGTTTTTACAACGGAGTTGTTTTTGGGGGGACATCACATCTTTTTGCATGGCTAGTTTTCGAGTGGTACCTACTTATACAATACGGTTCCATTTAACAAAAGTACCTACGAGGTAACTAGTAAATGTTTTCCTAAATGAAGTTTTATCCTAGTCAAAATTTAGTAAAAAATTAGTACGCCAACTAATTTGCCTTTTTGTTTCTTGTTTTTGTGACAAGAATAATTATTGTTTGGAAATTATTGTTTGTTATCTGAAATGTGTTTGAAAAATAAGTAGTTTTAAAATTTTTGCGAATTGGTTAAATAGTAGTTTTAAAATTTTCGATTAATTAAAACAATTAACAATTTAAAAACAATTATTAAAATTTAATACAATTATTCTTATTATTAAATTTAAAAAAATAGAAAGAATTAGAAATTTGAATAAATTTGAATTAGAAATTTTTTGAAAATTGGTTGCATTTTTTCTTGGGGATTGTGCAAATTTTTGTTGTTGAGAATCATTACAATAATTGTAATTATTGGTGTCGAAGAAAAATTTTTCTCTTAAGTGGAAAGAGAAAGTTTGCAAAAGGTAAAACGCACGTTTTTATACCAACAATCGCGAATAACTCGAGAACCGTTGGGAAAAGTGACAAAGTGCGCTACCCTCATTCGAAAGCCCATAAAATTTCCTATCGATCCTCAAACAGGCGCCACTCTACGACAATTTTTCTGACCACTGTTCAACTTTGATGTTTTCGGAAATTAGCCAAATCAGTAGATGTGGAATTTATTCACGTATTTTTGGCTGTGGATTAGTCGAATCGATTGAGATTTAGTTCAAAATTATTGAGCATATACTAGACAACCTAACGGACATTTTAAGACCAACCGCACCAATTTTCATCAATTTTGGCGGCAGTTATTGTTGAAAATAGAAAAATCACCATAACTCCTTTATTCTTCCCCTTAGGAAGCTTTTTTTGATCTCAAATTAAACGGGTTTAAAAGCTGAACACAACTAAAAAAGAAAATCCGAAAAAGCTTCAATTTTTAAGGAGTTATGACCATTTGAAATTCCTCAAAATTACTATTTCCCCCCTAATTGGGAGGGAAATGGGGGGAGGGAGAAAAAAATGTTCAAAAGGCACTCCCTTGGAGCATAACAAACGTGTGTGCAAAATTTCAGCTCGATCCGATTTGTCTGCTGGGCTGTAGCCCCGTCAATGAACAACAACAACGAGAAGAAGAAGAAGAAGAACACGAAAAACGTGAAAAATAGTGGTTTTAAAACTGTTATACCCCCGACACCTGATGTTCTCAAGAGCTGAAATTTGGTTTACGTCCTCACGTGCCCCTGGAGAGTTGGTGTACAAAAAATCAACTCTCGAGACACTCAGGACGCTACGGGATGGTGAAAACCCCAACTTGTTCCGTCGCGTAATCAGTGTCTCAGTCGCTTCGGTTTTCAGGGCTTCGGTTTTCTTGGCGGCCGGGACGCTCCCGCGTCCCTAGATAAACAAATATCTTCTTATAAATAGTATAAAATAGGTTCAAAATAAGTTCGTTCTACTACTAATAGGTTTTACAAAGCTTCACACAACGTTCAATATTCTTCCAACAATTTCTTCTTTAAATTACCACGAAATGCCTCTGTTTTTAGTTCTAAATTAAAATAAACTTCGTAATCATTGTAAATTTTAGTTCCTTGTACTAAAAATGACCTTTCAAAACTCCTTGTGTGGTGCGTGGGGATTTGCAATATTTTTTTCCTATTTCGTGTGTCCCTTCCGTGGATGTCCGTGGAAGGAGAATGAAAAGAAAAGGACGGAGGGTAAATAAAAATAAAACAGTAACAGAAAAATGCACCAGATGGCCTAGCCGGGACATTGATAATTCTGTAGAAAGATGGCGAATGTCACTTTTTTCGAAAACAGTATTTTTACTCCCTCCAGTTTATTATAGGATCTATTACATTTTTACAACGATCGAGCGTCTAAATATTGCCGGTACCTAACCTTGGAAAAAGGGGAAGACGGCAGTTGTTGATGGATAATATTATGTCAGTTGTTTTTTATTGTTTTATTGTTATCTTCAAATTTTGACGCTACCAATTGTAAAGGAAGCACCAGAGTTCGACGAGCTGTCTGATGAGTCGGTCAACGATGAAGGTAGATTTTTAATTACATTTCGTACCTGTTGGGCTGCTGGATAGTGCTGATGAGTGGAGGAGGATTGTCCGGTACTGTCAATTGTCGTGGAGGTATCGGGTGGCCTGTGTCTCTCACCAGTAGATAGTTCCATGTCATTATTTCATTATGTATGTATTTTTTTCTTATGCCGAAGAATTTTATATATTATTTTATTTCTAATTTTCAAGTCCTTTGCTTCTGGCTGACGGTGGCATAACCAAGCTGCATTGTTTATTTGTATTAATGTATTTCTTTTCCTGATTTTAATGAAAATAAACTTCTTTCTTCTTCTTCTTCTCCTAGTCTCGTTTGCCAGAAAGAGAACTCTAGAACAAGGAACATAATATTTCCCCATGTGAGAAGTACCTCATCCGTATCTCAATCTAAACCGCCGATTTATAAATCCAAAATTGGCGTCAACATTCAAAAAGATCGGCGAAGAACGTATGTTCAGTTGCAAATATGGAATCTTTGTTTGTTCAAAATCTTACATCGCATATTGCGTTTTCTAGAGTCGGCACCCAGACAATCTATATGAACCCAGAATCAGATGGAAAATTGAAGGTACCATCACTGAGCTAGTTAGTCTAGCTTACGAATACCTGTATAGTTATGGGGGTCACAAGGCCTTCATAAAAATTATCTACAAAGTAAAATTTAATAATAGACCGTTGTAGAAAAATTCGCAGCGTTTTTTATATCCGATTTTGGAATCTTCACACATTTTTTTGAACTGTAAATCCAAACAAAACTTTTTAAGTAAATAGGTAAGTACAGTAAAGTCCCGTGTTCAGGCAAATTATCGAACAGAAGAACTATTTTATTCCCCCCCACCAGGTTCAGTAGCCGAATTTTATTGAATTGGTTTTACTTCCGGGAGATTCAGCTGTATACGAGGAGATTTGAAAAATCAATGTTTTTTGAACTCGGGGAACCCCTAGTTAATTTGGGATCAAGTCATTTTTGAAATTGGAGATTGGTTGGGAACTACAACTATACCCTAGTTTAAAGAACTTGAAACAAGTGCTAGATAGAACTTGAATATATTTGTCACAATAACTTACAATCATCTCTTCACACACCTGTTGCCTAGGTAACGTACTACATTGATTGTTATTCTGTTGACGAAAGTCCACTAAGGGGCAGCCCAAATGGCGTATACCTTGAAATCTTCTCTTTTCACTCAGATTGTAAACCTCTCTTGAGAATTTCTTATAATGAATTACCCGGGCAACGCCTCATGCGAACTTCATTTCAGGGGAAAACGTCTTTGTGCCCCGCGTCCCACTCATTTCGCTCCAATACCTTAGGCCACCCCCGAACACTAACTCGATCAACTTCTATCCTATTATACTCTTATCGAGTTAGCGACTAAACTATTATTATATATCATGCTCCGACGCTCTTATCCCGCCTTA
Organism: Stenodema calcarata; assembly: GCA_963920205.1. NCBI lineage: Eukaryota > Metazoa > Arthropoda > Insecta > Hemiptera > Miridae > Stenodema > Stenodema calcarata. Next base: position 1,591,085 of record OY986054.1, read on the forward strand.
TCAACGCTTTTCAGCTCAACTTACGTAGTCGCCGGGCGAATCATACACAGTGAAACCTCCCTAAGCGAACAACTTCAATAAGCGGACTTCTAAACCGAGCAAACGATTTCCACGGTCGCGACGGAAGGATAGTGGTTTACACCCGGTCCCGGACACTCTCTTGAATTTGAAATTGATGATATTAATTGTTTTTGTACTAATTTTTATTAATATAATCATAGTGACTGCACGCCAAACTCTTGTTTCCCACTCTTTCATACCGAAACAATCTAACGAAGAATCGCTTTCACCAACGTAAACGAAGGAGTTGATCTCGGTTTAAATCACGATTCAACTCGTGAAAGGAGATTGTCCGTCACTTCTTACACAGGGACAATACCATTGGGTGACGTTTTCACGAAATGTGTGAAATCAGTATCTGATGACCTCAACCTGAGGGGAATGTAATTTAATGGAAATGGACGGGACGAGCTCAGCTCTTCATTGTAGGAAAAAAATTATCTCACCGTCGAAATCTGAATCAAGTCCGACGGATTTCCTAATCTCTTTTCCTCTTCTAATTTACCTAATGTTAAGATGAATTGGTAACTGTATATCAAACGGAATCTCTTTGATATAATATTCCTATCAAGTGAGTAATATTATTACTCTCTCTTTTTCCAATAACCTCGTATCCAAGGTATCGTCTTGGAATACCAACTAAAAAAGAAAAAAAATTGAAATCCCCAGTCATGCAGCATGACTATAAGAGCAAATTTTCTAAGAAATAATTGATTTTATGTAAAACGTTATCATTAAAGAACATGATGTCCATGAAGAACATCTCAAGTATCAACCACGTTTCTTCATCTTCAAAGTTCTTCAGTTTGAGAGCGGAATAAGATATAGCAATTCGGACTTCCCCATGTTATTCGGCGTGTAAAAACCTTGAAAATGAGGTGTAACATCTGAGAAAAGCTCCTACAGGTAGCTCCAATTAGCTGTGCCCAGATGGGCTATAAGAGTAATGCGGGTTAGTTGGTAGGATGCGCCTGGTCGTGGACCGCCAATAAAGTCAGCGAATGTCGGAAACGCGTTGTCGAATGATTGACCCACTCTCCCAGTATAATTAGAGATGTTGTAAGTGAAGATATCTTACATGGTGTCAGAGTGAAAATCTTTTTAAACGAACTATTAATTAGTCGTGAATTAATTCGGGTGAATAGTGGTAGTTCATCTAAACCTGAATTTTCGGATGAACCTTGATTAAGATTCACGGATCACGAAATTGATAATAATGGAAATTTTCGCGTTACAGCGTCATCAGCCCTGCAAGAAGACTAGGTAGGGGAGTTGAACAAAGTTTTCCGCTGGGCAGAAACTTATCCATCTCCCTTACTTTATTATTGTTATCCATAGTTATTGTATTGCATAGGTAGTTATTGTAGTAGTCCCCGGTTAAGGAAATTAATACACTTCTATAGAAATAGAACTCGTGCAAAGAATACCTACTTTTTTAAATTTTTTCATAGGTACTTTTATGATCTTTTTTCCTAGAGTAAGAGGAGTAGTCTACTCCTCTGATCACTGTCTGACGTCATCTGCTATTCACCAGGGATACAACAGAAGTAGTATACCTACTATTATTGATATTGTAGTTATGGTATGTTGCGTGTGTGTGTGTGTGTGGTGACTAACTACAAATGATGACTGAATGAATCTGACTCCAAAAGATTTATTGTTAAATGAACTCACGAATTGGAAAACGGTTTTTTGAAACAAACAATCGGAAGAACACTTGTGAGAAAATTTGTTGCGACTCTGAATTTTTTGAAATTAAACTCTGAACATATTTTTGGTAACGTGTGATCGAAATAAAAATTTTGTCACCAAAAATAAACTGTAGTGTCGCTACAGACACTCCCCTTCCTCCGGGGACGAGAAACGCACTCGTCGTACGCTGCGTGACTTGGGATGAACGGATTCCTCTATCTGCTCTACCGAGCCAAGGGTTTGGGGCGACTCGGCGAGAGCGTAAGCTGGCTGTAAGCGTTGTACCTTGGCTAGCTGGCAGTTGGTACATGAGCGGGTCCATACTTGACAATCACGCGTTATTGATGGCCAAATGAACCTCGCCTTCAACATTTTCTGTGTAGCCCGGTTTCCTGGATGGGACAAGCTGTGAACAATGTCAAAAGCGGTTTGACGAAAGTTGGCAGTGATGTAAGGGCGCAGTCGTCCTGTAGAAGTGTCGCAGTAGATGGGAATGTCAGAATCATGCATGCATACTTTAACGCAATTAAATGAGTTGGATTGTTGTAGTGTCTTGAGTTCGTCATCACATTCTTGCTCTTCAGCTACCTTAGCCCAGTCAATTTGAGGAATGGACGAGACAGCTGATATTCGGGAAAGCGCGTCCGCCACTACATTGTCCTTTCCAGAAACAAAACGAATGTCAGTTGAAAATTGGCCAATGTAATCAAGATAGCGAACTTGTCTAGGACTTGCTTTTTCGAGGTTTTGTCGGAATGCGAAGGTGATAGGCTTGTGGTCGGTAAATATAGTGAAAACCCGGCCTTCCAATAAATGTTTGAAATGTTTGATGGCCTCATAAATTGCAAGGAGCTCTCGATCGTAGGCGCTGTATTTAGTCTGCGCTGGATTCATTTTTTTGGAGAAAAAACTCAGGGGTTGCCAATACCCACTGACTAATTGTTCAACCACGGCCCCTATCGAGGTACCAGAAGCGTCCACCGATAGAGAAATAGTGGCATCGTGAACGGGGTGAGCGAGGAGTGTAGCCTCTGCAAGACTTTCCTTACACCTGGTAAATGCGAGTTCCAGTTCAGGAGTCCAGTGAATGGGAGTTTTGTCGCGCTTTGTACATCCGTCATGAAGTGAGTGGAGTATCGCCTGGCTGTCAGCTGCATGTGGAATGAAACGGCGGTAAAAATTGAGTTTTCCTAAGAAGCGTCGCAATTCAGCAATGGTAAGTTGGCTTTGGGTAGTCACGAACGGCTATGACCTTCTCTGGGAGAGGTTTTGTACCCTGAGGCGTGACCAGATGACCAAGAAATTTAACCTCTGGTATTCCGAAATTGCTTTTGCTGACATTGATGACGACTCCGAATTGTTGAAACCTTTCAAAGAGTTGGTTGAGGTGTTTGAGGTGTTCCTCCTCGTTAGTGGATGCGACCAAAACGTCATCAATGTAGGGAAAACAGAAATCTAGGTCACGAGTGACTGTATGGATGAAACGTTGGAAACTCTGTGCTGCATTCCTAAGACCAAAAGTCATTACTGGAAATTCAAACAAGCCAAATGATGTAATAATTGCAGTCTTTGGGATATCAGCCGGTTCCATTGGGATTTGGTGGTAAGCCTTGACCAAATCGACTGTACTAAAAATGGTTTTTCCAGCGAGTGTGTGGGCAAAGTCGTGGATGTTTGGGAGAGGATACCGATCGGGAATGGTGCAAGCATTCAAGGCGCGATAGTCTCCGCATGGCCGCCAGGTACCGTCTTTCTTAGGAACCATGTGCAGAGGGCTGGACCATGGGCTGTTGGAAGGTCGGCAAATCCCTTGTTCAAGCATGTAAGAGAATTCGGCCCGTGCTATGGCCTCTTTCTCCGGAGATAACTTCCGAGCTCGTGCACGAATTGGGGGTCCTTCAGTTAGGATGTGATGGGTGACAGAATGCTTAGCAGCGACTTTTCCAATGGAATTTGGATTTGTCAAATCGGTAAACTCTGAACATATTTTTGGTAACGTGTGATCGAAATAAAAATGTTGTCACCAAAAATAAACTGTAGTGTCGCTACAATATCAATTACTTACCAACAATCTCGTCCAAGTTTAACGATGACGAGTAGGTAGTCATTCTCATTCAAATTTTAGAATGGCCGACGAAAGAAATCTCTATTCAGAATTACTTACCTGTGCGAGTTGGAGAGTAGATGAGGCAATGAGAGGATTGAAGAAAAATCAACGACTTTCCTCCGTTGAAGTAGAAAAAAAGTCCAGACCTACAGACACCCTGTTAGGCGACTCCACTTCACTCAAAAGCGAATTAGCTGCTAAAGGGAAAGCAGCTTTATTGAAAGTTTTTTTTTTTTAATCAATAGCGGGATAACTTGAGGCTTTGTAAACTATATCCTAAGAAAAAATCAGCCGGATTGAAAATTATATGTACCTATAACAGGTTGTATTCAAATGACCAAGCTAGTCTTTTTTCCGTGTTTATTTTTTCACGACGTTTCGGCAATGGAACAAAGCCCTATTCATGTGAGATTACATGTAGAAGTGAAAATGTCTTACATTAAACTAGGGCTTTGTTCCATTGCCGAAACGTCGTGAAAAAATAAACACGGAAAAAAGACTAGCTTGGTCATTTGAATACAACCTGCTTCTTCACACTAGTCAACCCCATCAACACAATGTACCTATAACTATATTTAGGTACCTACGAGTACCTATAGGTATATAATTTTTGGTTCCAGAGGAACTTAATATTTGAGGCACTGAGCGGCTACGAAAGTTAAACATGCAAACATGAGCACCTCAATTCGATTCAGACTCAAACTTTTTCGAGTTTTTTTGACGTTTTCTAGTCGTATTTCGGATATTGCGATGAGTCAATCTAACTCAATTTTCTCCCTTTATCCGAATCGAATATAACAATTTTTCGACGTTTTTGAGTCGAACATTGGGATGGGGGGCAATATGTCGACACATAAACTTGTCGACAAACGGGCAAGAAGCCGTGTCGACATCTTTCAACACCAAGGGTTGACCAATGTCGACTTCACGAGCATTGGAAATAGGTCGACACAGAAATATGTCGACAAGTCGACAACTTTCAACACCCCTTGTTGAAAAAGGTCGTCCAAGTCAACCATGGGGATACGTCGACATATTTACGTCGACATCCTTCGTATACCTGCGAAATCTTGAATAGTAACGGCATACACTCTACCTGGCCGATTATGGGTCAACCATAGAACTACCTGGATAACTGGCTACCTATTATAGTATAATAGTGAAAGGCAGACGAAACTCGAGCCGGCCGCTCGGGGAATCCCCAGCCCGTGGGAGAAATGACAATCCTTTTGTCCAGCAATTTAGATGGTCCTTACGAAAACTTATGTTTAGAAATGGTGCCAGAACCAGTGAACATGGTCGAAACTCGCAACGATTCAATTACAAGTTTTTTGCCGATTGAGGCAATTGAAAAACGGATGGATGATAATAATTCAAACGACTCTGACAACGAAGACCTATCATACTTGATGGAAAACTACGAAAATAGTTATTACAAAGAAAATATTATGTAAGTATTATATCAGCGGATACGTTGTCAAAAAGTTAGAAGTAAATTACGTTCTGAGGAGTGTTATTTCCTTCTAGTTAGTAATTTTAGCAATCTTAGTCCTTACACACACTTCATTGATTGTGTATCAAAAGGAGGATTATTGAGAGCATCCCACGATGTTTTCAATATAATAAAATTTTGCTACAGTATTCTTCGTCACCAAACAACCGATTCAAATTTCAATTCAAACCTCGTTCTTCTGAAAGTATGTACTCATTTCAATGGTGTTGTATTTAAAGATCATGCATCCAATAATGATTTCGGAGAAGAGTGCCATCAAAATAGTTTAGTGAAGCTTATAATATAATTAAGACATATTATGTCTTATGTTCATGAAAATTATGTGTCACCATTTCGCTAAACAAAAGTCATTAAATGACTTGCAAATTTGAAATGATATTGCAAATTTTGCAATATCATCTTCAAAACCAGGCCTTCGTCAGAAACTAAAGAAACTAGTGCTATTCAAAAATGTTTAATTTCAACAAAATCACGTCAGTAATTTTGTAAGATACTGTTTATTGTTTAGTGTAAACGTAGGAACTTTTTATTAATTTTACTGATATTTGAATGAAATTATGTAGGTGCTTACCTACCTTCCATTTATGTTCGTTGTAAGTAGTATATATATATATCTTTTTACAAACTATTCTCTAAGTACCTAGTTGAACATTAAATTTTGTATTGTAAATAGAAATTTCGTTATTTTCACATAATGATATTTCTTTTGGTTATTATTCCATTACTTTACCTGCATTCAGACTACTCATTAAAGAACAATAATATAATGGGTCTGGCAACAACCGAAACTAGTTCAAAAGAACGAAATAACGTAGGTAATGAGAAAGATATACACAGATCTCTTTCTATTTCACTTCAATCGTTATCCACTCGTTGGGAAGCTCTTGATTTATGCCGAAATTTTATGCTGACTGCTCGGCCATAAAAATAATGAAACCATGTCAAACATGATAACGCTTTTGACGGGTCAACCGATCTCTATTGAAAAAAACGCTGCAAATTATTACACAACGGTTTATTATTTTCTGTATAGATCGCCCATCCTATTGACATAAAATACCCACCTACAGGTTCACAATCATCTCTTGGCAAATTTTCATGAAACATCCAGAATGATGATGTGAAAGATCTGTGAAAATGTCAGGGAAATCGGTAGTCAAGATTTTACAGGGCATGCGCAAACCTTAGATTGTGTCGAGTGTTTCTGATTATTTTGATGTGTTGGCGCCTTACACGTCCATTACACGCCTTTTATACGTCCATAATTACTGTAAAAGTTGTCGAAAGTAGTTCAAATTTGGAGGAAATGTAGGGGTTGGGCTAAAGATGGTCTCATATCAGAATCATCGAAATCGTACGATAACTTTCGTCTGCGCTTGCGCAAATGTAAAATACTAAAAGCGGGCATAACTTCTATATAATTCGTCAAAATGATTCCAAATTTTCATGTGACATCAGGGATATCATTATTGAGGATCTTCATGAGTTTGATAGAAATCGGTACTCAACATCCTACTGGGCATGCGCAAAACCAAATTCATTTCAAATATCTTGTATTGTTTATAACTTCCGCAAAAATTGTGGCAGGAAACTGAAACTAAAACTTAAAAGACCAAATTTGAGTTTCATCAAAATTGTATTATATTTTCCGCGGGCGCGTGCGCGAATGTGAAACGTTTTGAATGGCTTTAATTCCACAGCGTCGGAATGATTTCATGCTTTGATACCAGACTGTAAATAGCCATCTCAACATTTCCTACGAGTTTCATAATACACTCACCAAAATAATAAACCCATGGACTTAGCAGCGTTTTTCTGTTTGTTTGCGGGCAAGGCAGTGTCAATGACCCACTTCACAATAGTGAAAATGAACCCAGACAGTAATTACGAATAATCCTCGGATTGAAAGACCCCATGGGACCAAGGCTGAGGACAGGTAGTGGCCAAACAACCCCTTCTGTCGTCGTTTAGCAGTCGACCAGTTTCAAGAGGTTTTTAGCTCATGTTCAACTCCTGTTGTTGAAATACAGCGAAAACGGATCTCAAATTTTTCGACATAAATCCGTCGACCAGTTTCAAAGATGTGCGTTATCGACGTTCTTCAACACCTGGTGTGGAAATATGTCGACAGGAGGTGTCGACAAGTTTATGTGTCGACATATTGCCAAGTTCCCGAACATTGGTCTTGCAGAAGGTGGATTCGTCCCCAAAATGAACCCCTTAATTCGATTCAAACTCATTTTCAAAATCATTTTCAAGTTCTTTTCACGATTTTGAGTCGAACTTCAAAAATTCATATGAGTCAATCAAATCAATTTTCTTCCTTAATCTGAATCGATTGTAACAATTTTTCGACGTTTTGAGTCGTTTTTGGTCTTCAGAAGGTAGATTTCATCTTTGAGATTTCAAATTCCATTTTTTCGAGTTTGAGACGTTTTCGAGTCAAATTTCGAAAATTCCGACGAGTCAATCTAACTAAATTTTTATAAGTACGTAGTGGGCCACGTAGGTTATCTTCGTTATAAGCAGAGAAAATATTCGTTATAAGCAAATACGGGGATATCCAACATCAGCTTCCAGACCATCTTCTTAACAAAAACGCAACGCTATTGGTAGGGCAGTATTGAAGCTACTCACTCGCAGGCTGTTGGAATCAATGCCATTTGCGTGATCTATTGGTTTGGCCGTTTTCGGATATAAAACACAGAAAGGACGGATTCAATTTTGACTTCTCCCGCGGATCACGGTATAGCCCTAGGTTCACATACCGCCTTTAACCATCTTCACTTGAAGTGGACTTCTTTTGTTCTCAATATGGGAACGTTGATTCCTATATCCGCTGAGGTAGTGTTCTCGTGACGTCACAAACTATCGATATCTCGAATCTCCCGTGTGTTTGGCTTGGTCCACTGCGATTCTTTGGTCCTGTTTACTAATCATTTTCAGTGTTGTTGTTTTTTTGTTGTTAACAACAACTGCTAATTTGTGATCATCATTCCTCGATATTAGGTACCTCCTATCTCTGTATCATCGTTGGGCGAATTATGGGCCGAACAATGGTATGAGATATTACTAAAAGAACTCTTATGCATAGTTAACCTTCTACTCGTTTTCCAGTGTTTCTTTTTGAAATTTCAGTTTGTGTTCTTTGCTGTTTCGACCCTTCCACAGTATTATTTTTCCTTTGAAATGGCTAATGCAACAATACGTGGGGACTGGGTGGAGCCAGTAAAACGGACCTAATGTTTGGCCTCCCTACAGTCATCAACATTAGTGTGAAAAAACTAAGGAACTTTCATCCAAGAGAAGAGCTTTGTGGTTGGCGAAAATTAACAGAAATTTAGGTGTTTTTCCTTGGGAGTAAGTGCAATGAACTAGAACACCGAACTACTCACAATGTTTCGATTTATTAACAATTCTAGATCTAACAGTTCACAATTCACAATATATTCACATGTGGAGACGGTCTCGTAATTGAACAAAGAATCAGAACGGGGAGGTTTTTCCAGAGAAGGTTGGCCTCTATGCCACCAGATCTATAATCAATCATTAATCGAATAGTGCAATTTGGTTGAATCCACAGATCCAACAAATCAACGTATTTAACCAAATAGCAACAAGATAAACCCGAATAACGGCTCCCCAACTCCAGAACCAAATCAAAAGAAAATAGTGATAGAACAGGGCGCATGGATCGCGCTCCGCAGCGCATCCACCAGACGAGAACCAGCGTGGATCCCACATCTGCATTCCTTCCACCATGGGATGAATCGGTCCCACTTGGGCGTGACCAACCCACGACCAAACATACTCCCCCCCCCCCCACCGGGTCTGTCCATGGTCACAGTATGCTAATCGTCATCTTTGGGTAGGGGGCACAATTTGACCAGAGGGCGCTTCATATCCCCAGATTTCGTTCGAACTAGAGCTACTCTGCTTATACCATCAGCCCCAAGGTACAATGAGGTGATTATTCCCATAGGCCAAGAAAGGGGGGGTCGGTTGTCTTCCATAATAAGCACTACATCACCAATTTTAGGGGGACGATCAGGGGTATTCCATTTAGCCTTTACTTGTAGATCTAACAGGTACTCAGTGCTCCACTTTTTCCAGAATTGAGTAATCATTTGATTCACAAAGTTCCACTTAGGAACTATTCTAGTGCTAACGGAATGATCAACTGTAGATTCTGGAAGAGCAGTCAGGGGTCGCTGGATAAGGAAGTGTCCTGGCGTGAGGACCAGGATGTCATCTGGTGAACTAGATTGAAATACTAAGGGTCTACTGTTAAATATGGCCTCTGCGCGGGCCACTATTGTGCTAAAGGTTTGAAGGGTTGTTGTATGGTCACGCAGGGTCACTCGAATTAGACGCTTGGCGGACTTTACAGCCGCTTCCCACAACCCTCCAAAGTGAGGTGCGCGGGGAGGAATGAACTTCCATTCTACTCCTCGGTTTGCAAGTCGTTCACCTACGTGCTGAGCATTGCCTTGAGCTAGAGCTAATCGGACTTTTCTCAATAGGTTGTTGGACCCAACGAAATTTGTTCCATTATCTGACCAAATGATGGCTGGAACCCCACGTCTAGCCATAAAACGCTCTAGGCACTGCAAGAACGAATCTGAACTGAGATCCATGACTACTTCTAGATGTACTGCCTTTGTAGCTAGGCAGACAAAGACAGCTAAGTACATTTCAAGGATACGAGCGCCCCTCAATCCCGCTACTGAAACAGAGATTGGTCCAGCAAAATCCACCCCAGTCTGATTAAATGGGAAGGTACTATTCACTCTACCTGCAGGCAACTGCGCCATTTCAGGTTGGAATGACTTTGGCTTGACTGAAAAACATCTCACACATCCAGCTAATGACCTATTGATTACATTTCGCCCATTAATTATCCAATATCGAGTGCGCAGATGAGCCAGGGTAGCGCGTGGTCCCACATGCAAGCAATTCTCATGAGCTTGCTTGATGACTAACTCTGTAAATTTGTCCTTTGACGGGATCAAAGCTGGGTGCTGCGTTTCATAAGGGTTTGTGCTCTGGGCCAATCTGCCCCCAACTCGAAGGATACCATCTTCAGACCTAAATATAGCAAGCTGCTTCATTAACTTGCTACTTGGACCTTTGTGATCTAGGGAGCTAAAGATATTTTGAAAGTGCCTATTTTGAGCACGCTGGACTAGAACTAACTCCGCCCTCCTCAATTCTACAGAGCTCAGTGGAGGTACTTGTTCAAGTAATTTTCTTAATGACTGTTGAGGGCTAGCTCTATTTTTAGATTTGGGTTGACACAAGACGTTTTGGAGAAAACGCCTTACCCAGGCAGTCACCCTTTTCATCCGTGTGAAGGAACTGAACCTTGCCTCGAATTCTACATTTAGGAGGCCAGCACTGACTAACGGTTGATGAGCTCGGGTCTCTTGACTGACGAGTTCCAGATCTAAATTAGGACGAATGCGGCGAATGGGCCAATTGGCACGACTTTTGCACAGCCACCCTGGTCCATTCCACCATAGTGCATTGGGAACTAGTTGATTTGGAAGAGCTCCTCGAGATGCAATATCTGCAGGATTGTCATTTGAACTAACATGAAACCAACGATCTTGAGAAATATTCGCCAAGGTTTTAGCCACCCTGTTTCCAGCAAATACTTTCCACACAGGAGCGGGGTTGGCGGTAAGCCAGGAAAGAACTATTGAACTATCTGAGCAAGCAATAAGTCTCTCATCAGGAACTAAGGGAAAATGTGCTCGAATTTTCTTAACAGTTTTTCCCAGAAGCTCTGCTGCAAGCAATTCCAGTCGGGGAATAGTCTCCTGTTTCATTGGCGCAATTCTACCTCTGGAAATAACCAGTCTGGAGACTGCTTGTGAACTTGATAGAACTAAATGGTAAACTACAGCAGCATACGCCTTCTCAGAAGCGTCCGCAAATCCTACAAGCCATTGTTCAGCATCCAAGGAGTCTACATGTCGGGGTAGACTAAGTTCTGTGAAAACATTCATTGAACTAGCCAATTTTTTCCAATCAAAGGCCAGCGAGCTGGGGAGTGGATCGTCCCAATCATATTTAGCACAACAAATTTCTCGCTGAATACAGCGGGCAAACACACTTGTTGGCATTATCCATCCGCATGGATCATACGATCTCATACGATATCATACGATCTCGTATATGCGGCCCACTTGACTCGCTAGTTCACGCTTGGTACGAACTAAAGGTGTGGTGGGTACTTTAAAAAAGAACGAATCGGATTGTGGATTCCAGGCTATCCCTAGCATCTTTAATGGCTTTTCGGCCTCCAATCCAAGATCTATTAACTGAGACTGAGGTAGATGATGTTCTATGGGGATACCTTCCAATACTTTGGGTTCATTAGTCGCCCATTTTCTCAGCTCAAGACCAGCAGTGCGCAACAGTGCTATGATGTCATTTCGCGCTAAAATTGCTGAGCTAACGTCTATGCCTCCACCATGAATGTCATCGACATATGTGCGCTCAAGCAGAATCTGAGCACCAAGCGGATGATTATGCTGTTCAGTCTGAGCTAAGTGACGTAATACTCGATTTGCTAGAAAGGGAGCTGACGTAGTCCCATACGTCACAGTACAGAGCGCATAGTCTTGAATGTGATCTAGTGGAGAATCTCGCCAGACTATTCGCAACATGTCATGATCTCCTAGAGGCTGCTGAAATTGCCTGAACATCTGTTTGATATCGGCAATGAATACTACTTTCAATGACCTAAATTGAAGCACAATGTCACATATGTCAGGTTTTAACTTGGGGCCAGCATGTAAAATTTCATTTAAGGAGCATCCATTTGATGTTCGCTGAGATGCATTGAACACCACTCTGATTTTCTCTGCTGGATCTCCTGGTCTAACTACAGGATGGTGTGGTAGATAATAGTGAGCAGTGTCAGGGCTAGGTGGAGCTACTCGGCGCATATGGCCCAACTCCCGATACTCTGTCAAGAATTTCTGATAAGCGAGTGCTAAAACCGGATTTTTCTTAAGTTTGGCCTCTAAACGATAAAGTTGGCGCAGTGCTATGTGTCGAGAGGCTCCAAGAGAGTTTCTATCTTGTGAAAACAACAGGGGAACTATATACCTCCCCTCTGGGGAGCGTTGAACCTGTTCTACAAAGATTTGCTCAGCCTCCTTTTCAGCAGGAGTCCAAGGCGATGCATCTTCAACAGATTCAATCTCAAACATCTTACGAAGTAGTGCATCAGTTTCATGAGAGACGTAAGAACTAACGGAGGGAGTCAATGATTGGTGATCATTGTGAAACTGAATCAGTGAAGGAACTATAGGTTCATCACCTGGAGTACGCATTAACTTGGCAGTGCAGAATATTGAATTTGAATTACACACTAGGTCTTCTACAGGAAAAAGAGAGTATAAATTTCTGATACACTTTGGCTCATTTTTCTGAGTTTGACAACTAATTTTGATCGTTGGCACGGGATTAAGAGCTTCCAACTCCTGAACTGAACTCGAGTTATTACAACCCACCTCAATATTAGAACTAAGACTTGATCGACTAGAGAGCTTGGGAGACACCCTCTGCAGCACCCGCTTCAAGGACACAACTAGGTCATCTAAAGCATGCTTCAGATATGCCTTATAATTACGCCAGGGTGTTATTTCTGACAGACTTCCCTCCTCATTTAACTCGGTTGAAGGAACTGATTGTGGCTCATTTAAATTGAATCGAACTAAACTGTTTCCAGGACGTCCCCGTCCCCCTAAGACTAACCAACCAAACTCAGAACCCATCATCCAGGGAGAGCTGCCCACTGGGAGAACTATACGATCAAACTGAATGACCTGCATAAAAACGTCCACTCCTAACAGCAGATCGACTTCTGTTCGACGATTGAATGCAGGATCTGCAAGTTCACCTTCCAATCCGCGAATATGAGACCAACGCTCAATCGAAAAACTCTCTGAGGGCAGGGGAGCTACAACTTGGTCTGCGACAAATGCAGTAATGAGTAGACCACGCCCCTTCTTGGTAAAGATATACAAGGAAGTAATCCCTTTCATAGTTTGCAATCCGGCTCCAACGCCAGAAACTTGAGTCCTAATTGGGTTGACGAATAAACCAACCGACTTGGCCAAACGCGTTGAAATCAAATGAACCTCTGACCCAGTGTCTAACAACGCCTTTGCTAGGAATTTCTGCGTACTATACCCATCGGAAACATTTACTTGAGCGGTAGGGAGAAGACCCCTGGATCTAGAAACCTTTAAATTAGATTTTCCCTGATGTTGAAGCACCCCCTGGAATAACCTTCTGCCCGGTCTGATCACTGTCAACTTGTTTTGCGGTTTGTGATCAATCAAATCTGACCTACTATAATCCTCATCAGCTGTGTTGCCAATGAACATATGGGGCCAGCAGTCCACCGCTACGTTTGACTGAGGGCTAGACCTAGTAGTTAAAGAAGATGACAACATTGAAGAATCACTCAATTCATGATCTACCTTAGAACTATCCTTGTGGGAGAAAGGGATGGTCAATAATTATCACACCCAGAATTCAGCCACTTAAAAAAATGAAGTATAATTACTTATAGCTTGAAAAGAAAATAATACTCGTAAAAATATTTCCTTCTTTAAGGATGAGTGAGTGCTTATAATGATATCGCAGTGGACTGTATTAAATTCGTTCCTATGGAGCTCCTTACAATAAAAAAAGAGAGAAAGAAACCGGAAGTTTAGAATAATCGTATGAAAGTTGTGTATGAATGATGTATGAATGATTGATGTCAAAGGGGAAAATAAAATGGAACGTTCAGACCGGGATCGAAGCGTCGGCGGCCGAATCGGTTGAGTCCTCGACGAATCTGGAGGAGTAGAGGGATGATGGCGATCGTGCAGGAAAGAAAAGGGGTTCCGCCTGAACAATTCAAAGAAAGCCCTCATCAAATTCAATAATTTCAGAATTGAATTCACAACAAGTGTGCTTCTGATTAGAAGACTTACGTCAGTTGATGTTGGAGTCGATCTCCGTGTAATAGCCAATTCTGGAGGATGCTGATGACCTCGTGGTTGGTGAAAATGGCGGAATAGCGGGGTTGAAGACGTCGTTACGTTTTCGACTAGGACGATGAGAATCGGTTGTGGGACTGATCGTCGGGAGACAGATCGATAGCTCCTGAGGACCTCGTAAGTGGGGATTCGAAGAAAAAGGGGGGTTTTCGCGTGAAAACAAATATTGGAAACAATCCGACGACCCCTGGACGTTCGTGTCGAAATCGAAATCGTTGTAAGACGTCGGCGTGAATGTTGACAAGGATTAGGAGGCAGCGGATGCCAAAGTTCTCTCCAACATACCGCCCACCAAAATTTAGCAAATTTTATTTTAAGAGTTTTCGTATGGTTCGTCCGCCAATGGAAGAAGGGGGACGATATCGACAGCTGGACGTTGGAAGACAGAAGTACGAGTCTTCACGGTCACTACTCTCACTGTCCCGTCTGAACCTGGATGGATGGACACAACCCTACCTACTGGCCAAGATAATGGAGGCACAGCTTTGAAGCGAAGTAGGACTAAATCCCCTATTTGAATATCCTTCTTATTCTTGGTCCATTTGGCTCGCTGTTGCAGTGTGCTGAGATATTCTCGACTCCATCGTCTCCATAGGTTCTCTGTCATTTGTTTGACAACTTGCCATCTAGACAGTCGGTTCTGAGGGACATCTAAGAGTGTTGGTTCAGGATTGACGACTAGAGGGCTGCCGATGAGGAAATGTCCAGGTGAGAGATAGTCGACTTCATCGGGACTAGACGACAGTGGACACAAAGGTCGGGAATTCAATATAGCTTCAATTTGAGAGAGAAGTGTTTGAAGTTCCTCGAAGGTCAGTCGAGCCATCCCAGCCACATGTTGCAGATGATTTTTAATGGACTTGACACCCGCCTCCCATATTCCACCGAAGTGCGGGGCGTGAGGGGGGTTAAAATTCCATTTTATACCTCGAACAGTACAAAATTGCAGGAATTTATTTTGTTTTTCGTCATTCAGGAACCATTGATAGAATTCTTTCAACTGCCTGGCTGCTCCACGATAGTTAGTGCCACAGTCACTAAATATTTCTTCGGGAAGACCGCGACGTGATATGAATCTCGACAAACATGCTAAAAACGCCTCAGTACTCAAACTGGTAACGGGTTCAATATGTAAAGCCTTCGTACGCATACACACAAACAAACATACCCAGACTTTCGATACAGAAGCCTTTCTCTTAAGATTTTCACGTATCTCAAGAGGACCCATGAAGTCAGTACCAGTATGCTGGAAAGTGCGCCCTTGGGATACACGGAAATGAGGCAAATCTCCCATTTTCGGCGTGTTAACGACTGAATCGGCCTTGGCTTTGAAACACTGCATACATAAAAATATGCGCCTTTTGACGAGCTTACGAAGAGACGGTATCCAATAACGAAGCTGAACTAAGGCTTGTAAAAGATTTGGACCTGGATGAAAATAAAATCGATGTATGTAGTCGACAATAATTGTAGTGAAATGCGCGTTATGAGGAAGTAGAATGGGGAATTTTTGATTGGGTTTCAAATCGGAATGCTTGAGCCGACCGCCCACCCTGAGAAGTCCCTGTTGATCGATAAAGGGAGATATTTTTGCGTATTTCTGGATAGTTTTGTGAATATTTGACTCTTTTCCATCGAAGAAGTATTGGAATTGAATCGTTTTGATAATGGAGAATTCAGCTAGCTCCAACTCGCTGACATCAGGTGGTCCCAATTTTGGATGGTCTTTGTGGCGATGATTGAAGATGATACGGTGAAGTGTTGCAACAAAATAAATCACTCTTTTGTATGAAGAAAATCTTTTCATCCAATCTAAGTTTTCAATGGGATTGGGGGTCAGTAGAGCCAACGATGAATCGAATTGAACTTTGATCTCAGGCAGATCATAAACTGCATCATAAGGGTGAGATGGCCAGCAGGAAAATGGTTGGGTTAGCCAATACGGTCCATTCCACCACAGTGAATGTGATATAATTTGACTGCTCTTGATACCTCTTGAGCTACAGTCGCTAGGATTTTCTTCCGATCTAACATGTCTCCATGAAGAGCTGGGAGTTATGTCGAGAATCTCCGTAATTCGGTTCGCGACATATGTCTTCAACTTGTAGGGGGGAGTGTTCAACCACCCTAACACAATCGTCGAGTCGGTAAAGAAAATCGGCTGCAAAGATGGTTTCGGAAGACGATCAATGAATTGTTTGATTGATGATAGGGATAGGGCTAACAAATGTGCACCACAGAGCTCAAGTCGTGGTACAGTGAGTTTTTTAATCGGGGCGAGTTTCGATTTACCCATGATCAAATATGAATGAATTTGGCTGTTAAATAAAATTCGGATGTAAATTGTAGCGCTATAGGCCAATTCAGAGGCGTCGCTGAACCCGACGATTTGATACTGAAAGGGTTGTGCTGTGTGTATGAATCGAGGGATTTTGACCTCTGATAAACACGACAATTGATTTACGAATTCTGTCCATTTTAGTTTCATCGATTCCGGAATAGGATCGTCCCATCCTAATTCATCTTTCCATAATTCTTGTAGAAAAGATTTGGCAGTAATTACAATCGGTGACAAAAAACCAAGCGGATCGTAGATTTTTGCTACATTAGAAGCGATAGAGCGCTTAGTATTGACGATAGCTGGAACCTGAATTCGATAAGAGAAACAGTCCTTTTCAGGGTCCCATTGTAGGCCAAGAACCTTGATATTTGAAGGTTCCTTCGCTGATATATCAACAGGTACATTCGCTGATTGACAAGAAACGGAATCCAAAATTTCACGTCGATTGCTGGCCCATTTACTTAATGAAAATCCGCCTTTAGCAAGAAGCTGGATCAATTGACTCTGTAGTTCTAGAGCTTCGCTTACAGATGCAGCTCCGGTCGGGAAATCATCAACAAACATATATGTTTGCGTGTAAGATATATCTCTACACAAGACCTCTGCCGCCAAAGGGAATTCATGCCCGTGATCGACCTTTAATTGTTGCATGACTCTCAAGGCCAAATAAGGACTACAAGATAAACCATAAGTTACCGTACTAAGTTCATAAGTTTCAACCTTATCTGATAGGTTTTTACGCCACAAGACGTGTTGATACGGTCTATGAGACGGATCGACTAATATTTGGCGAAACATCTTCACGCAATCTGCAACAAAAACAACGGGGTGAATACGAAAGCACATAAGAATTTCTCTTATATCGGTCTGCAGCTTTGGACCTGTGTAAAGGAAATCATTCAGCGAACCTATTGTAGTTTGAGCACTACCATCAAATACTACTCTCAGTTTTAGATTATCACGGTCAATCTTGGTGACTGCGTGATGCGGAATGATGAACTTTGATGGAGATGAGGCTAGTGTCATGTGACCTAAATCTTCGTAATCTCTCATGAATTCATGATATTGTTGGGACAGGTCGTGGTTATTTCGAAACTTATTTTCCAGGTTGAGGAATCTACGTAGAGATTGGCGATAAGATGGACCAAAGTTGGGCTGTGGCTGTTTGAACGGTAAAAACACTACATAACGGCCACTAGATGTGCGATAATGAGTATTGACAAAATGCTGTTCAGCCAACTCCTCTTCGATTGATAATGTTTTCGTAGATTTGGGAACTTCTTCCAGCTCCCAGAATCGGCAAAGGTCGTCTCGAAGTTCAGGTTGTGATGCGGAGTAAAGGTTCGTACAACATAGCGAAGTGGAAATCTTTTCGGCCTCGACTTCCGGAACCTTGCCCAAAACAAGATGACCGTAGATTGAACCGAAAAGTCGAGGACCTCCGTTGTACAGCGAAATTACTCTCCCAGTGAAAATTTCAGGAAATACGTCGCAACCTAATAGACCATCAACAGGGCGTTGTTCCCAAAATTTAGGATCAGCTAATTCATATTTAGTGTACGGCTCCCACATCTCACGGGGAATAATAAAATTGGGTAGATCACTAGTGATTTGGCTCACAACTAGTGCTTCGGTCAGGAATTCGGGCTTATCTGCATTCCTAGGACGTATCTTTAGAGAAACTGATCCCTTAATACCTTCAAACATTGTATTACCTAGGCACGAGATTTTTCTTGGGACTCGTTTCGATGGTAATCCAAGCTTGTTGAGGCATCGGCGAGTCAAATATGAATTTTGTGACCCACTATCTACAACAAACCTCACATCTTTAAAATTTCCCTGAAAATCTTCAACCTGCACTATTGCAGTACCCAGTAAAACGGGGGAATCGAAGGTTGAAGTCGAATTCAGATTTATGTTAGATTGTTTACTGGAACCTGGAGGGGTTGAATAATTCGTATTCGAAATGTGAAGGTCTGTATGATGTCGAACGTTGCATAGCCTACAATGATATTTCGATTGACAATGGTCGGTATCATGTTTAAAGGATAGGCAATTCCAACATCCTTTCCATGATTTCAGGAGTTCCCTTCGAGTGACGGGAGAAGATTCCTTGAAAGTGGGACAACTCAAAAGGACATGATTCTCCTTACAAACAAAACAAACCAATTGCGATTCCTGTTTGTTTGGGACAGAAGCCTTCGATTTATTTTCGTTACCTTTACTCGTAAGTAACGCGGTTCTAGGTTTACTGTACAATTGCTGATGACCCTTAGCATTTGATGTCAATTTCGAAGTATGTGTATTCAAATCCGAATGGTTTTGATCAGCCAATTGCAGAGCTAAACACCTATTGCGAACAAAAATTGTGAGGTCGTCAAAAGAGGGAAATTCCTTATCACTGGAAGACATTTCGAATAATTCACGAGTCTGAGGATCAACACATTTTATGGCCAAATGGAATAAATAAATAAATAAATAAATAAATAAATGGATAAATAAATAAATAAATCCTGCCTTATCGGGAAGTCCTAACATGTTGAACGCTGATATATTTTCGCAGATCTGTGATAGAAAAATGTGAAGTGACGAATCGGAAGTTCTATTTCCTTGAATTGGCTTGAAGTTCAGAAGTTCGTTCAAATATGCAGATGCTAATAAACGCTTTTTATCGTAAGCATCAAGGAGAGCCTTCCAAGCGATGGGATAATTAGTAGCTGTAAGAGCGACCTTCAATACAATCGCATGTGCTGGACCCGAAACGCTGGAGACCAAATAATGAAATTTGCGAATAGGATCGATTTTTGGATCCTCATGAACAATGGAAACGTATGCATCCTTGAAATGAGGCCAATTGGTTATTCTTCCATCAAAAGATGGGATATTAAGACGCGGTAAATGTGACGAGGACAAAATCGAGGTGTCACAAAGTGTCTTATCTTGACTAGTCGGAACCCCTCCTGATGATGACTGATGAGCTGAGGCAGCACCTTCGGAAGCAGCCCTAGCCTTGGCGTTATCAATTTTATCCTGTATAGTAATAAAATCAGAGTTTGCCTTATAGAAATAGCTTTTCGCTGAAATCAGAATGTTCTCTTCTTCCGGGGTTGGGAAAACAGGAGCATCTTTCTCAAAATCATAAAGTTCAACCATCTGGTCCCAGGTATCTTCGAGCCTATCGTATATTCTGGACAAATTCGAATGCATGCCTCTAAAGGAAGTGACTCTAGTCGAGTCCTTCCTCGCCAACTGACCTTCATCATATATGACCTTGATGTCTGCACACAAACGATTAATCTTCTTTCTCAAAGTGGATGATTTTGATTTAAATTCGGACGACATATCGACACAAAAGCAACCACTTGATCAGAGAGGAAATGTGACGTGTATAGGTTCTCGAAAGCTCGAGGAAAAATGCGTAGAATTGGAACGATAGTCGAATACGAGAGAATAGATTTGTGTAAGTAAGGTTACAATGGCACATATACATATAACAGCAATAATATGAGTTCAATTGCAAGTCATAAAATCATGAGTAATATTCATCGTAAAAAATAATCAAACATGCGAATGTGTTGTGTGCCTACTTTCTTAATAATTACTTCTTGAATTAGTGAAAATGTCGAAAGAAATTGAAAATCTAGGCTGATCGTGGCTCGCAAGGACCAAAACAATGTGGGAAAAAGGGATGGTCAATAATTATCACACCCAGAATTCAGCCACTTAAAAAAATGAAGTATAATTACTTATAGCTTGAAAAGAAAATAATACTCGTAAAAATATTTCCTTCTTTAAGGATGAGTGAGTGCTTATAATGATATCGCAGTGGACTGTATTAAATTCGTTCCTATGGAGCTCCTTACAATAAAAAAAGAGAGAAAGAAACCGGAAGTTTAGAATAATCGTATGAAAGTTGTGTATGAATGATGTATGAATGATTGATGTCGAAGGGGAAAATAAAATGGAACGTTCAGACCGGGATCGAAGCGTCGGCGGCCGAATCGGTTGAGTCCTCGACGAATCTGGAGGAGTAGAGGGATGATGGCGATCGTGCAGGAAAGAAAAGGGGTTCCGCCTGAACAATTCAAAGAAAGCCCTCATCAAATTCAATAATTTCAGAATTGAATTCACAACAAGTGTGCTTCTGATTAGAAGACTTACGTCAGTTGATGTTGGAGTCGATCTCCGTGTAATAGCCAATTCTGGAGGATGCTGATGACCTCGTGGTTGGTGAAAATGGCGGAATAGCGGGGTTGAAGACGTCGTTACGTTTTCGACTAGGACGATGAGAATCGGTTGTGGGACTGATCGTCGGGAGACAGATCGATAGCTCCTGAGGACCTCGTAAGTGGGGATTCGAAGAAAAAGGGGGGTTTTCGCGTGAAAACAAATATTGGAAACAATCCGACGACCCCTGGACGTTCGTGTCGAAATCGAAATCGTTGTAAGACGTCGGCGTGAATGTTGACAAGGATTAGGAGGCAGCGGATGCCAAAGTTCTCTCCAACATACCGCCCACCAAAATTTAGCAAATTTTATTTTAAGAGTTTTCGTATGGTTCGTCCGCCAATGGAAGAAGGGGGACGATATCGACAGCTGGACGTTGGAAGACAGAAGTACGAGTCTTCACGGTCACTACTCTCACTGTCCCGTCTGAACCTGGATGGATGGACACAACCCTACCTACTGGCCAAGATAATGGAGGCACAGCTTTGAAGCGAAGTAGGACTAAATCCCCTATTTGAATATCCTTCTTATTCTTGGTCCATTTGGCTCGCTGTTGCAGTGTGCTGAGATATTCTCGACTCCATCGTCTCCATAGGTTCTCTGTCATTTGTTTGACAACTTGCCATCTAGACAGTCGGTTCTGAGGGACATCTAAGAGTGTTGGTTCAGGATTGACGACTAGAGGGCTGCCGATGAGGAAATGTCCAGGTGAGAGATAGTCGACTTCATCGGGACTAGACGACAGTGGACACAAAGGTCGGGAATTCAATATAGCTTCAATTTGAGAGAGAAGTGTTTGAAGTTCCTCGAAGGTCAGTCGAGCCATCCCAGCCACATGTTGCAGATGATTTTTAATGGACTTGACACCCGCCTCCCATATTCCACCGAAGTGCGGGGCGTGAGGGGGGTTAAAATTCCATTTTATACCTCGAACAGTACAAAATTGCAGGAATTTATTTTGTTTTTCGTCATTCAGGAACCATTGATAGAATTCTTTCAACTGCCTGGCTGCTCCACGATAGTTAGTGCCACAGTCACTAAATATTTCTTCGGGAAGACCGCGACGTGATATGAATCTCGACAAACATGCTAAAAACGCCTCAGTACTCAAACTGGTAACGGGTTCAATATGTAAAGCCTTCGTACGCATACACACAAACAAACATACCCAGACTTTCGATACAGAAGCCTTTCTCTTAAGATTTTCACGTATCTCAAGAGGACCCATGAAGTCAGTACCAGTATGCTGGAAAGTGCGCCCTTGGGATACACGGAAATGAGGCAAATCTCCCATTTTCGGCGTGTTAACGACTGAATCGGCCTTGGCTTTGAAACACTGCATACATAAAAATATGCGCCTTTTGACGAGCTTACGAAGAGACGGTATCCAATAACGAAGCTGAACTAAGGCTTGTAAAAGATTTGGACCTGGATGAAAATAAAATCGATGTATGTAGTCGACAATAATTGTAGTGAAATGCGCGTTATGAGGAAGTAGAATGGGGAATTTTTGATTGGGTTTCAAATCGGAATGCTTGAGCCGACCGCCCACCCTGAGAAGTCCCTGTTGATCGATAAAGGGAGATATTTTTGCGTATTTCTGGATAGTTTTGTGAATATTTGACTCTTTTCCATCGAAGAAGTATTGGAATTGAATCGTTTTGATAATGGAGAATTCAGCTAGCTCCAACTCGCTGACATCAGGTGGTCCCAATTTTGGATGGTCTTTGTGGCGATGATTGAAGATGATACGGTGAAGTGTTGCAACAAAATAAATCACTCTTTTGTATGAAGAAAATCTTTTCATCCAATCTAAGTTTTCAATGGGATTGGGGGTCAGTAGAGCCAACGATGAATCGAATTGAACTTTGATCTCAGGCAGATCATAAACTGCATCATAAGGGTGAGATGGCCAGCAGGAAAATGGTTGGGTTAGCCAATACGGTCCATTCCACCACAGTGAATGTGATATAATTTGACTGCTCTTGATACCTCTTGAGCTACAGTCGCTAGGATTTTCTTCCGATCTAACATGTCTCCATGAAGAGCTGGGAGTTATGTCGAGAATCTCCGTAATTCGGTTCGCGACATATGTCTTCAACTTGTAGGGGGGAGTGTTCAACCACCCTAACACAATCGTCGAGTCGGTAAAGAAAATCGGCTGCAAAGATGGTTTCGGAAGACGATCAATGAATTGTTTGATTGATGATAGGGATAGGGCTAACAAATGTGCACCACAGAGCTCAAGTCGTGGTACAGTGAGTTTTTTAATCGGGGCGAGTTTCGATTTACCCATGATCAAATATGAATGAATTTGGCTGTTAAATAAAATTCGGATGTAAATTGTAGCGCTATAGGCCAATTCAGAGGCGTCGCTGAACCCGACGATTTGATACTGAAAGGGTTGTGCTGTGTGTATGAATCGAGGGATTTTGACCTCTGATAAACACGACAATTGATTTACGAATTCTGTCCATTTTAGTTTCATCGATTCCGGAATAGGATCGTCCCATCCTAATTCATCTTTCCATAATTCTTGTAGAAAAGATTTGGCAGTAATTACAATCGGTGACAAAAAACCAAGCGGATCGTAGATTTTTGCTACATTAGAAGCGATAGAGCGCTTAGTATTGACGATAGCTGGAACCTGAATTCGATAAGAGAAACAGTCCTTTTCAGGGTCCCATTGTAGGCCAAGAACCTTGATATTTGAAGGTTCCTTCGCTGATATATCAACAGGTACATTCGCTGATTGACAAGAAACGGAATCCAAAATTTCACGTCGATTGCTGGCCCATTTACTTAATGAAAATCCGCCTTTAGCAAGAAGCTGGATCAATTGACTCTGTAGTTCTAGAGCTTCGCTTACAGATGCAGCTCCGGTCGGGAAATCATCAACAAACATATATGTTTGCGTGTAAGATATATCTCTACACAAGACCTCTGCCGCCAAAGGGAATTCATGCCCGTGATCGACCTTTAATTGTTGCATGACTCTCAAGGCCAAATAAGGACTACAAGATAAACCATAAGTTACCGTACTAAGTTCATAAGTTTCAACCTTATCTGATAGGTTTTTACGCCACAAGACGTGTTGATACGGTCTATGAGACGGATCGACTAATATTTGGCGAAACATCTTCACGCAATCTGCAACAAAAACAACGGGGTGAATACGAAAGCACATAAGAATTTCTCTTATATCGGTCTGCAGCTTTGGACCTGTGTAAAGGAAATCATTCAGCGAACCTATTGTAGTTTGAGCACTACCATCAAATACTACTCTCAGTTTTAGATTATCACGGTCAATCTTGGTGACTGCGTGATGCGGAATGATGAACTTTGATGGAGATGAGGCTAGTGTCATGTGACCTAAATCTTCGTAATCTCTCATGAATTCATGATATTGTTGGGACAGGTCGTGGTTATTTCGAAACTTATTTTCCAGGTTGAGGAATCTACGTAGAGATTGGCGATAAGATGGACCAAAGTTGGGCTGTGGCTGTTTGAACGGTAAAAACACTACATAACGGCCACTAGATGTGCGATAATGAGTATTGACAAAATGCTGTTCAGCCAACTCCTCTTCGATTGATAATGTTTTCGTAGATTTGGGAACTTCTTCCAGCTCCCAGAATCGGCAAAGGTCGTCTCGAAGTTCAGGTTGTGATGCGGAGTAAAGGTTCGTACAACATAGCGAAGTGGAAATCTTTTCGGCCTCGACTTCCGGAACCTTGCCCAAAACAAGATGACCGTAGATTGAACCGAAAAGTCGAGGACCTCCGTTGTACAGCGAAATTACTCTCCCAGTGAAAATTTCAGGAAATACGTCGCAACCTAATAGACCATCAACAGGGCGTTGTTCCCAAAATTTAGGATCAGCTAATTCATATTTAGTGTACGGCTCCCACATCTCACGGGGAATAATAAAATTGGGTAGATCACTAGTGATTTGGCTCACAACTAGTGCTTCGGTCAGGAATTCGGGCTTATCTGCATTCCTAGGACGTATCTTTAGAGAAACTGATCCCTTAATACCTTCAAACATTGTATTACCTAGGCACGAGATTTTTCTTGGGACTCGTTTCGATGGTAATCCAAGCTTGTTGAGGCATCGGCGAGTCAAATATGAATTTTGTGACCCACTATCTACAACAAACCTCACATCTTTAAAATTTCCCTGAAAATCTTCAACCTGCACTATTGCAGTACCCAGTAAAACGGGGGAATCGAAGGTTGAAGTCGAATTCAGATTTATGTTAGATTGTTTACTGGAACCTGGAGGGGTTGAATAATTCGTATTCGAAATGTGAAGGTCTGTATGATGTCGAACGTTGCATAGCCTACAATGATATTTCGATTGACAATGGTCGGTATCATGTTTAAAGGATAGGCAATTCCAACATCCTTTCCATGATTTCAGGAGTTCCCTTCGAGTGACGGGAGAAGATTCCTTGAAAGTGGGACAACTCAAAAGGACATGATTCTCCTTACAAACAAAACAAACCAATTGCGATTCCTGTTTGTTTGGGACAGAAGCCTTCGATTTATTTTCGTTACCTTTACTCGTAAGTAACGCGGTTCTAGGTTTACTGTACAATTGCTGATGACCCTTAGCATTTGATGTCAATTTCGAAGTATGTGTATTCAAATCCGAATGGTTTTGATCAGCCAATTGCAGAGCTAAACACCTATTGCGAACAAAAATTGTGAGGTCGTCAAAAGAGGGAAATTCCTTATCACTGGAAGACATTTCGAATAATTCACGAGTCTGAGGATCAACACATTTTATGGCCAAATGGAATAAATAAATAAATAAATAAATAAATAAATGGATAAATAAATAAATAAATCCTGCCTTATCGGGAAGTCCTAACATGTTGAACGCTGATATATTTTCGCAGATCTGTGATAGAAAAATGTGAAGTGACGAATCGGAAGTTCTATTTCCTTGAATTGGCTTGAAGTTCAGAAGTTCGTTCAAATATGCAGATGCTAATAAACGCTTTTTATCGTAAGCATCAAGGAGAGCCTTCCAAGCGATGGGATAATTAGTAGCTGTAAGAGCGACCTTCAATACAATCGCATGTGCTGGACCCGAAACGCTGGAGACCAAATAATGAAATTTGCGAATAGGATCGATTTTTGGATCCTCATGAACAATGGAAACGTATGCATCCTTGAAATGAGGCCAATTGGTTATTCTTCCATCAAAAGATGGGATATTAAGACGCGGTAAATGTGACGAGGACAAAATCGAGGTGTCACAAAGTGTCTTATCTTGACTAGTCGGAACCCCTCCTGATGATGACTGATGAGCTGAGGCAGCACCTTCGGAAGCAGCCCTAGCCTTGGCGTTATCAATTTTATCCTGTATAGTAATAAAATCAGAGTTTGCCTTATAGAAATAGCTTTTCGCTGAAATCAGAATGTTCTCTTCTTCCGGGGTTGGGAAAACAGGAGCATCTTTCTCAAAATCATAAAGTTCAACCATCTGGTCCCAGGTATCTTCGAGCCTATCGTATATTCTGGACAAATTCGAATGCATGCCTCTAAAGGAAGTGACTCTAGTCGAGTCCTTCCTCGCCAACTGACCTTCATCATATATGACCTTGATGTCTGCACACAAACGATTAATCTTCTTTCTCAAAGTGGATGATTTTGATTTAAATTCGGACGACATATCGACACAAAAGCAACCACTTGATCAGAGAGGAAATGTGACGTGTATAGGTTCTCGAAAGCTCGAGGAAAAATGCGTAGAATTGGAACGATAGTCGAATACGAGAGAATAGATTTGTGTAAGTAAGGTTACAATGGCACATATACATATAACAGCAATAATATGAGTTCAATTGCAAGTCATAAAATCATGAGTAATATTCATCGTAAAAAATAATCAAACATGCGAATGTGTTGTGTGCCTACTTTCTTAATAATTACTTCTTGAATTAGTGAAAATGTCGAAAGAAATTGAAAATCTAGGCTGATCGTGGCTCGCAAGGACCAAAACAATGTGGGAAAAAGGGATGGTCAATAATTATCACACCCAGAATTCAGCCACTTAAAAAAATGAAGTATAATTACTTATAGCTTGAAAAGAAAATAATACTCGTAAAAATATTTCCTTCTTTAAGGATGAGTGAGTGCTTATAATGATATCGCAGTGGACTGTATTAAATTCGTTCCTATGGAGCTCCTTACAATAAAAAAAGAGAGAAAGAAACCGGAAGTTTAGAATAATCGTATGAAAGTTGTGTATGAATGATGTATGAATGATTGATGTCGAAGGGGAAAATAAAATGGAACGTTCAGACCGGGATCGAAGCGTCGGCGGCCGAATCGGTTGAGTCCTCGACGAATCTGGAGGAGTAGAGGGATGATGGCGATCGTGCAGGAAAGAAAAGGGGTTCCGCCTGAACAATTCAAAGAAAGCCCTCATCAAATTCAATAATTTCAGAATTGAATTCACAACAAGTGTGCTTCTGATTAGAAGACTTACGTCAGTTGATGTTGGAGTCGATCTCCGTGTAATAGCCAATTCTGGAGGATGCTGATGACCTCGTGGTTGGTGAAAATGGCGGAATAGCGGGGTTGAAGACGTCGTTACGTTTTCGACTAGGACGATGAGAATCGGTTGTGGGACTGATCGTCGGGAGACAGATCGATAGCTCCTGAGGACCTCGTAAGTGGGGATTCGAAGAAAAAGGGGGGTTTTCGCGTGAAAACAAATATTGGAAACAATCCGACGACCCCTGGACGTTCGTGTCGAAATCGAAATCGTTGTAAGACGTCGGCGTGAATGTTGACAAGGATTAGGAGGCAGCGGATGCCAAAGTTCTCTCCAACAATCCTCAATATCTATCATGCACCTATAGTTCTTAGAACTAAACATCCTACCTATGGGCTTGGAATTAAGATGAGTTGAATCACATTTTTTCTGACTTAAACTACTTCCAAATTGCAAGTTGGGGGAGAAGTCATTATTAGAGCCAATATTCGAGTTGATCTGAACATTAAAAGGTTTAGCATTCTTGAGAACTGGACTAGTAATACCTAATTTTGAACTACGGTTTTTCCAGTGGTTACTAGTCGACGTATCTCATTCTGAATCGGAATGAGTGGGGGAACTAGGAGCAGTGGAGGGCCTGGCATCCCCGGACGCAAAGGTATTCTCATTACAATCCATTGAACTAACTCTGGGCTCGGAACGGGTACGTGGTGCGCTAGAATTGGGTGAGCTAAGCCAGGGCTTGAGGGGGCTGCGTCCACGACCCAAGATTTCCCCCCTAGATCTATCTTGTGGGGGGCTAGTTCTGTCAGGGGAGTTTGACCTAATCCCAGATACCTTTGAAGCGGCGAGTTGAGAGGCGGCATCTGGATGAATTTTATTTATTTATTTATTTATTTAGTTGTACATTTCACAATTGTATAGGTATATATAAACAAAACATACTATATTACAACTTATTGCTAGGCTAAAGGCAATGCCTGAACTACCTAGCAAGAATTGCTGTCAAACATTAACATTACTAATAAAAAATAAAATACTACTTCTGTACAACTTGTTATTGATACAACGCACTAATATAATATGTGTGATGCCTACAGAATACATTGATATTTCCTATGTATAAATACTATTTACAGCCTCCTCGCATTTATCTAACCCAAGTTTGATCAACCAATCACAAATTGTATTCCTATAAACAGGTCGAGAAAAGGATGTTGGGGATTTCAAATCTGTAGTGAGGGTCTTGTGAAGGATATACAATATATATTGGGGGCTTCTAGTTGTAAGTGAGAGAGTTGGTTTGGGGTTAATTACATTACCTTCAAGTCTAAAACAAGCGGATGATGACGTCTCTGGCAGTGGCATCTTCTTTCAGAGGGACAGTTCTCCACACGATGTCTTAAGGAGAAACAGTTAGAGCAGATCTGTGCTCTTCCAACAAAGTCAATTCGGCGCTGTTTTGGCGCGTTCTTGAATTCCGAGCACTGGTATATGAAGTGCCCTCCTGAACAAAAATGACATTTCAGTTTTGAGTTGGGGAAGTTCGCATTCACGTTGGGGGCTTCAGAACTACGGTGAACGCGTTGCTGTACCAAGTACTTGGAGGGGGACTGTCGCGTAGGATTGGCGCTGATTGGCTGCATTCGAACTAATTGAAGTTCGTTTTCGATGAACTCAATGAGATCGGTGGCAGTCGGTACTTCATCGCGACCTAATACTCGATGACGGTTGAATTTTTCAGCGAGTGTATGATCTACTCTTGAAAATAAAGCTTCAAACATGAGAAATGAAGCTAAGTTTTCTGTGTCAATCTCGTCCATGGATCGCAACCACGCGCGGGCAGCTACAAGGTATCCTTCTATTTGCAAAGCGTCTGGAGACTTGATAGAGGGGATGTTTGATCGGTTGGCGAACGTCTTCCGAGCTAGCCGGTATTTTCCGGAATTTTCTGCTACGAGCGCATTGTACAGGGCTAGGTAATCGGCTCCGTCGGACTTGTAGCTTATAAGAGAACTACGAGCTTCGCCCACAAGCTTATCAACAAGAGCTTGATATTTAATCTCATTGGGTAGATCACCGACGCTGTGAACTGCGCGATCGAATAATGTTTTAAATGATGCAAACTTGGTGATGTCCCCGTTGAAGGTAGGCACGGTGGGGAGCAACATTTGCATATATTTAACTGCGTCGTAAGTTGATTGATCTACCCTGTGTATTGGTTTCGGAGGATCGGCGGAACTTGACGGCCGAGCTAACGAGAGCATTGTTATTCGCTCTGCCAATTGTTCCATAATCAGATCGCTTACCGTTGAGTCAAACTCAGCTCTATCGACTTCATCGCTGAGTTCGTCAGCGGTGCGAAGGTACTTTTGAACTAGTTCTTGAACCTGGTCGTTCCACTTTTCTAGATCTAAGACATGAGCTACCTTTATTGACCAAGACCGTGCTTTGTTATAAATCCGCCTTTGATCTACAGTCAGCAACCGAACTATTTCTTGATCTATATTGATAGCATGAGCCATTATTGTATTGAGCTCACCTTGTACTCACGAAGCCTGGACGTTCCTCAGCACTTCGTAACACACTCCCGGGTTTCGCGGCACCAATGTTTTTCCTTGGGAGTAAGTGCAATGAACTAGAACACCGAACTACTCACAATGTTTCGATTTATTAACAATTCTAGATCTAACAGTTCACAATTCACAATATATTCACATGTCGAGACGGTCTCGTAATTGAACAAAGAATCAGAACGGGGAGGTTTTTCCAGAGAAGGTTGGCCTCTATGCCACCAGATCTATAATCAATCATTAATCGAATAGTGCAATTTGGTTGAATCCACAGATCCAACAAATCAACGTATTTAACCAAATAGCAACAAGATAAACCCGAATAACGGCTCCCCAACTCCAGAACCAAATCAAAAGAAAATAGTGATAGAACAGGGCGCATGGATCGCGCTCCGCAGCGCATCCACCAGACGAGAACCAGCGTGGATCCCACATCTGCATTCCTTCCACCATGGGATGAATCGGTCCCACTTGGGCGTGGCCAACCCACGACCAAACATTAGGTATGGAAAGAAGATGGATGGACGTAAACTCCGGGTTTGCCAGCGACATTTCATCAATTGGTAGTGAATTTTGGTTTTTGAATCTTTAACTTCTTCCAAAATCGTCTTGGTTCTTCCAAACTTCTTCCGATGAGGTTCTATAAAAAATGAAACAGTCTGACGAGTCACACTTATTTTAAATGTTTTTTTTTATAACGCTGAACACGATGGTGAAGTCACTGTAATATCTTACTCCGATCTCAAACTTGAGATGTTACTTGGTTGTTACTTGAGATGTTCTTCACGGTTCATCTGCTCTGATCTGATAACAGAATGAGATATCGCCATTCTGGCTTCACAATCGTTTTCAGCTGTTGAAAAATCTATAAACTGAGGTATTAGCCCGCAAAAAAGGATACAAAATTTTTTACGAAACCAGTAGGAGGCACTTTACATTTTAAAAAACTATTTGTAATAGATAAACATAATATTAGAACATAATAATAAACATAATAATATTTAGAATATTATTCTAAATGACTTAAAGGACCGAGCCAAAAAGGCGGATTGCCGTATTATCACTGTTCCAATATTTTCTGCCGGACTGTCGTATCATCACCGTGTCCAATTATCGATATTCTCTCAAAAATTGATCTTTATGTCTCGAGAACACCACCTATTCATCAAATCAGTGATGCCCTGGTTCTTCACAAAAACTGCGAAACCTTAACCTATGAAATAGCGTTTTGATTGTTCATCAATCTGCATAGTGGTTTTGGAGCTTTATTTCACCAAAGGTAGGTATTTAGAATAAATAGAGCGTCCTTATAACTCATAACTTGAAAAACCTCCTTTCCTCCGGTCTAGTCAGATCTCTCAGAGTGGTGGGTGAATAATGAATTTATTGTTATTTGCAGATCGAGTAGAAAGTTTGAAGTGAATCCCTTCCAAAATTCATTATTTCTCAACAATTCTTCCTACCCATCAAGGGGAAAGGACGATCTCCATTGACCGTAAACCATGTTTTTATTGAGATACCGACCGATGATAAATTCTTGGGTAGGTTGAGTGAAATGTGGAAGGATGATAGGAGCATGAGTTTCAAATTGCATTGGTAAGATTTGTGTAATTGAATCAAATTTGTTATGAAATTGCACACAATCAATTTGTCCTATTTCTGTTAGTGGAAGTTGAATTTTCTGAATGGAAAGTTCGATACATGATACGGGAAAGCGAATAAAGTAAGCACCGATTTCACTGAGATGCTCCGCATGTGCGGGATAATGCTTATGACCCGTATACATTCACAATTCAGTCATCAGATTATCCGCAGCTGCAACGACTCGAAAAATCGCACATCATCTCGCACCCTGTTCTACCGGCCCTCCTAATCCATTTAATCAGAAACTCCAATCCGAAACTACCTACTTGAGAAAGGGATTACACAACTTCGTTGGGAGTTGGGGCCGATCTCTTCTCATCAAGGCGGGTTTACCCTTCTAATACGCCGAGTCTTAACCACAACCTTCTTGATTATAACGCAGTAGACTCCTTTCCGATATTACGGCGAAACATTGTTGAGCGATTTCAGACGCAAGGCCAAACAACTAACGTCCTATATCGGGCGTTTCGCTCCAGTCGCTTATAACAAGCATTAGCAATCAAGGATTAGATGGTGAAACCACTCGGCGAGTTCATCCATCGAATAGTTAAGATCTACATTTAAACAATTGTAACTCTGCCTGTCAGTGTGATCAGATTCACAAAATTGCAGGTTTTAATCTCCATTTTGGTTCATTATTATAAGTGGACAAAGTAAGTTTGTTTACGTTTGTTAATAAACCTGAACAAACGGACCCGTTTGTTTAGGTTTCAAAATACTAGGAATCCCACCGTTCGTTGACCCTCTCCGAGTAAATAGTGACCTAAATTGTAAATGATTGAATAATAATTGGAAATAGGGATGTATAAAAAGTATCGATACTTTTATGAAAAAGTATCGATACTTTTTGATACTTTTTTGTGGGCAATGTATCGGGATACTTTTCCTTTTTTCGCGGTATCGACACCGTTACTTTTTTCAAGGATCTTTTCTTACTTCCAAGTTTCACAGAAGACTACCAAGCCTGATCGCTACCATGCCTGAAGTCCCACCATTTGTCAACAACCTTGACATAAAAATGGAGATATCACTCATTCAACTGATACTGCAGCCAGGACAAATAAACACGGCCTCATGGATTGTGTTGTTTCGCGCCTTCCCCTTCCAGTGTTCCAGTTCCACCATAGAATTATAAAATACTGATACCTTCTCCACTTTAGTCTTTGCTTTGGCACATAAACTGAAACGGGAAAAATTTGTTTCCTTGATTCACCCTTTCCCTCAGATCACGTCAGAACACAAGCGTCAGGCGGGCCACTACGTCAGACGCACCTATGACGCACGAGCGTATGACGTCAGACGGCTAGCAGGAGGCCAACTAGTACGTCACAGCCTATGCCGTAAAAGCCTATGACGTCAGACGGCTGGCCGGAGGCCAGCTAGTACGTCAGAGTCTATGACGCACGAGCGTATGACGTCAGACCGCTAGCAGGAGGCCAACTAGTACGTCACAGCCTATGTCGTAAGAGCCTATGACGTCAGACGGCTGGCCGGAGGCCAACTAGTACGTCAGAGCATATGACGCACGAGCCTATGACGTCAGAAGGCTGGCAGGAGGCCAACTAGTACGTCACAGCTTATGCCGTAAGATCCTATGACGTCAGAGGGCAGACTGGCTAGGAGATCGGGTTTTAATAAGCCTCTGGAATGCCGCGCCTTCATTTTGCATTCATTTACATCTTCACGTTGAAAAATCCTTCATCTTGTCGCTAATTTTTTTGCATTCTTTGTCGGCTGTTACTTACTTGGTAGGTAGGTGCAAGGTCAATGTCAAAAATCTCAGTTTGGGATTTCTTCAAAAAACAATCTAACGTTTTAGCTGTGTGCAACTTGCTTGAAGTGACTCCTACCAAAAAGTGCGACCTACCTAATAAATGTTCTTAAATTTAAATTGTTCAAGTATTTTTCAAATAAATTTTTTTAAGTACCTAAGTAAGTAAAATATTTGGAACTTTTCTAATTTTGAGTTTGTAAAAAGTATCGATACTTGAATGTATCGATACTTTTTCAAAGTATCAGCATGATATTTTTTGATACTTTTTAGAAATATCGATTCGATATGTATCGATACATTTCGAAGTATCATACATCCCTAATTGGAAAATTGTTTTGTGATTAAACAAAAAATTCGATATCACACACCATGCTTTGCCTAAATCAGCTGTCACTGAGTATGGAAATCGGCCGAATAGGACCAGTTGGTGATGCTTCTACGGGTATATTTGTTGGTAGACGCTTCATAAGTCACGTCACAGATTGACGATTTAATAACGTAGGTTAAAACACATTGTATACAACTGACGGAGTCATCACTCAGCTAGTTACCGACTACCCCCAACTCGGTGAGGGCCATAAGGTCACATTCTAGAACGAATACACAATGTTCAGTCGAAGGCACTTTCAATGGTCACAATTTTTTTTTTTTTTTTTACGACAAATTTTCAAGGATTACTCTTCAAAAAAAAAAAAAAAAAAAAATCCTTCAACCTGCCGAATCTCAAAAAAGTTATGACATTTAATTACCTTTCCAACGGTGCTCGAGGCTGCAGTTATCTCTAAAATTCTGAATGTGATAATTACATAACTATTGGAAAGGGAAGGGAAAAATACTGATGTCATGCTTTTTGTAAGATCTTATCTCCAATAACCCATAGCGCGACACGTGATGTTTTACCCATTCTGGTGACACTTGAGTATGGGACACTCACACCTTCTATTTTCCAGTTTTAACCATGTTATTGTTGGAGAATTCATAGACCTTCATGAGTACACTTCGAGGAAAGAAATATATGGGTATTAAACGGTGAACGTGGTAGGTGGAGGGGGGAGGAGGTGCCTAAAAAGCTGAGAAAACACAATTCTTGCTCACAGGATAAGTTTGTGGTTATAAAAAAACTCTGCAAATTCTTGACACAACGGTTTATTATCTTCCTTGTGCAGATTACCCTTCTGTCTATACCAGACTGTGTTGCAAATCGGCACCATACCATATTCTCACCGTACTCATACCATTTCTTTCCTATCATACCGTACTGTACTATACTAAATCATACATACAATAATACACCATACCATGTCGTACCAAAATTCGTTTTGAACCCCTTCCCCTTGACCTAGGGTTATGAAAAGTTTCGAGGACCATTGTGGGGTTGGTCTCCTGTCAGCCGTCTTACGTCATACGCTCGTGCGTCATAGGCTCTGACGTACTTGTTGGCCACCTGCCAGCCGTCTTACGTCATTCGCTCGTGCGTCATAGGCTCTGACGCACTAGCTAGCCTCCTGCCAGATGTCTTACGTCATACGCTCTGACGCACTTGTTGGCCTCCTGCCAGCCGTCTTACGTCATACGATTGTGCGTCATAGGCTCTGACGTACTTGTTGCCCTTTTCCAGCCGTCTTACGTCATATGCTCGTGCGTCATAGGCTCTGACGTACTTGTTGGCCTCCTGCCAGCCGTCTTACGTCATACGCTCGTGCGTCATAGGCTCTGACGTACTTGTTGGCATCCTGCCAGCCGTCTTACGTCATACGCTCGTGTGTCATAGGCTCTGACGTACTAGTTAGCCTCCTGCCAGCCGTCTTACGTCATACGCTCGTGCGTCATAGGCTCTGACGTAATGGCCCGCCGGTCGCTTGTGTTCTGACGTGATCTGAGGGAAAGGGTGAATCAAGGGAACAAATTTTTCCCGTTTCAGTTTATGTGCCAAAGCAAAGACATGAAAATGTCAAAAAAATATGTAAATAGGTACCTAAGCCCAACTGTAATGTCAATTTTCTGACAATGAGTTTTCGACTATAGTTTTCATACCTTTTTACTTAAGTACTTATTGCAATTTGAGACTGATAATGAGCTGTTTGCAAATAAAAAGTCTGATAACTACTTTATTACATCTTATTAATCTATTTTCAAGTTCCGATTCACAGTTGAATGTATTTTATTTAGATGTCGTAAAATTCGAAAACGATGGAATGACGAAACCTGTCGACTACTGACTCAAGTGATACTGTCGACTTCTAACACATGTATGTAGACTACTAGTGCAAAACCATGTCGACTACTGAAGAAAATGTTGGTCACTGGTATCGACTACTACCTAGAGCATTGGGATTTGTTACAAAACTTGTTTTTCCCTTTTCAAACCATGTTGAATAATATTTCCCGCTGCCAGGTCTTTTAGGGAAGGATCTTGGGTACACAATGAACAGGTTTGCAATGAGAAATAGTTGATAATAATTTAGGATCTAGACATTTAGGATCTAGACATTTAGACCTAGTGATCTAGACAGAAGGGTGATCTGTACAAAGAAGATAATGAACCGTTGTGTCTAAATGTTAGATTAATTATTATTATGAATTTCCACTAATTATTATTAAGTTTATCAAGTAGATACCTAGTAAAAATTATTATAATTTATTGTTAAATATAAATAATTTGTATTTAATTAATACGATATAATTCTAGGGTTTTTAATACTTTTTAATTTTTCTATAAAAGAAGTACCTACCTACCAACAAACATTCGAAATTACCTTCATTTCCGTAGCACGAAACGTACCTCAGAACAACAAACTCGACATCACTAAAACCATATGATGTTCTAAACAGCTGGTTAGTATGAAAATCGAGTCGACCTGTATTTAATCGACCTGTATTTCAACCGTTTGATTCAAGATCGCGTCGACAGGCTCAACCTTTGAGCCGTCATTGTGAACGAACGGCTGGTCGTACAAAGCTGCGGATGGTCTTAAAAAATTCATAGGAACAAACTCTATCTAAATATGAAATAAAAAACATACCGTTCTGTATGAAATTTTCGAGATATGAGATTTTTAAATTTTCAAAATTCGTTTTGAACCCCTTCCCCTTGACCTAGGGTTATGAAAAGTTTCGAGGACCATTGTGGGGTTGGTCGAAACCCATAAAAAAAATTTCGTAATTTTAACTCAACGCTAACTGGGCAAAGTGGCGCGGACGGCGTACGGCGTACGGCGGACGGACGGATTTTTTTTTATTCGATTTTCTGAATCTACGTATCTTGAAACGTAAACCAACAAATTTTGAGGGGGGGTTAAAAAAATTTTTTCTTTGGGCGATTCCAATGGTTCATTATCGAAGATAATAAACCAAAATCAGAGAAAAATAGATTTGTTGCACAAATTTATTGTAATAAACTTTTATAAACTTGAAAATCTTCAAATTTTCAGTCTTTGGTAAGTAGACAAATTTATACCTCAATGACTTCAATGCCTTAGGTACTGAAAGTAGGTATAATTATCACAATGAAATTTCAGGAAGTCGATATCATACCGTTGGAGTAATAGACACATTTATTATCTAGTCAAACTTTACCAATGGATAAGTTAGGTATTATATAAGTAACTTATAGTAATGGTAACTTATAGTAACTTATAAGTAACTTATAGGTATTACGTAAGTAATGGTAGGTCGGGTACTATAACTTTATAGTACCCGACCTACCATTACTGCTGACGCAGCCATGCACACTATAAAACCAACGTGGGCAGGCCCCGAGCCTTCAGTTCTCGGCCTGCTACTGTAACCGACCGACCCTGTGTGTGTTCCGCGTAATTTGTTCCAAGTGTTCCAATAACTTTATTGTCACAATTTAAAGTCTGTGTAATTTTGCGAATAAAGTTCGTTTCGCCTAAATTCATTTCAACCTTTTTTAAAAAGCCGACTCCTAAAGAACCTACCCTAACTGGCGCAAGTCTTGGAAGGACATATTTGAAGACCCAGTTTCGACTCGCAAATTATCCGCGTAGTGTTTTCGCGATAATCGTCGAACTCTTCAAGTGTCCGGAGTGCTTTCGAAAAGGATTGAGTGTAGTTGGAATCAGCAAATCAACACTCCCGACTTCGCTGACCACCAGGACGAAGGACTACCGAACACGGAACACAGGAACGAACGCAAGAACAACAACCGGAACCACCAGGTATACTATCGAACAGTAGTAAGCCAGACTCCTAGGGTACCTGTAAGCAGTTAGACTTATATAGGTTCCCTAGCCCGATCACGCCCAGATCGGTTTTCAAAGTCTTCATTTCCGTCTGCCCTGACCCTTGAAGCCAAGCACGCCCCGCTTGTAGAAATAAGTAACAAGGAAAAGTAAACTAAATAAATTCCAAGTAATAACAAAAAAAAAAAAAAAAAATAAAATAAATAAAATAAATAAACTTTTATTTCAACGTGCGAAAGATCGCAACAAGAATAATACTTTTGAATTGAAATCGTCAACGTGCGAAGGATTTCATCATATCTCGAGCGAAGCACACCTTAGCAAAAAGAAAACCTCCCACGCAGTCCATCTCCGCCTCTCATCTCATCACTCTTATCTACAACTCTTCAGCTGACTCCCAGCCTTTTAAACTCGACCTTCGACGTCATCTTCAATTAAACCTTCTTCATTTAAATTTAAGCCATATTATTCTGTCTAAATTGTTAGTACGTAAGGAACTTTATTCACTTTATATTTTTCAGGAACCTAATTACCTATTTTTGCCTAACCTAATTACTTCAATTTAAAAATTTTCTTTTAACTGTACAGGGTTGTCCAAAATTCCGAAATCAATTAAATTACCCCGTTCGAGGCCCGATCCATACATAGATTGGTTTAACTCTATTCGTAGGCCCGAACAATCACCAACAATGGAAGGTCTTGCTGACATTTCTGCCCAAGGGACCTCTGACCAAACTCCCATCCAGAGAAAACCTATAATTCCATCCCCTTTCCTTGAAATTCCCCCACTAAAGGAATCTCATTTCGCTCTCCTCCCAGAATTTAACGCTCGAGACCCCCTTGTATTAACAAGATTCATCTCCGTCAGTGATAAACTGTTTGATCACTTTTTCGACAAAACGGGTCGGAATACCTTCCAAAATGACCTGTT
The DNA here is from genome assembly GCA_963920205.1 of Stenodema calcarata. NCBI lineage: Eukaryota > Metazoa > Arthropoda > Insecta > Hemiptera > Miridae > Stenodema > Stenodema calcarata. Next base: position 1,629,731 of record OY986054.1, read on the forward strand.
GTTCGAAGGGGTACTTTCGAGAATTAAGGGTGATGCTGCAAGACGAGTTTTCGCAGCAGATCCTAAAAATTGGGAAGAACTCCGGAAGGTATTGTTGGAGTCGTACGGTGACCGTCGGGACAAGTTTACCTTAACAACAGAACTTGCCCGCCTCAGCCAAAAACAGGGTGAAACCTGTTTTGAATTCCATACACGGCTGGAAACCGTCCTAAACAACATTATTGCTGCGCTCCAGAAGGAACAGAGCTCGCACGAACTTATATCTTTCGTGCAAGGGCTGGCCTTGCGTGTCTTTATCACAGGACTGGAGGACTCGGTAGGATCGTTGATCCGAGCGAGAAGTCCGAACTCCCTGGCGGAGTGCATCGCAATCCTGTCCAATGAGTTCCAATTCCGGAACAAACCAAAACCAGGTCCACCATCCAAACCTAGTAATCCCCAAGCTAACAGCGGACCTTGGCGACCCTCCTACCAAACTCAACACCCCAGACCACCCTTCCAATACCCGAGACCACCCTTCCAATACCCCAGACCGCCCTTCCAACAACAACCCTTGTTAATTATTGGGCTGCTCTGTATAGCCCATAGAAATAATAGATTTAATAATAGGAATAATAATGGGACCGTTGTCTTCGTCTCTGAATGTCTTAAGTGGGATAGTAAGGTGGCCGATTTTCACTATTTTTCGTTATCAAGTTTTATTTATTTCAATTTTGCTGTTATTTTGCCTAAGGAGCTCCTCCTACCAATATCACAATAATGGAACAAAGGAAAAGAGAATTCTTCTTATAAATAAAATGAATAAAGCCTTTTAGAAAATAAAATAGAACTCTTGATGTATGAAGAAAATGAAAAAAACTCTGCAAATTCTTGACACAACGGTTCATTATCTTCTTTGTACAGATCACCCTTCTGTCTAGATCACTAGGTCTAAATGTCTAGATCCTAAATGTTAGATTAATTATTATTATCAATTATCACTAATTATTAACAATTTTATCAAGTAGGTACCTAGTGAAAATTATTATAATTTATTGTTAGGTATCAACAATTTGTATTCATTATTAATAATTATTATTATTAATTATGATTAATTAATACGATATAATTCTGGGGTTTTTAATACTACGTCGGTAATAATTTTTCTATAAAAGAAGTACCTACCAACAAACATTCGAAATTACCTTCATTTCCGTAGCACGAAACGCACCTCAGAACAACAAACTCGACATATGATGTTTCAAAGAGCTTGTTAGTATGAAAATGGACCTGTATTCCAACAGTTTGAGTCACGATCGTGTTGTGAGGCACAATCTTTGAGCCGTCATTGTGAACGAACGGCTGGTCGTACAAAGCTGCGGATGGTCTTAAAAAATTCTACGGAACAAACTCTATCTAAATATGAAATAAAAAACATACCGTTTGATGGGAATTTTTCGAGATATGGAATTTTCAAAATTTCAAAATTCGTTTTGAACCCCTTCCCCTTGACCTAGGGTTATGAAAAGTTTCGAGGATCATTGTGGGGCTGGTCCAAACCCAGAAACCAAATTTCGTAATTTTAGCTCAACGCTAACTGGGCAAAGTGGCGCGGACGGCGGACGGCGTACGGCGGACGGACGGATTTTTTGGTTTATTATCTTCGATAATGAACCATTGGAATCGCCCAAAGAAAAAAAAATTTTAACCCCCCCTCAAAATTTTTTGGTTTACGTTTCAAGATACGTAGATTCAGAAAATCGAATAAAAAAAAATCCGTCCGTCCGCCGTACGCCGTACGCCGTACGCCGTCCGCCGTCCGCCGTCCGCCGTCCGCCGTCCGAGGCACTTTGCCCAGTTAGCGTTGAGTTAAAATTACGAAATTTGGTTTCTGGGTTTGGACCAGCCCCACAATGATCCACGAAACTTTTCATAACCCTAGGTCAAGGGGAAGGGGTTCAAAACGAATTTTGAAATTTTGAAAATTCCATATCTCAAAAAATTCCCATCAAACGGTATGTTTTTTATTTCATATTTAGATAGAGCTTGTTCCGTAGAATTTTTTAAGACCATCCGCAGCTTTGTAGGACCAGCCGTTCGTTCACAATTACGGCTCAAAGATTGTGCCTCACAACCCGATCGTGAATCAAACTGTTGAAATACAGGTCCATTTTCATACTAACAAGCTCTTTGGAACATCATATGGCTTAAGTGATGTCGAGTTTGTTGTTCTGAGGTGCGTTTCGTGCTACGGAAATGAAGGTAATTTCGAATGTTTGTTGGTAGGTACTTCTTTTATAGAAAAATAATTTATCTATAAAATAATTATTATTACCGACGTAGTATTTAAAACCCCAGAATTATATCGTATTAATTAATCATAATTAATAATAATTATTATTAATAATAAATACGAATTATTAATACCTAACAATAAATTACAATAATTTTCACTAGGTACTTGATAAAATTGTTAATAAAATTAATTTTATAAAACTAATTTTAGTGATAATTGATAATAATAATTAATCTAACATTTAGGATTTAGACATTTAGACCTAGTGATCTAGACAGAAGGGTGATCTGTACAAAGAAGATAATGAACCGTTGTGTCAAGAATTTGCAGAGTTTTTTCATTCGATTTTCTGAATCTACGTATCTTGAAACGTAAACCAACAAATTTTGAGGAGGGGTTAAAAAATTTTTTTCTTTGGGCGATTCCAATGGTTCATTATCGAAGATAATAAACCAAAAGGAACGTTCTGACCGGGAATCGGCGATGTTTTTTGAAGAGGCGGCGAAAGACGTGACGACGGGCGTTCGAGAATTGAGATCACCAACGTGGCAGGGCAGAAAGAACCGCAGCACCTTCACAACGCAGCTGATTCCGATGGCTGGAGTCAGCGGTTGCTGATAGTTGAAGGGCAGTAGATCTGGGAGGTTCTGATGACACTGGATCTGCAAAAGCGTTTGATTAGAAACGAAAACATTTCATCGGGTAGTCCGGGGAAACCGAGGATAGGTACGTACTAGGTAGTTGATGAAGTTCGAGAAAACTCGAAGCCGGAATGTCGACGTGTACCACGTGCAGGTTTTTAGATGATGACATGGAGCCGTCGTTAACGTCGAAGTCTCTCGTTGGTACTGGTTGGCTTCCGATCGGAATCGCTATCGAGGCTCCCCTCTCCCCCCCCCCCCCATTGTAACCATTCCCGAGTCCAAGCATCACTGAACATTCCGCGAGCGTCTTACACTTCACAAAACTTACATCAACATCGGTCACTTACAAAATAAATCACTAAACGCAACATGCCGCCCACCTAAATTTGGGTCAAATTTAAGGGTTAGGATAGGAAGGTTTGTTGGCTGACAATAAGGGCACCAATTTGACTACAGGCCGTTTATATGTTCCCTGCTGGGTTTTTATGGTGGCCACCCTCGCTATGCCATCCTGCCCCTGATGTACCTCTATAACCTTGGCAACAGGCCATGACATAGGCTGGGAGTCTTCTTTGATCAGTACAAGGTCGCCTATTGCTAAATTCTCGGTCGTCTCTACCCACTTGGCTCTTCTCTGCAGCGTGCATAGATATTCACTCCTCCATCTCTTCCAAAACCGCTGACTTAGGGCGTATACGAACTGCCATCTATCAAGCAGATTCTCTTTTATGTCAAGGTATGAAGGTTGAGGGACTGTAACGAGTGGGCCGCCCACCAAAAAATGTCCAGGGGACAGGTAGTCCGTTTCCTCTGGGCTCTGAGAAAGGGGGCAGATGGGCCTGGAGTTTAGGATGGCCTCGATTTTATAAAAAAGGGTGGCTATTTCTTCATAGGTTAACACTGAACTACCAACAATCTTGTTGAGATGTCCCTTGACTGACTTAACTCCCGCTTCCCAAATTCCTCCCATATGAGGAGTGAGGGGCGGGTTGAAATGCCAATCAATATCTCTATTGGCAGCATAGGTAATAAGATCCGTTTGGGTCTCAGGTGATCTGAACCAGTTACCCAACTCCTTGAGATAATTCGCAGCCCCTAGAAAGTTACTGCCTCGATCAGAGTAAATGTCTGAGGGAAGCCCTCTCCTAGACGTGAATCTTTCTAGAGTGGCAATGAACGCGTCTGTAGTTAGGTTTGTCACTGCTTCCAAATGTAAGGCCTTGGTCGTCATACATACAAACAGGCAAAGATAAACTTTACCGACTGCAGCCTTACGTCTGGAAGACTCTTTCATCGAAAAAGGTCCTGCAAAGTCAATGCCGGTGTGAAGAAAGGCCCGCCCACCATTGACGCGATAGCTTGGGAGGTCACCCATCAGCGGCATCATAGGTTTCGCCTTAGAACGATAACAAGCCTTGCAATGGAATCCTCTGGAGCGGAATAGACGGCGTAAGGATGGAACCCAGTAGATTTTTTGGATGATAGCTTGTAGGTTCGGCCCTGGGTGTAGATAGGCTCGATGGTAGTGATCGACCATAAGGATGGTGAAGTGAGCTGCGGAGGGCAAAAGGATGGGGAACTTCTGAGCTGCACTTAGACTGACGTAGACGTCCACCTACTCTGATGATACCTTCATCGTCCATGAATGGTTGTAAATTGGCAAATTTCTCGAATGCAACATGCAATCTTTGACCACGTAAGATATGATTTTCCTGCACCCACTTGATACATAACTTGTGGGAAAGATGAATTTCAAATAGCTTGATGGGGCCTGTGCGGAGTGGTCGGCAACCACCTCTCATGTGTCTGACATTGTGGATCCACCGCCTTACCCAAGCCATGACCCTTAATATTTTGAGAAATGAGGAGAACTTCTGCATCCACGTTATCCAAGGATTCTCAATATAGCTGGCAATAAGGACTGCAGTCATAGCCTTGATTTCGGGAAGAACTGAAGCAGTGCAGAATGATGGAGATGGCCAATCTTCATCATTTTTTGTGAGCCAAGATGGGCCTTTCCACCAAAGTTCGTCCACAATGAATTGCGATGGCAATAGACCCCTTGATGCTACGTCACAAGGGTTCTCTTCCGAGCTCACATGTCTCCATACATTATTAGACGTCAGTTCCTGAACCTTGGCCACTCTGTTTGCCACAAATGTGTGCAGCTTAAAGGTAGGTGTGTTCAACCATCCTAAGACGATCGAAGAATCCGTATGAAACGATGGAGCTTTTACAGAGGACAGTGATTCAAAAAATGTCAAATTAGATGCATATAGTTGAGCTAATAGCAAAGCTCCACTCAATTCCAAGCGAGGTACTTACATGGCTTTAGTGGGAGCAAGTTTGGACTTCGAAGTGAGAAGTGACACCTTCCAACCAGAACTAGGAATGAAGACTCGTAGGTATAGGACGGCAGCATAACCTTTTAGGGACGCATCAGAAAACCCGACCACATGACATAAATAGTTGCCAAAGGTGTATAGAAATCGAGGAATTCTAATAGAGGTCAATAGGTGAAGTTCACTTAAGATCGTATCCCATAACGCCCTCGATTGAGCAGGAACTTCATCATCCCATCCCAAGTCTAGCTTCCATAAATCTTGTATGATGCTTTTCATCAGCAGTGTGACTGGTGTCAAGAAACCTAGAGGGTCGTAGAGTCTAGCTACTGTAGATAGTATCCCTCGTTTGGTATATATGGGTGTAGGAAGTTTGAATGAGAATAAGAATGCGTCCGTTGTAGGTTTCCATTGTAGGCCCAGTAGTTTGACCCAGGAATCCTCTTTGTCTGATAATGTCACCACGCCTTTGATCGAGTCCATAGAAACTGAATCAAGGATGGTTTGCGAGTTGCTCACCCACTTACTTAGATGAAATCCTCCTTTCCTCAGTAGTTGCACCATTTCCTTTGAGCGCGTAGGCTTCAGCGTGTGTGGAAGCCCCAGTGAGTACATCATCCACATAAATATCGTTTTGAAGAACTCGAGACGCCGATGGAAAGTCGTGACCATGGTCAATACAAAGTTGCTTCAACACACGCAGAGCAATGAAAGGCGAAGAAGCCAGTCCGAATGGTAGAGTGTTCAGTTCCCACAGCTGTATCTCCTGGTCTGTGTGGAAACGCCAATATATTTGTGAATAACCTCTGTCGCGTATGTCGATTTCTATCATGCGGAACATCTTGACAATATCACCGGAAAAGACAATGGGATGTTGGCGAAACGACATGACAACATCTCTGATGTCCTTCTGCAGCTTTTCTCCAACTAGCAAATGTTCGTTCAGCGAGCCATTGGGAACTGGCACACTTGCATCAAACACCACGCGTAATTTGACGTTACCGTCCTCTTCTTTGGTTATGCAGTGATGCGGAATGACGAATCTCGTAGTTTGTGTGGCTGGGGTCATGTGATCCAGATCTATGTACTCGCGAATAGTATCATGATATGCCTGCTTGATGGATTGATTCGCCTCAAGCCTTTTTTCCAGGTTCAGAAATCTTCTACGTGCCACCTGTGAGGAATCTCCAACATTTGGATGGTCTTTGAAGGGAAGTCTCACGCTATACTTGCCATTAGGTAGTCGGGAGTGAGACTGCCTGAAGTTTTCCTCGCATAGCTCCTCCTCTGGATTGCGATGGGTCTGCTGGATGCTTGGTTCCTCTATTTCCCAAAATCTTGCCAACTGGTGGTTCAAATCGTCACTTGAATCAAGGGTCAAAAGTGTAGAGGATGCTTCCATTGTGAAATGGTCTTGAACCCTGCCAAACACAATATAACCAAATATAGAAGAAAACAATCTTGCCTGACTACCTTCAATAGGAACAATAGATCCTGTCATGATTTGAGAAAAGAGATCGGCTCCTATAAGAAAATCTACTGCTGAAGGCTTCCAAAATGTGGGGTCAGCCAGGTCAAACCCAGAACAACAATGGACAAAGTCCATGTGTACTGTTTTAGATGGTAGAAACGAAGTTATATTGGCAACTACGATGGCGTCAGTTCGTAATATTAGGGTCTGACGATATCTTGGCCGGAGAGTGCATGTAGTTCTACCTTTAGTTCCCTCAAAAGGGGTTTGTCCTATCCCAGAAATCCGCTTCTGAAGATGCTGCATGGTCAAGCCCAACCGGTTCACACATTTCTGCGTAATAAATGAATTCTGACTTCCGGAATCCACCACTACTCGAACCGGTTGATATTCACCCCGTGCATCCAACATCTCCACTATAGCTGTACCTAAGATTACCTGACCTTCGCACCCATGAGAGTCACTCACCGACGACTGGAGTGACGTCGAAGGAGTTGTATCAGATGTAGTTTTATTAGCTCTGTGCAAGCAGGAGTGATGGCGATTAGGGCAGAATCTGCACTTCCACCTTGAAGAGCACGATTGGGTGCTGTGAGTCGGTATTAGACAGTTAAAACATCCGTTCCATCCATTAAGAAGTTTCCATTTTTCGTCTACGGAAGCCTGATGAAATTTCTCGCAACTTAGTAGGTGATGATGTTGTGCCTTGCAGACAATGCAGATTGGATATTTATGTAAGGGAGGGGTAGAGAGCGGTTTAGACTCTCTGGTATCCTTCTTAAGAGGAGTCTTGTCTTGTGACAATAACGAGGGTTTAGGATGATTCCTAGGATTTGGAGGCTTGGTATACTTGGGTGACTTGGGGAATGGAGCTTGATGTGAACCACTGTTGGCCAGCATCAGGGATGTTGCCCGGTCCCGAACAAACGTGAGAAGAGTATCAATAGTAGGGAACTGCACTCCCTTAATGGAGGTCTCAAAATGCTCTCGAGTGTCAATGTCAAGTGCCCTAATCGCTAGGTGGAACAAAATGAACTCGCCAGGTTCCATGATGCCTAGTAGCTTGAATGCAGAAACGCTATCTCCAACCCTGGAAAGGTATTCCTTTAGAGAATCCGATGTTGCCTTACCACTGCTAGGCTTGGTGGCCAGAATCGTATCCAAGTAATTTGAAGCTAAAACTCGTTTATTGTCGAACGTGTCCTTAACTGCCTCCCAAGCTATAGAGTAATTGACGTCTGATATACCTAAGTGTCCTATGACGCTGAATGCCGAGCCTCTCAATGCAGATCTGAGATAGTGCAGTTTATCTATGTCGGCCATGCCTCGATCATTTTCCACAAGTGACAAAAAGGAGTCTCGGAACTTTGGCCAATCTGAAGGTTGCCCGTCAAAAGAGGGAAGCTGAAGTTTTGGCAAACTTCGTGAAACTCGACTTATGGATTCGTTACCTAACGTGGCATTAGCAGCTGACAATTCACTAGCTTTCCTGACTTCGTTCTCTTGCATTGCCAGTAACTCGGAAAATTTGTTGGCATTGTAGTATAAACTCCTAACATTTTTTCGAAGCTCGATGTCTGCTGTGGAGGGAACCGTTTTCGCGCCTTCGTCCTGAAGAGCTTCATATTCCTGCCAGATGTCTTCAAATTTAGTATATGTGGTCTCAAGTTGTTTGAGCGTGCCTCGGAAAAATGAAACATTGTCCTTATCCGATGGATCAGCATAGGCTTTCTTCCCCCACACCCTTATACACTGAATGGTAGAAAAACAGTCATTCAACCTCCTCCTATAAGGAATGGCCAATTTTTCAAAGTCCTTAGCCATAGTTCACTACAACAGCCAGCAGGTAAGAAAGAGAAAAAAAGAAAAGAGGGTGAAAGGGAGAGATAGGATATTTTTTTTTTTACTTGACCCTCACAACAACAGAAAAATTTGAGGCGGTGTGTGTGTATAGTTTGTAACACAATAATATTATGTTGCGCAAATCGACGAAAATGTTATGTAATAAATGGCAAGTTATATCATTATAATAAAAAACAAGGTATACATATTGATGAAATGGTAATGAATTATTATTAATGGACACGTTACCCACAAAATAGTTAATAAATCACGTACTTGTAAATGGGAGTAGTTAGTTATCCCACCTAATTATGCGTACGTATGAGACTTAGCAATCGTTATAATAGAGTAGAATATAATATATTCTTCAGAATATAATATATATTATTATATATATTATATTATTCTGTATGATTTATTCCAGAATTATTCTGTATGATTTACTTTGCAGTACTCAATTATTAGACGTCTAAGAAGTCTACATAAGTAGTAGATGCACGTTGTTTCCACATGGAGTAAGTACGAATTGCTAGTGAATCGCAAGTAGTAGATAATTATAGACAAATGATAATATCACCTGTCAGAGTTTCCTATTAGATTCAGTTCTATTAGTAAGATAAAATCGGCCAACTTAAATAGTGAAATTATTCAACACTCAGAGAACCATGCTCTGCTACCAATGTTAATTATTGGGCTGCTCTGTATAGCCCATAGAAATAATAGATTTAATAATAGGAATAATAATGGGACCGTTGTCTTCGTCTCTGAATGTCTTAAGTGGGATAGTAAGGTGGCCGATTTTCACTATTTTTCGTTATCAAGTTTTATTTTTTCATAGTTGCACGTAGGGTTCATTTGCTGAGACATGAGTTTGGTCATTGCTGACTGGTGACACATGGACGCATCGGACCTTCCTAACGAGTCATCGTGATACCGATTACTCACTTTGGAAGGCTACACAATATCTCAAGAGGCCTGTTACTCATGCTGCACCTATTGCGAGTGGAAACGAGAAATGGGCAAAGAGCAACCAAGACAAAGCCAATACTTTTGCAGACCATCTTGCGAATATATTCACTCCGAATCTCGCAATGGCGGATGAACCGCCGCTAGAGGAAACACCTCCACTTGATCAGGACATTGATATCCCATTAGTTACCATCAAAGAGATAAAACAGGTGATCAGCAAGGATATCAACCCAAAAAAGGCACCAGGCTATGACCTTATCACTGGACAAATCCTCCAGCACCTACCGCGTAAAGCTATCGCAAAAATAGTCATGATCATCAATGCGGTAATCAAACTTCGAAGCGTCCCTCAGCTGTGGAAGATAGCAGAAGTCATTATGATTCCCAAACCAGGCAAGCCACCAGGGCAACCAAGTTCATACAGACCAATTTCACTTCTACCAGTGTTATCTAAACTGTTCGAAAAATTGATACACAGAAGACTAATACCAATTATTGAAGAACGAAAGCTGATCCCACGACATCAGTTTGGATTTAGGCAGAAACACTCAACAATCGACCAAGTCCATCGGATAACACACATCATCGAAGAAGCATTTGAGAAAAATAGAGTATGCTCTGCCATTTTCCTTGACGTCACTCAGGCGTTTGACAAGGTCTGGCATGAAGGACTCAACTACAAGCTGCGTAAGGCCCTGCCAATAAAGTATGCTGAGTTGCTTCAATCGTACCTCACTAATCGTTACTTCAGGATAAAGCAAGATGATGCATTTTCAGAACCAAAACCGATATGTGCAGGAGTCCCGCAAGGGAGTGTACTTGGCCCACTCCTGTACGTCCTGTATACCAGCGATCTCCCAGAAATTGAAATGAACACCACAGCCACTTTCGCAGACGATACAGCGATATTGGCAGTTGGAGACAGCAACATTGAGTCAATGACCAAGTTAAAGCGGTCAATATCTAGCATACAACAATGGACAGCGAAATGGAGAATCAAAATGAATGAAACTAAGTCGGTACATGTCGATTTCACCAATAAAAGGATCGACTATATACCGGCTTATCTCAATGGCAAAGTGATTCCTCATGCCAATGAAGCCAAATACCTCGGTATGACGCTTGATGCCAGGCTTCGGTGGAAAGCCCACGTCAAGAAAAAGAAGGAGGAACTTCTTCTCAAATTCAGAAAAATGTACTGGCTAATGGGGAGGCGGTCAAAACTGTCAATCCAGAACAAGCTTACGCTGTATAACCAAGTCCTTAAACCAGTCTGGACTTACGGAGCTCAGCTGTGGGGCTGCACGGCTCATTCAAACCGGGAAATAATCCAAAGATTCCAGAACAATGTGCTAAGAAATGTTGTCAATGCACCATGGTACTTTCGAAATGAACGACTCCACCATGAACTTCAAATCGAAACCATAAACGAAGCCATCAAGCGGCAAGCCGTACGTCATCTTCAACGGCTAAGGTCTCACGTCAACGAGGAAGCTGTCCGACTCCTCGACACGAGTGATATCACCAGACGATTGAAGCGTACCAAACCGCTCGAGCTTGCTCACGGGTGAAGCAGTATAGTGAATGCAATATCATCATAAAAATGAACAAAACTCAGTGATGTATCTAAGCTTTGAATAGTATGTGCCCTAGTTTCAAAATAATATTGTTAATAAGTTATTACTTGGAGCAATAAAATCTTTCAAAAAAAAAAAAAAAAAAAAAAAAAAGTTTTATTTATTTCAATTTTGCTGTTATTTTGTTGGTTATAAACCTAACAATTTCGGCCAAAATTCCCCTAGAAAACCCTATCAGGGTCAGTATAAAACAAATTTTCAGTCCAGACCACAAGGAAACACGTATACCCTAGATGCGTGTGACCAAACGGAATGCGAAGGTGAACAGTACGACAAAAGGATAGAACAAAACTCAGGTTATTATGTGTATGATCCATTTTTACAGGCACCGGTATATTACGACACCGAATTAATGCAGAAATTCGAAGAAGTAAACATGCGAGAATCAGGAATCGAATCTGAAAACAAGACAAACAGGAAACTAGTTCTTTTTTAGAAGTAGGCCACGATCAAACCCAAACCCAGTCATAACTAAGTTAACCCCCAACCTAACTAAATTTGCTCCCATCCAAACTAAATTTGCTTCCAATCAACCTAAATTTGCTTCAAACCAAACTAAATTCGCTCCCAACCAAACGCAAAAATCTGAAGTCATTGAATTTAATCACATTTCAAATGAACTACCTTTTATAATTTGTCCAAAAACCGGAATGAAATTTCTTGTAGACACAGGTTCCACTAGGTCCTTCATTTTATCCGAAATCGCAAATAAATATTTCAACAAAAAATTAAAACCTGCCACTGGCGTAGTAGTCACAGCTCACGGAGATTCAAAAATCACCCAATTAGCCATGCTCCCCTGCGGTGAACTCTTCAATCAGAAAAACCTGAATCTTCCTTTTAGACTATTCGACTTTCATACCAAATTTCAGCTGCTCTTAGGACTGGACAATTTGAAAGCTCTTAAAGCGTCCGTCGACTTGGAAAATAACCTTCTTAGGACACCTCAGGTCAACATCCCCCTTTACTTTTCAACTGGATGCCTCTGTCCAAAGGGAAGAGTAGAATCATTCCTAATTGACGCGAGGTCTATCCAACAAGTCAAGGTAGAAGTTGATAATATAGAAAACGGTGAAGCCTTAATCGACTCGATATCCTTCCCAGGATTGCAAATCCCAACTTGCATTGTCCATGTAGAAAACTCTCAGGCTTTCGTTCATGTGACTAATCAACAGGAAGAACCAGTAAGGTTGTATTTAAACCATCCGTTGAATGCTGAACCAATTCCAGAAGGCCAGTTTATCGATTCGGAACCAACATTAAATAATCTTGATAGCTCCCCAAAAATTTATAGACGTCAAAAGCGATGGATTGACTTTTCAAAGTTTCGACTTGACCACTTGAATCTAGAAGAAGAAAAAGCCATTAAAAGTCTAATTCTTGACTATGCGGATCTTTTCCAAGAGGATGAAGGCCCCCTGACCTTCACGAATGAGGTAAAACACCACATTCGTACCAAGGACGAAATTCCCATCTTCATCAAACCTTACAGGTATCCTCACGTATATAGGGAAGAAGTGGCAAAGCAAATTGATAAACTACTTGCTCAGAAAATCATCCGCCCTTCCAACTCCCCTTATAACGCTCCCCTTTGGATTGTACCAAAGAAAATGGATGCGTCCGGAAAGACGAAATTCCGCCTTGTCATTGACTTTCGAAAACTCAACGAGTCCACGATTTCTGATCGATTTCCGCTCCCCAACATTTCGGAGCTTCTGGACAAACTTGGCCGTTGCAGTTATTTTTCAACTCTAGATTTGGCTCAAGGATTCCATCAGATCGAACTAGATGAGCAATCCATTCCCAAAACAGCCTTTTCCACTGAAACTCAGCATTATGAATATTTAAGGATGCCTTTTGGCTTGTGCAATGCCCCAGCTACTTTTCAGCGAATGATGAATAATTGTTTGAGAGGGTTGAATAATGAGATATGTCTGGTTTATCTAGACGACATCCTTATATTCTCAACTAGCCTTCAAGAGCACATTGTTCGTTTGAGACAGACTTTCGATCGTCTGCGGAAACCAAGCCAACCTTAAAATTCAGCCTGACAAAACCGAGTTTATTCTCAATTATTATTATTCTCAATTATTCTTGTTTCACTGTTGTGTTCATGTATTTAATAAGGGCATTTGTGAGAAACATTTAGCTTCTTTCGATAGAACCAGAAATTATGTTAAATCTGGTATTGTTCTTCCGAAAACTAATACAGAATTTTATAAGAGAAATGCATATGTTCAGGCCTTGAAATTTTTCTATGCTAGAAATATAAATTTGTCCACCTTTACAAATGTTTTAAGTTTTAAGAAGATGCTGAATGGATGTTTTCTTTCTTGATTTCTATTCCCCTTAATATAATTTAAGAAAATGAAGTAGTATAACACATAAATAAATAAATAAATGTATTTAAATAATAATAATAAGTTAATAAATAAATAAAAATGAAAATTAAAAATATGCTTTCGCGACTGCTGCCATAGCTTCTCCACCAGATAGCACAAGTTCTTAGGAACTTATTTTTTGGTGTGCGTCAGTTTCTTGTTATGTTTTCTTTTTCTTAGCATATAAGTAAATCATACGAACTGTTCGTTTAATTTTATTTGGTTTACCAGAAGTGTAATGTTTGTGTTTTTAATTTTTAATTTTTCTTGTATTTTGGATGCCAATCAATCAATAAATAAATAAATAAAAGTTTCTTAAAAGAGAATTGACGTACCTAGGCCACGTAGTCACTGCCGATGGTGTCAAACCAAACCCGGAGAAGATACGTGCGATAGAAAGCTTTCCAATTCCCCGGAATAGAACTGAAATTAAACGATTTTTGGAACTTCTGGGTTATTACCGTCGATTTATCAAAGGTTTCGCAACCCTCACTAAACCCCTCACCTCCGCTTTAAAGAAAAATAGTAAAATTACGCCTAGTTCACCCGAATTTGAAAAGAGCTTCAAACACTGCACAACCCTCCTTTGTAACGACCCCATCCTACAATATCCAGATTTCCAAAAACAGTTTCGAGTGACATGCGATGCTAGTGATTTTGCCACAGGCGCCGTCCTGAGCCAAGAAATCAATGGTTCGGACCTCCCAATAGCCTATACCAGTAGAACATTGTCGGAAACGGAGAGGAAATACGCTACAAATGAAAAGGAACTCCTAGTCGTACTCAACGCTCTCAAAGCCTTCCGTCCTTACTTGTACGGACAGAAGTTCATTTTATTTACGGATCATAAGCCCCTTCAATGGCTTTTCAATATGAAAGATCCAAACTCCAAATTATACCGAGGGAGGTTAAAAACTCTGCAAATTCTTGACACAACGGTTCATTATCTTCTTTGTACAGATCACCCTTCTGTCTAGATCACTAGGTCTAAATGTCTAGATCCTAAATGTTAGATTAATTATTATTATTAATTATCACTAATTATTAACAATTTTATCAAGTACCTAGTGAAAATTATTATAATTTATTGTTAGGTATTAATAATTTGTATTTATTATTAATAATAATTATTATTAATTATGATTAATTAATACGATATAATTCTGGGGTTTTTAATACTACGTCGGTAATAATTTTTCTATAAAAGAAGTACCTACCAACAAACATTCGAAATTACCTTCATTTCCGTAGCACGAAACGCACCTCAGAATAACAAACTCGACATCACTTAAGCCATATGATGTTCCAAAGAGCTTGTTAGTATGAAAATGGACCTGTATTTCAACAGTTTGATACAGGATCGTGTTGTGAGGCACAATCTTTGAGCCCTCATTGTGAACGAACGGCTGGTCGTACAAAGCTGCGGATGGTCTTAAAAAATTCTACGGAACAAACTCTATCTAAATATGAAATAAAAAACATACCGTTCTATATGAATTTTCCGAGATATGAGATTTTCAAATTTTCAAAATTCGTTTTGAACCCCTTCCCCTTGACCTAGGGTTATGAAAAGTTTCGAGGACCATTGTGGGGTTGGTCGAAACCCATAAAAAAAATTTCGTAATTTTAACTCAACGCTAACTGGGCAAAGTGGCGCGGACGGCGTACGGCGGACGGCGTACGGCGTACGGCGTACGGCGTACGGCGGACGGACGGATTTTTTTTTATTCGATTTTCTGAATCTACGTATCTTGAAACGTAAACCAACAAATTTTGAGGGGGGGTTAAAAAATTTTTTTCTTTGGGCGATTCCAATGGTTCATTATCGAAGATAATAAACCAAAATAAGTGACTTCAACTTTGAGATACGATACAAGCCCGGGAATTCAAACCATGTAGCCGACGCTCTTTCCCGAATCGAGCTAAACAACTTGGACTCAGATCCAACAGCTCAGCCCTCCACGCCACCGGTCGATGCAGACCAATTGCTCGAAAACGTACAACTGGACGAACTTCTTCCCCCTCAGTTAACTACAGAGGAAGAAGATCGAGCAATTGCCGCAATATTGGGAGAATTCTCGCGATCGAGACAAAGGGATCTTGAAGATCACCTGTCCCTTGACGTACAAGCCGAAACTGCTCCCCCCACTATCCAAACATTTACGATCCCCACCAGAGAAGGTCCCGTTAATCATGCAATAAACCAAATAATTTTCAAGTTGGTAACAGCGCTCCCTAGGAAACCCTCTATCAAACGCTTTTTTAATTCCACCAAAACCCGCACCACAGTGGAATTATCTCATTACTACCTAGAGAAGGACGTTGTCGAATTCATTAGGGAATACGTCAGACCCAAGGTCCATTATGGCATCTATTTCCACAATGATCCAGACAACAAATTCTTCCAGAGATTTGCTGCCATTATGACTCGAACCTTCAAGGAATCTGAGCTCTTGATGGCCAAGTTTTCCACATTACTAGAAGATATTGAGTCTGAGGACGACGTCCAGGAACTTATTAAGGCTTATCACGTAGGCAAAATCAATCACCGAGGTAGTCCTGAAACTTATGAACACCTTAAACGAAGATACTTCTGGCACAACCAGAAGAAAACTATCCAGAACTTCGTTAACCAATGCGATGTCTGCCTACGCACCAAATACGAGAGGAATCCCCTTAAAATAAAGTACAACGTAACTCCAACACCGTCCCGGCCCTTCGAAACCTTACATATCGACAAGATAACAATAGATAGGACAAAATTCCTCACAATTTTTGACCCCTTCTCCAAATACGCCCAAATGTACATGGTACCCACCAATACCAGTCTCGATGTGGTTAAAGTCCTCCTGAAATACTTCTCACATCATGGCGTCCCCAAAAAACTTATTTCCGACAACGGAGCCGAATTGAATTCGTCTCTCGTTAAAGAATTATTAACCAACCACAACATTGATATCCATTTTATATCCAGTCAACATCCCGACTCGAATGGTCCCATTGAACGATTCCACTCAACAATTATAGAACATCTTCGGCTTTTGAATTGTCAAGAAGTGTTCAAAAAGGACGACGTAGAGACCGTGTGCATTATGCCCTAATAGTCTATAATAACTCGATTCACTCGGCGACCTCTCTAACTCCCTTTGAAGTAGTTCAAGGTCACATTTCGGACGACTCCCTCCTCAAAGTAAACCTGGAAGAACGCCTTGCTAACGACTATCTCGCAAAACACCGCGAAAAAATGAAAGCCCTCTACCAAAATCTTAGGGAACGTGGCGATCAGCTAAAAGAGAGAATAATAGAAAACAGAAATTCCACCCGGGAAGATCCTCCTGAACTTCCTGACACTGTTTATGTTCAGACCAAACAACTTCAGAGCAAGACAAAACACCGATACAACCCTGAAATCGTAATATCCATTGATGAATTGAGGCACACCGCACAAATACAGCCCCGTCATGCTAATGCCCAACAGAAGATTCACATGGCCAATATCAAAAGACCTAGGAAACTTCAAAAACTCCCTAACATAGACTCAAGCTCTTCAAGCTATTCCCCATCGGAAGTCAGTTTCCCCACGACAGACTACCCCCGTGCCAGGGTTCCACCTTCGGAATCTTCCTCTGAGGACAGAATCCAAGTCCCACCTCAAAATTCTCCCCAAACCGCCACCTTATACTCCGTTCCAGAATACGACCCCACCACCATTACCCAAAACGAAGCCCAACCTAGGCATTCTAGTTTAAAAACCCCCTCAGTAACCAGTTTCACAACCCCCGTCCCTAAACGGAATTGTAAGGACCTCTCAAAATTGCTAGAACAAGTACCCTCTCCTCCGCCATTCGAATCCTCTTCCCAATCTGTTTCCCCTCAAGGACCAGGAAGCCCTCACCCGACCAATTCTCCACGGCCATCAATAACTACTCCTCAACTACCGGCTTATCCCATCAGGAAGCCGAGAAAAGCGCTGCCAATGCCCCCCGAAATAGACCTGAAATCGAGATCTATATCTAGAATACCCATCCCCCAAAAACCATACCGATCACCACCGTCCAGCTCCAGTTCCGACTCTAGTTCCTTATCCTCGTTTCAGGACGACACCAATTCACCACGACCCACCTAATCATGGACCGCCAACCTGCTGCCATTATCCTCCTAACGCTTCCGACCTTACTCATGATCCAAGGACTGGAATTCGAAAATATTACATCCAACTTAGGCTTATTACCCATACGATTAGGTTCTGCCCGAATGATCAACCATTATCATACCATCACGCACTACTACCAATTAGGAGAAATACTTAACCAAGTGAACCAAATTAAGACCCATTTCCATGATATCATCAAAGTAATAGATGATGATAGCGAACTTCAAAAAGTTGTCCGATCCCGAATTCAAATGATCGAACATATGCTAAAAACTATTGAAGGACGATTGTTTGCATCAACCTTACCCCGCCGTCAGAGGCGAGGATTGCTAAACGGCCTAGGCTCTGTAGTTAAATTCATTACAGGAAACTTAGACGCCAACGACGAGGAAAAATTTAATCAGATTCTTCACCACCTGCATACAAACCAAGAAATACTGTCCCAACAAATTAGTCACCATTACTCAATCAATGAAAAATTTGTCACTGAATTGAATGAAACTATTTCGAATATTAATTACAACCACGACATTTTGGCTTCGGAAATAGAGCGATTGAGGGAAGCAAGCTCCTTTGCAACCCAGGTAGGAAAAGTAGAAAACGCGCTAGAACACAATCAATTGCTATTACAAATAATTTCAGATCTAACTCAAGACATAGAAAATTCGATAACTTTCTGCAAATTAGGTAAACTCCACCCAAGTATTATCAAACCAGAAACCCTACGACAAATCCTTAGGAGTCTTATACCATTCTATGGTAACAGTTTGCCCCTCTTTGAAGAAGAATCACTCTGGGAGATCCAAAATCACATAAAAGTGAAATGCTTCATAAGCTCTGAGGAAATCATCTATTTCTTAGATGTCCCCATCCTCCATACTACTCAGTTCGATTTGATTCTCCTTCAACCACTACCAACCTTCATTCCAAATTTCTATGCTACTATCCTACCCACCACCAAATAAGCTCTAAAATCCACAACCGACCTACGATTCCTTAAGAATCCGTGTGAATATGGACGTAACTACTACTTGTGTCAGAATAGTCTTCAGCTAACCAGCGAAAACGACTGCGAGTTAGACATACTCACTAAGGGTTTGAACGGTCGTTGTGATTTAATACAACTAAATCTACAAAACTACCATATAGAACTCCTAGAAGAGGCTAATCGTTACGTCTTCTTATTCCCCTACGAAAATCAGATAAAAATTATTGACCAGGGTAATATACAGTTTAAATCCCTTTTCGGCATCTTCCTCGTTTCCCCAGGCAACAGCACGATAGAATATAGGAACCAAACCTTAAGCACCCCATCCACCTATAGTAGCCATACCCCCTCTATGGTCATGTTCCAAAAACAGTCTTGGGATTTCAACAAGAAACCTACAGCGTTGATGAAACTCAGAAACTTAAAACAACTATCACCTCCTTCAATTCCCATACCTAGTACACGAGAACTTGTATTGAATCACCTTTCCCCTAGCGCCTGGACAATTCTTTTATACGTTGCTCTCATATCATTCTTCGCGTACACTGGATACCGTTTTTATAAACATAGAAGAAACATTCAAATTTCCCGAGATAATGTCTAAAACCAGCTCGAAACTTAGCTCGAAAATTATGTTGTAAATTGTTCATGTAAATTGTTCATTTGTTATCAAGTATCATGTTTGGAATTAATGTCGAAATGTAAACTTAAAATTCCTTCGAGTTATCTCACGTAAATTGTAAAGCTAGCATAGTATTGTCTCACTATTGTCGTGCCAACCTCTGTTTATTGTTAATCATGTCACAACTATTGCTAACCACGTAATTTATACCTATTTGTGTGCATATCCTTTTATATTATTGTAAAGTTGTATAGTGTGTCATGATTGCTCGTCGAAACTGAAAAATTGAAATTTCTACTAAATTTCAATTTTATCTACAGGGAGGGAAGAGTTATAGTACCCGACCTACCATTACTGCTGACGCAGCCATGCACACTATAAAACCAACGTGGGCAGGCCCCGAGCCTTCAGTTCTCGGCCTGCTACTGTAACCGACCGACCCTGTGTGTGTTCCGCGTAATTTGTTCCAAGTGTTCCAATAACTTTATTGTCACAATTTAAAGTCTGTGTAATTCCGTGAATAAAGTTCGTTTCGCCTAAATTCATTTCAACCTTTTTTAAAAAGCCGACTCCTAAAGAACCTACCCTAACTTATATACAGTTGGTTTGGTATCGCCTTTTTTTAATTAAGAAGACGCATATTAATAAAATAACTACACCCAACTATAATTGACAAGTGGATAACTATTCAAAATACATATTGAGGTAGGTACATAATATGTACCTAACTATATTATAATTACGTGCGGGTTATTGTAGATGTGCAGATCGTGCATTATAGTTCCTACCAAAAAAAACTCATTTTTGGTAGGTTTTGAAAATATATCTCATCGCTTTATCTGGTATGCTAGGAAGGAAAAAATACAGTCTTATTTTTCGTTGCATATTATTATTCCGAAATAACCAACCTCACTCGGTCCGCCTCTTTGAGATGGTATATCTTCTCCTCCAGCCACGTCCGATATCTTGTACCGAACGACCGACTTGTTAGGGATCAAAGCCAATCCTTTCTCGATGTAGCATTATGAAAGGTTACCAAGCGGATGGGGGCCAACTTGAATGGATGCCGGAGGGCGGTTCTTGTCACAACTTTCCTTCCCAGTAGGTGTCGGCTTTCGTTCTTTGATACGACAACAAATTTATTAAATAACTGGTCGGCTTAGAAGATGATGTTGATTATTTGGTTATATCAGGGTTGAAATGCAGACATCACAGTAATAAAATCGGAACATCCCTGGTCTGGCACGGGTCGTTCGAACGCGGCCCAACCCGAAAGACCTTGTCCTTCTGATTTTTTTTTTGTGGGAATCTTTTCTTCGAGGTCTGAACTGACTGAAATGCTTTACCCAAATCAAACAACGGGCTATTCAAGTTTACGCGCGAATCTTCAAAAATTATGTTATTTATATACAGGGTGTTCGCCAATTGGTGTAAAAGAAAAAAATGGGTAAAACTAGACTGCAAATAAAGGAGAACGCTGCCAACCGCACCTTTATTTCTCAATCTTTTCCGAAGATATGATGTTTTTAAGGGTTTTTTCAGAAAACCACGTTTTTTGCCATAAAACCCCACGTTTCTTCACTTTAAAACAATTTTTTTCTACTTTTGACCACATTTTCTGATTCAGTGTTATTTTTCACATACGCCTAATGCACACTCGTATCCAAAATCGAACTCCTGAGGACCGCAATTGCAGTTCAAAAATTGTCAATGTTGAAAACATTTTTGAAAATACTTGTACGTTAACTGCATTTTCAAAAAAACGTGCTGGAAGCTGTCAAATCTCATGAAAACTCGCACATGTAATCGGCTTTCTAATGTTATGGTCTACTTTGCGATTCCTTATCAATTTCATGGAGAAATTCAAGTTTGAATGCGGAAAAACAGTAGGCACCTACAAAAATAGTACGAGTAGGTACCTACCAGAAAATCAACAAACGGATTCTCTTCTTTTTTTGTGTGTGTGTTTGCTGTTGTAGTGATATGATTAAGATCGATAATAATTATTCAATGATACCTTGACAAATTTTGTTTTTCCCACTTAAATCTTCAATTTGCAGTTCAATAGGTTCAGATTTTGACGTACACGTACTTAAGTAAACACGTACGTAAGTTTACTCATGGCACAGATCACAAAATCATGATTTTTAAGCTTGATACAGAAATTTAGTTCTTTTCTTTACTTATTCTGGCACACAGGAGGCCTGAAGACCCCCCCCCCCCCCCAAACAAAAATTGCCCAGGGTTGAGTGAATTTTTTCTCTGCCAAGATAGGGGTTAAATAATGAAGCAAAACTTGAAGATATACCTACAGAGTTTTAGATGGTAAATATACTCTACAGGTATACTTAACTGTACTCTCATACAATTTATTTTGAGATGATCATTTCAACTTAATAAAAAACCGTAAAATTTCAGTTCAACACAAACTGGAGTAAGTATAGTACTTAGCTAAATACAGATTTCAAGGAGGAATGGAATTCTCGGTTCTCGGCCGTTAGAGCTGGCTCGAAGGTGCACTAACTCCGGTACACTCTGGAAATGGCTCCCTCGAGTTGTTCGTAATACGATTGCCGCTTCCCACCTGGGAGTTGTAAGATGGGCGATGCCGCAAACACGACCTGCAAAGTAAGCAGTGAGCAGCTCAAGTAGGTGTTACATCGCTTTTCGATTAGGTTTGCTCTGGCTAATGTTCACTTTAGGGGAACATTCTCTTGGAATAGTTAACCTCGATACGTTATTCGGCTCACTTCAAGATTTAGAGCAGAGAAATGCATTACAAGGTACAGTAAGCCACATTCAGAGATCGAAAGTCGTTATTAGGCTGCTTAGACTGGGTGGGGGCGTTCATTAAGTTAACAACAAATTAATTCAAATCTGTAACCAATGTTTCTTAAGGTATGCATAATGAAATGAAGGGTAAGTACCTACTTTTTCCGGGAGTGTAAATCACTGAAACCCAAACCTTCGCAAACCTATTCCAAATTACAAGATTAATATTATGTGAGAGCTCCTTGAACAAGAACAATAAGAGTAAGTATTTGAAAAAATCCTATATTTCCACTGAAATATGAGTAGACCGGTTTCGGTGCATAACAGAGAGATGAACTTATATGGGGACCCCAAAGGAGATATTGGGACCGGTTGCCACCAAGTGAAAGAGAACAACCTCGGATTGGCTGTTAGAAGTGAAGGGATGTTTGTGTGGAGGGGGGAAGCGCATAGGAGTCAAGCTATTATAGAAAATTATAAAAATGGACGCAACAATGGAGAAAAACTTGAAGGAATTAATAGAAATTAATAGGAATTGATAGAAATAGATAATTAATAGAAATTAATAAGAATTAATAGAACTCTCAACCGAAAAATAAGCAGGTCAATTTAAGATAAGTTCTAACTTTTCAATTCAAGATAAGCAGTTCAATTTAAGATAAGTTCAATTTTAAGATAATTTCTAATAAGCTGGTAACAAGAGTAATGTATAGGAAATTTAAGACGCGTTATGGCGTCAGAAATTTACGTTAGCAATCAGTCTGAGCAGCATTTTAGAAAAATGGAAGCACCGGTTAACCTACCTACTGTAGTAGGAATTCCAACTCCAAGTTCAGCAATCACTAAATGTACGTTAGGCACGGCTAATACGGTTATTTCTTGGTAATAGGTTATCGAGTTCCCAGTCCGCGTTGGGCGCTAGAAAGGTTCCCGAATCGCAGGCAACCTATTACCAAAATAACCTAATACCACAACCAGACGGTCGTTGTTACTCAAAACTAACTCAATACCTACTCACTCAAATAACTGTCGACAGTTATGATCGCACACCTTTCACGCATTCGTTTTCCGTAACCTATTACCTGGTACCTATTAGGTCACAGCCAACCTATCATCACGGAATACCTAATGGGTGGCTACAAAGAAGCCCTCAAACGCTTTTTCCCCAAGTTCTCTAAACGTGTATTCCAGTAAGATGTAAGAGGTAATTCCAGTTTTTCTGGTAATAGGTTACTGGACAGTATTAGGTTACTTGAAGCGGTTACTTTAAATATTCCTCACCAATAACTTACGTGCTTACAATTCTCTGAGATCAATAAGGAACACACGAACATAATAATTACCTATATAGCAAAGCTACTCGTAGGTCGCAGAAAAATAATGCAGCGGTTTCCTTCCACTAGGGATGGCCATCGATAATCGATATATCGATAGTGCGTAGTCCGATTGTATCGGATATCGATACTTGAGTAACCGATAGTTTCTATCGATATATTTTTTTTTTTATCCGATATTAATTCTGTGTCATAATAATTAATTCTGTCATAATAATTCTGTGTCGAAATTAACACGAAAAATTAAACATGAATTATTTATGTTTAATTTGTCTGTGTTGTAAACATACTTATGATTAAATGGGTATGAAAGCTATACCTAGTCAAAAACTGATTGCATGAAAATTGACATTACAGTTGACATTACCTACAAATTGACATTACCTACCTATTTACATAGTTTTTTAATTGAATGTTTTTTAAACCGATATTTTTGTAAATATCGATATTATTGATCGATACTGTCAATTGCAAAAAGTATCGATACTGAGCTATACGATAAATATCGTCATCGATAACTTACCTTCGATAATATCGAATATCGAAATATCAATATGTTGGCTACCGATGGCCATCCCTACCTTGGACACAGCTGGTTGCCTGGTTAGTACGGGCTGTTGCCTCAACGAGGTCGATAGGGGCAGTTTCGAGTTTCCTCGACTCTGTAATTTAGTTGAAGCGATTTTGAGCTAAGGAGCCTATCCAGCGTGAGAAGTCGAATTATTCTTATTATAAGAATCTGCCAAAACCTAATTTAAAAAAAAATGATCGATAGGGCGTGTTGCTTCGAGGATATGTTGTTGCGAGGATATACTGCTTTTCTAGAAAGGTTCTTTTATGTGGTTTGAAGCGTAGGCTACGCTCGGAACAGCTTTTTCGGGATACAGAGTCGACAGTGTAACTGTCAGGTTTGGATCATAATATTATTATGATAGTATATCGTTGACCAATTGCTACTGGGACTACTGGGGGCTTATGCAATATGATTTACCACATTACCTGAAGGGTAAAATCCAATTGTTCGTTCAACACAAAAACTTGGAGAGGAGCAGCAGAGCTCCTGAACAGGTAACAAGTTCTCGGAGTTCTCGAGGGTAACAAGTGTCAGTACCAATATTATACTGCATCAATCACGCCTTAAGTTTATAGATCAATCTATTATCCGCTTGTGAAATGGCGAAGAGGCGAACTGACAACGCAAGAGTTTGGCACAACTTGAGACATTTATCCTTCTCGATGGATCTCAAGTGGGGGGTTTAAGTGAAGCCGGGTGCTACTTTGTTTCGGAGATTTCCTTCGCTATGGCCCTCCAGTATCTTGATCCGACCAAACTTCCAATATTTCTCTTCCT
Source organism: Stenodema calcarata (assembly GCA_963920205.1). Classification (NCBI taxonomy): domain Eukaryota; kingdom Metazoa; phylum Arthropoda; class Insecta; order Hemiptera; family Miridae; genus Stenodema; species Stenodema calcarata. The sequence continues at coordinate 1,654,512 of OY986054.1, forward strand.
CGTGCCCCGATTCATTTGGACGAGTTTATCCACAGTTTTACCCGCTCTGTTCTGCTCAACGGTCTGCTCAGACCGCGGATAAGTAACTGAAACCAGTTAGGTAGCCTGGGACTGAATAATTCGATAAATATGATATTTCTCCCTGATGAAAAAGTAATTACGAAAATTAATAATATACGTTTATGTTTACAAGTATAATAAATATACTATAATATATATTATGCATATTATGTAGATTTAAGATATAATATACAATTATATACTGAGCTGAGTAATCAATTACCTTTTAAATTCAGCATGCTGACACCAATTATGTCGAAGGTGGAACATTTCTATAAACCCATAACAATAACAAAACGCTGCCACTTTTTTCATAGTGGTTTATTGTCTTTGAACCCCCCCCCCCTCCCCTTCGCACAATCATAATGATATAATGTTGTATGGTCATTCGAGAAGACGACTGGAGTGAGACGAAGTGTCAGTAACTAGCTGAGTGATGGTCTCTTTAGAATTCCACCTAAATACCAGACCGACCTAATAATAACTTAAAATATAAAAAATGTTATAGGTACGTAAAAGAGAATAAGTGGCATTTTTGTGATTTTGAGGTTTTTCGATTTACAAGACTTGTAAAGCGCACTCAAACGTGGTCATTGCTTTAGAAACTAAATTTTCTAGAAAACACTTAGTGTTTTCTAGAAAATTTAGTTTCTAAAGCAATGACCACGTTTGAGTGCGCTTGTAAATCAAAAACCTCAAAATCACAAAAATGTCACATATTTGGAGATCGCTTTTACTTCTAAGCCGACGAAATATGAATAAAATAATGGATGAAATAATGCATACCTATGATTTTGGTATTCTTGGATTTTCTCAACAGCGTCGTGAGTGGCTACAAGTATTGATGCAACATGCTGTTGATACTAAGTGACACCTACAAGACATGACGTTTATATGAGATATTGACCGAGTTATAAGGTATAATAACAGTAGAAAATTAAATACTACAAATACGAAATTTTATACTACTCAAAGGCACGTTTCAAAATGATATGATACCGACGGGGTCTAGACGTTTCAGAAACAGTAACGACAAATCTCGGTTGATATAACGACGATTCGGTTCGTCTAAGCGACAGTTGTCGCTATTCTGCGGTTGCATAATACCAAACGTCGTTCCTCGACGATACCGACACTTTTCGCTATCCAAACAACGTTTCGTTGTCGTTACGCTGAGATAGTGTGAACGAGAATCCCACCACAGGCCCAGGATGAGCTAAGTCGCTCCTAAAGCTAATTTCTCTGCTATTTACTCTATGAAGCTGTACTTTGGTATGCAGCCTCTTTCGGACTTACGCCTTAAGCAGAAGAGTAATATTAACGTCTGTACATCATGAGGTAAATTACACTGCATTAATAGGAATTGTGAGTGGAAGAGAAAGTGGAAAGCGAGGACTGAAGAGGGGGGGGGGGGTGTCTCCACCGCTCGCCTCAAATACTTGCATTTAAATTGTGTGGTAATGTGAATGTGGAGGTGGGTGAGGAGGAGGAAAGCGAGCAGATGTGGGTGGTTGATACGTACGTTCTCCCTCCCCCTCTCCACCCCACTCAAACACTACTTAAATTTAAATAGTGGGTTAATGTGGATCTGGAGGTGGGTGAGACAGAGGAAAACGAGTCGTTGTCCCTAAACCCATACGCTCTCCTCCCCCACCTCTCTAACCCTCGGCAGATATACATAAATTTCAATTGTGGGGAATTGAAGGCATACCTGAATAGAACCGATAAAAGTAACAAGAATGAAATTAGAGGACAAAAAGACAAAGACATGGTTGAAGACAAATCGTCGTCGTTATTGTTACTACCTCCATGGATTCCTTATGCTACATCAAAATCCTGATGTATTCGAAAACCGATTAATCAGTAACAATGATCAATTAATACAAAATAATCGGTAGCTATACATCGATTGAAATTAATCGATAATCGAGTTGTATCCCTAGCTTCAAGGATGCTTCACATAGAATCGAATCTAATGCCACTTACTAAATCGTAATATGATTCATAATAATATAATTCACGAATTTAGTTACTTCTTTATTCTTCTTAAGTCATGTTATTCACTTCTATTATTCTTTTTGTTATTCAGTTTAATTCATTAGTTCCTGAAATTTCACCTTCCCTACATTGGAGTGACAGTTGCCTTAATTAGAATCCATTACAGGGCAAGTTCGACGACCTAACATAATTATTGCTTATTTGGATAAACAAGAGAAGGGAAGAGAACGCTAAATAGAAAAGAAAACGGTGATGGGGGTGATCGAATCGTCCTTGTCAAAACAATAAGCAAAACTGCCGGTTCAAGCCCCTGCAGCGCTCAAAGCCTATTTGAAGGAGTTCAGGCTTTGAGTCCCCTCGTGAAAAGCGATGGGGATTGAGGTCCTGAGACTTGAAGAGGATTAGCGTTCACGTGAGGGAGCTGCGGGCTGCTGAGGGAAGCAGCAGGGTGACCGAGGAGCGGGAGTGAAGGGGGGAAAAAAGTTGGGACGAGGATTAGAGTGAAAGGAGAAAGAGGCTTACATGGAAGGGTATATCGCCGTGACGAGGGCGCGCGGATCTACCGGTTTCCATCTGGGAGACGAATTTTTATATTTTCTCTTCACAATGAGGTTCGAGTGTCAAGTAAGCGGCCGGTAAACAAGCTGATGTTTCCTGAATCACTGTCTCTCCTTCCTTAGCATTACCAACACGTTTAACACGCTCCTAGAATATTTGTTTGTTCATTTAAATATACACGGGCGGGCGCCCAATTTTTTCGTTTTCTTTTCGTTGCGCAACATTGTTGCGAGGCAGTTGCAACATTTTTGAGGTGCCCCGCAACAGTGTATCGTGTCCCCACTAGGGGAGCAGTTTCATTCGCGATGTCTCAGAAAACAATTCTCGCGGCTGCTGCTGCACCGATTCTGCTTTTATTAGCGGCTGATGACGAAAATAGAACGTTGGTGGGTTCGTCAGTTTTTCAGGGCAAGTCAACATGGCCACGATCTCCTGGGGACTCTGAGATTGGAGGATGAAGGTGGATTTGTCAATTTCACCCGAATGCGACCCAGTGATTTTGAGGAACTTTTACAATTGTTGGGTCCTCGCATTTCGAAAGGGTGCATCAACTACAGAGAAACGATTTCTCCTACTCCGACACTTTATATTTGGCAGCGAATCCCACCATAGCCGCACTCCTTGTTTTTCTAATCTTATAATCGATTCAATTCAAAATGTTTATTTAATGAATAATGAAAATAAATGCTACTGGTAGGTATTCTAAAATAAATTTAGAAAAGAGAAATTAATCTGTACCATTAATCTGTTCCACTTTGCATAATAACGCTCGACTGTAGGCAATGCCTGTGTTGTTGAGCATGAGTCTCAAACCTACTAGTAACTGGCACTAGGTTAATTAAATTATTAAATTAATTAAAAAGTTCACTGTTACATAATATTAGTTGGAAGGATTATTTTCCACAAAATTCGTTAGTAGGTATGAATTCTGACAAATTGTTGATTATGCATATTACAGTATTTTTCGTACGTTACACGATTAGTATGAGGTGAAAAAATTGTAAACGACACATGTGCACTATTTTAAAGTGAAACGAGTAAGTCACCTTGGAGTCAATTTTTATTTTGAATCAATCTTTATGGAAAGGTGCGACGCAGTGTAAGCAAAGAGCAGCATCACATTTCAGGCACATGATCTTTGCCCGAACCTGGTAATTTGATGTAGGTACTGCAATAAGCGTACCTTTTTCTTTCGAAACTGAATACACTCTGTACAGTCTATACCTAGTAGCCTAATACACTCTGGTTCCACCTCCTCCTATTACACTCAGGTTTTTAACGTAACGTACCTAACTTAATACACTCTGGGGCTTTGATACAGTCAGGAGCCTTGGGGCCTACAAAAGACAAAACACTACTTAACTATTCAAACGGCAAACATTGAAAAATAGGAAATTAAGCATAATTGAAAACTTGACTCGCATCTTAAAACGCCGCGAATTATTTCACTGGGTTTTATTGCTCTTGGGGAAAAAATAATCGGGCTAGTGCCATACGTGAAGATCGTTTTCAGGGTTAAGAAATGAATCAATAACATTATTAAATCAATTATAAGTATAGGTACTTAGTTATTACTTGACAAAAGGCGGAGCAGACATAGGTTTTTGATGTGATGCTCCTCAGAGATTGAAATTTCGCGTCATTTCTCATACACGAGGTCATCCACGTCTGGCAAGGCTTACAAACTTAACAAGTACCGAAACTCCTGACAAGGTTTTGGAAAGGGAAAAAATGTGACGTCTGACCGGAAGGCTGGCCTTCCAGGGCGACTGTCGCGAATGCTGTCACCAAACCAACAGTGCTTAGTTGTTGGCATCACTCAAAAAGATGTTTTAAAAAACATTAAGGATATACAAATGACACGAAGGAAGTAAAAATTGTCGTGTCATTGATCACGGACGAGCGAGCCTGGTCCCAGAACCTTCGCAACTTGGCTTTTCACAACCTCCCGAATCCGCGCTTGCGTATCTATAATATTATTTACCCTCAAGATTGTTTTTACCGTGTCATGTTACGAAGTGTTTCAGATATTAGTCCCTCGCCATATTATGAATATTCTATTTTGATCGGTTGCTGCGGTCGAAGGGGCAAGAAAAAGCGTAGTTACCTTGTTGGTAGTCCTCGCTTCTACTCCAGTTTTATCTTGTTGGATCCCGAGGGCTTCTAACGGAAATCTTTGAAAAAAGTTCACTTATCGAAAGAAATCCTCCGTGTACAGTTCAGAGTTGGAGTAATGACGGGTTTCCCGAAGTTGAGATTTATAGAGTTTACAAGCGCTGAAACTTCCTTCGAGGGGTATAGAACTTGAGGCACGAAACAACCCAACGTTAGTTCGCGCCACACAGATTAGGAAGGGGATGAGAATAATTCTAATGGCTCCTCGCCCATTTGAATTTATACGGCAATGGCCAGAAAACTGTTGGATAAGATGACAATAATTCTGGATTTTCCCGGATATGCGCAGATTTTAAAGGACAAAAAACGTACGGGGGGAATTAACAAGAATGATATTCTAAGAACAATATAACATTCAAGAATAATATAACATATCGCTCATTTGCTGCTATAGTGTCATATCTCCAAATTTCATGCATCGGGGTAATCGAAAAAAAAAATATATATATAACTTTGAAATATTCCTCGACGAATTTCACGAAGCGAGGTTTTAAGCTCTAATTTCCGAGATTTAAAAACTGGCTTCGTGAAATTCGTTGAAATGGTTTTTTTCGAATACCCCGAAGTCCCTAATTTAGAGATATATCTCTAAATTAGGGACTTCGGGGTATTAGTGTCATATATGACACTATTGCAGCAAATGAGCGATATTATGTGAACACGATCAGCATAATCTATTTTACTGCGTGCTCATCTCTGAAAATAACATCACAGTAGGGATGGCCATCGATAGTCGATAGTATCAACGATAGTTTCTGGCGATTTTTTTCTTCTTTTTTTTTTTAATCCTATATCAAAAATTTCCAAAATTGTTGAGTCGAATGAAAAAGGTTTACTGTTGTGGATGAACTAGTAGAGCTTTCTACTAGTTCCATGGACGTTCTAACCTCCATGAGTAAATTTCACTAAATGTGTCCATCATGGCGTCCGCCTGGACAAGAAAATGGAAAGAAGAAGAAGGGGAATCCTTTGAGTGTTGATTTCGATAAGGATGAATGGGAGTCTGTGTCGTGATTAAAGTTTAATTTGTCTTCGTTGTAAACGTACTTATGTAATAGGTATGAAAACTATAGTCGAAAACTCATTGCCCGAAAATTGTCATTACAGTTGGGCTTAGGTACCTATTTACATAGTTTTTTTGTGAAATGTATTTTTTTCAACCGATATTTTAGTAAATATCGATATTTTTGATCGATACTATCGGTTGCAAAAAGTATCGATACTGGGCTATGCGATAAATATCGTCATCGATACCTTACCCCCGATACTATCGAAATATCGACATGTTGGCTACCAATGGCCATCCCTACAATGGAACAAAACATCACGATAAATTGCAGATTTGTCTGGTGGTTTCATAGAAACCGAACATTCGAAGGACAAAATTTGTCTTCACAATAAAGGACAAAATTTGTCTACTGGAGTTGGGATACGGGTTATTGAGGACCCACTCAAAGAGCCCTCACATCTGTTGCACAGGTTTTGGCGGTAACATCAAGTATTTGTTGAACGAATTTCGTTCTTAGAACTTTAATCTGCAAGCAATATAAATATGGAGATGTTCTCATCGTGGAATTATAAATCGAACAACTTGTATAAAATCGATATAACATCAACAAGGTTTATGAGCTCTCAAATGTGGTAACTTCCAAATTTATTCCTGACTCATTGGTGTATAGTACAATATTTCGTGGAAACTGCTGATGACAAATGTCATGTACATAATCGTCTCCAACCAGAAAACGAGGCAGTTTCACAAGAATACACTGCATTATGGTGACTGATCTAAGTCTGATGAAATCAGTGGCTGGGGCCAACCGTCTCACAAAAAATGTTTCATTGTTTTCGACGTCCGCAATAATTGCATGAAACGCTGTAGTACAAAGAAAGAAGATCCGGAGTTTTTCTAGTTCAACACTTTGGTGGATGAGAAAACGTTAGGAACTCTGGAAGCTGTCTGGAGTGGATTTCGTAAAGGCCGTGACATCTCCGTTATTAAATAACAGATAATTTTGCTGTAGCGTTTGATGGCGGGTTTGATGAATACCGTTGTAATTGGAGGTGTAACAGTGGTCGCGCAAACACTAGCGTAGAATTTATTTATTTATTATTAGCACGGGCAAGCCCAATAAGTAAACACTTACATAATATATCATTCAAACGCATGGAGGATTACAGCAAGCAAAACAAAATGAAGTGAAATTAGCTGTTAACTGCAATGTCTCATGTGATACTGATCCGTTTCCGCACAAATTCTCTTGATTTTTGCAAAACGATCAAGCGAGGCGTAATGTTGAGATCCATCAAAATCCGAACTGTGATATCGGCCTCGCATCCGCAAACGTAAAATCATGTGGGTACATAGCCATAATGTCCGTAATACTGTAACTACCGAGCTCAATTCACGCGGTACGTGAAATAACCTTCTGTATCTGTATTCTACAATATCAGTGTACGACTATAACTGTGTAAAGATATATCATTAAGTACAGAATCTGCATACTCGCGTTTTAGTAGGCAACGTTTCTGACAAACGCATACTAAGCACTGAATTTTACAACCGCATGCCATCAGTTTTAGAGAGCCTACAAATTCCCTTATTGACTTCTTCTATGTGTCCAACATTTGCGGTTAAACGCAAGGTCAATATCAAAATACATTGATTAGTAATAACGGAGTGGGGGTGCATTAGGTTGGCCGAGTATATCGATTGGTATCCCTAGAATGTAAATTACTGCTAGACTCCATTTCGTGAAACTACATTCCTCTATAGGAGGGCCGAGGCGCCATCAACATGTTTACGTTGGCCTCTTGGTCGTTTCGATTGCTGTCCACATATTGTCGGACGAAGGGAGAATAATTTGATGCGGCACTGTTCTCGACATTACCCATCATTTCACAGTCATTTCCATAACGGATCCACCCCGTTCCATCTACCGAGTTACCTACTCGTACTTAGGTATAATTAGTTTACTCTTAATCACCTTTGAGAGAGTTTATAGGATCTTTCTCGTTTCAATGCGGATCACCTTCGAATTTCGAAATTGAAGGAACATTTTGAAAGGGTGAATCCGTTTAACCGGCGTACGGCACAACTACCCTCAGCTATATCCGAGCAGTTTGGTAAATTAAGAAGGTTCTAGTTGATTATTATGACGTAACGGGTATAAGATTGGATTAAGCTCGGAAAATGCGTTGAAGCTTTAGTTTAGTTTTCAATTGATTTAGAAACTACTAATACACAGAGACAGGAGATCCCATTTAGTTACGAATTTCGAGGCCATTACACCATATTTCGCTAAAATCAATTCCATTTGAAAGGCCTCATGCAAAAAGGGTCCTTATCGCCACATTTGGCCAAATCGAGATGATGGTTCCACCGATTCATGCAAGACGGAACCTTCTCTCGGCACTATTTCGACTTGAAAATCCCGGGAATAAAGTCCTTTCTTGCATGCACGAAATCCAACACATCATCGTGCCTCCTATATCGCAACTTAGTTCGATTTGAACCCAACTGGAGGATTCCAGTTGGTTCACTGATTCTCTGATTCTCATCACTCAACCTGTTGACTTAAAAACTTGTTGAATTGAAAAACGTTGAAAACTTAAAAACATTTCTAATCTTCAATTTGATACTTTGTTCAATAAAAAAGTGTTCTAACGTTGTTTTTGCGTTATTTGGAACCACCACAGCTGGTTCATGCAGAAAGGAACCTTATTCCGAAAACACCCATCCATGATAAAATGAGGCCGGCAACTTTCAGGTCGCTTCTTCTTTAGACCAGTGTTATAAGAAAAAAAGTTAAAATCAATTTGGTTTAGGTTGAATTGGTTGGTGCCTGTGAATTAATTTTGTGTTTGAAGAGCATTGCGGTGGAGAAGAGCTTCCCCGTCTGCATCGATAGGTCTCAGCATCCCCCCCCCCCCCCCGGCAATCAGAGGTCGACACTTCAATTCCCGCCACCGGCAATAATACTTTTTTTCTTGCAATTTTGAACACTTCTTTTCTTATTCACAAAAAAGATGGATTTAGGTACCTAGTTAATTTAAATGGGAATTCCACTTTATTTCGATCAAAGGGGCCCCTTACGTTTATTACTGTTACATATCTTTTTGGTTTTTGAAATATAGTCAATTACAAGGTTTGTTTTTTATACGTCAACTATTGAATTTTCAGTTTCTTGGGTGTCTGGAGAATGCGGAAATTCAATAGTTGATTTATAAGAAACAAACCTTTCTCTTGGTTTGAGCTGAATCCTTGCGTGAGGTTATAAAGAACGCTCAGAACTCTATACTGGTACAGGCAAAACGCTCATTTACTCGAGAAAAGAAGGCGAAGAATAATTTAACGAGCTGGTTTTGATAGCAGACGCCTCAACTACGGATAATTTATGACTGTTTAATATGTTGAATAAACGGGAAATATGTAGGCAATAGAAGCTGTAATGTGTATTATATACATTGATGATTTAAGTATCCTTCTTGTTGTTCATTCATTTAATTGCTTTGAACATACGCTGAGCTCACATTAGATAATATCTAATGTGAGCTCAGCGTCTATATATTATATAGACTCGCTATTCATGATTCATTCGCTCATACTCCATTGATATCAGCCCCGTCCATTTATTAATCTACGGAAAGGCCTGACACAATAGCAGGTGGTATTTTTACGGGGATGAATTACGGGAGTTGTTCCCATTATCACCCTACTCAGACTCGGGTTTGCGGATTAATGTCGGGAACGGTGTTGGACAGGCTGCTGTGAATTCATGAAGGGAATCGGACGAAACGGAGAACCGAGGACAAGCTCCGGCAGTTATGCATGATCCAGTGGGTAACGACGACGCAGGTGGACTCATGATGAAGGTTTTCACGTTTTCCATTGTGCCAATGCGACTTACATCTCTTCTATGTGAACACACGGAACACGTTGAACAGGCAAAATACAGATCCTGGTCTTGTCCAGTGGCGGATCCATAGGGGGGGCGAAGGGGGCGACCGCCCCCCCCCCTCGGGCTTTTTAAATGTGGTACTGAATGTAAGAGTAAATACACATTACATCCAATCATTTGTGTCAACTGTCACAAGTTGGGGTTGGGGGTGCTTCACCTTTAATTTCCAAAATATAACAGAATCCATGTCTCTTTGAATTCACATTTTAACTGCTAAAACTGCCTAAAACTACCCATTTTGCTTAAAAAATTACCACATTTTCCGGGGGGGGGGCGGGTGGGTGGGGGGGGCCCTCCTACCCCCCAATCCCCCCGGTTAGTTTATTCCCCCCCCCCTCACTCTACAGCTGGATCCGCCACTGGTCTTGTCATACGCCCAAGATGTATAGAAATACTGTGAACAAACTTTTTACCATAAGTACGAGTACCTACGTTGCGAATGACTTCTGAATTAGGAATTTGGTGAAATATGAATCCAAAAGAATAAGCTGCGGGACAGTGTTATAAGGGCCCGTGAACCACAGAATGTGAAAAGTGGTTTGGGTCGAAATATGAGATTAAACCAGAATTCAGTTCAATATGATGGTCTCCCGGTCTCTCTCCATACATGGGTCATAGATACTTGTACATGATACCAACACGTAAGCCATCTAAATACGAGCGATATTTCAATATCCGTGATCTCAGAGAACCGGGTTATTCTACCAGAACCGGGTTATTCTAACATTGGGCAGGACCGATATGTCCACGTCTAAGTGGTCAGCAATGGCCACTAATTGAATCTTACCATCCAGGGGTTTCAACCTAGCAGATTTTCCCAGGGCCTAACGAATGTAAAGCAGCTTTTGATGATCTAACAAATAGAGAGATAGTTAGGTGTAACCACCATTGCCTAAGGGACGAATCCCCAAGCCTGACCTGCTTGGAGTGGGAGCATGTGGTAACAGAACCGGTCGTCAGTTGGCTCATTCACACTCGAGCAGTTGATGATTGTTTCCAGAGCGGTAATCCATCGCAAGATCAGCCGCCAGGAAGAATCAGGGGAAGTACAACAAGAGCTGGTGTAGAATGGTGAAGATCATTGACGCTACTGGTGTACTTCTCCGGAAGGAGTTCTCAGGAGTACGATGACGACCCAATGTCTTTTATGACTGAAAGCCAACGGTAAACCAGTTTGGAATGAAGGACGAGAGCACGCCAGAAAGGGAACTGATTATATTAATTTCATACCCAGCTGTGGAGATATAACCACTCTAAATCCAAAATGAACGCATGCGGAAATAACATATTTTTGGCTGTGCAACTGCACGCTTCACTTACTGTCACGAAATATTTGAGGTCTGCGAGGCAGCCTTGCAATAGGCTGGTGCGGTACCACTAAAGCAAATAAAAACTTTGGTAGCTGCTTTGTGTGAGTGTTTACTTTGCAGTTGAGACATATCAGACCATGAGAAGCTCATGCGTACATGAGCACGCTCCTCCTCGGACTCGATTATACTTGAACCGAATGGTATCCCAGTTGGTAATCAAGTTGCTGGAAAAGCAGTTGAAAGGCTGGGCATAGTAGAAACATAGGGGAGCGTGAAGTGGTGCGGAGGGCTCGGTTACTTGTTGCTTCGACGTATTAGCAGCTATCTACACTCCTACTTGGTCCTCTGCCAGAGGGTATAGGAAACCCCTCGAGCAAACTTGTCGTCCAGAAGTTGGCCCCATCCCTGACGCCCCTCTTGCCTTTCTCGAGAATTCGTAATGAGTTGTCTCACGCGAGTTTGCCTCTGATGGGAGATGCCCCCCTTTCGCAACTTCCGCTAAATCGGCCTTGAACTTCTCCCTTGTCAGTTCCGATCAACCAATTTACGGCCTCAACTTGCCGAATACAGTCAATATTGGAACTGATTTTATAAGCTCCACATTATTTGAACCGCTAAGCTTCTAACTGGAGCTTATTTTACTCAACGGACAGTTTCAACGTCGTATTTATTCACTGCTTAACACTGCAAACTTAATATCAATTAATAATCCAACCAGTTAAAATGACTTTTTCTCCCTCTGTAACCCCACACACTCGTGGATTAATCTTGAATCAACACAAAAGTCATTACCTCAGGTTGGTCATTTATCCATATTTACTTACACAAGTCCACATTGCAGGTAAGTTATATTATAATATAATATAACAGCTATATTATAGCTGTTACTATTATAATTACTAAATCAAACGAACTTACCTTGTGAAGTTCGATTGTAATTATGATAGTGTCCAGCCCTCATATCACAGAATACATGGTAGGTTCGTCGGGGACGAGCTAGCCGCGTTAATTTTAAAGATCAGAGTCTCTAAAATTCGAAAAAACAAAAGCGAAACGAGCACTGTAACCAGCAACAGCTGCTCCCTGGCGGATTCCCGTGGAGTCTTCAGTTTCTTTAAAGAACCTTGATATACAGATGCTAAAAAATCGTTGTTTATCGCATTGGGTAGGGATGGGTGGGAGTGTGATATGAGGGCTGGACACTATCATAATTACAATCGAACTTCACAAGGTAAGTTCGTTTGATTTAGTAATTATGACACGTGTCCAGCCCTCATATCACAGAATACATGGTAGCTGTTTAAAGATCACAGATAAACACGATTTCCAAGACCGAATTGCTGTGGAAGATAACGTTAACAATTATGTCACATTACGGATCATGACACATGCATCCAATTCACCCTGGTCACAAAATTTATGTAACAGCGTTTGTCAACGTTGAACGAACATAATAATATTATAATATATTATATTATACTTGAAAGTAGTGTAGAGAGTAGCATAACGTCAGTTGACAAAAAATACGAAAGACATCAGTCTCCCATAATGACATCAATAGACCCGTCAGTAGTCTATCATAGTAATTCGTGAACGTAGCGGTGGATGCACTCCAACCGGCTGTTCATAATAGTAATTCGTGAACGTAGCGGTGGATGCACTCCAACCGGCTGTTCTTAATATGAGGTCCATTGATACACCCTTTGCTGCAGAAGTAGTAGCATGCCGGACGCAATCGACACCAAGCGACAAGCAGGATGTCTTTCACCCAGCGACTAAGTGTTGCTTTGGATGCTGCCTTGTAAGGCTTACTGTGGGTAATGAAAAAAGGTGTCACAATTCTGTGGTCGAAGTTCACTTGTCATAGATTGGTATTTCCAATTTGAAGTGAGGATACATAACATTTGGATCCTTGGCGTTCAATTTGAAATGTAAAAGAGGTTGGGGTCTTTTTGGCCCTGAGGTTTTGATGAGGTCAGGATAACTATTTGAGCCTCCGTCTCCGTGAAATGAACATTAGAACATTTCACTTGATGAATGGTTTGAATTCATTGGGATAATAAATTTTTTGGATGATATCTAAATAGATAATATTATTATGTATTTCAGATCATCAGTGGAGACCCTCGAAAAATAATCTATAACTTGCTATAGATTACAACCCACGTATATACGTATCTTGGCCTGGACGTCCGAGTTTTGAATATCCCTCTAAGAAATCGTTTTATATCCTTATTTTTACCCAGGTCGTGAATTGAAATGAGTGAAATCGCAGACCTGTTAGAATTAAAAGTGCTGTAAGAGTGAAAAGATGTCTAAAGAATATCTTGGAAAAAACGCATCACCTCTCGTGGTCCTGAACTAAAGGGGCAAACGTCATTTGTTAAGCAATGCTCCGACTAAGTTTGAGGGATGAGTTATACTGCTTAATTGTTGCCAAGGAAAGTGACTTCAACATGGTGCTTGTAGCTACTTCTGGAATCCCCCTTCGGATAAACGATCCGCGAGTAACCTCCCCGCCACCACGATAAAATCTGCGGCGAGGGGATGAGAATTTTGCTCCTTTCCAGAAATGCATGACGACCACGCCTGTGGCTCCGTCGTTCACAAGTTTCTGAAAAACTCGAAGTATCATTGAAAAGGCGGGAAACGCATAGAATTAGAAACGTTACCAATTCATTGTGAAAGCATCTACTGCTCATTCACCTAGATCCCTGTATCATGAAATGAAAAAGAGGGAATTTTTTGTTGTAACTTGAAGCAAATAAATCTCCAGGAGTTTAATTTTTTTTTTTTTTTTTTTTTTTAACTATCATTTGATAGTATTCATCTGCAAATTTTCGTTTTGTTTCAGGTGGTAATATTCATGAGGCGTCATCAGCCTCCTTGTTTTCGAATGTACTGATATATCAATATATTATGTATTAATATTTTCAAACCAGAGAAATTGCATAAATTTCAAGAACATTAAATGCTCTTAATAAATGTTCTTAAATGTTCATTTATAAATTTTATAAATGAACATAAATGTGTCGGAGCCGAAACGAATTGTCCCACTAACCATGGTGTTGGTTGTTGTGTTTGCACACAGTAAATATCCCAACCTGAAAGAGAGGAATCGGTTTGGAATTCAAGGACAAAAGAGTCGGATTTTCAGGGAGTGACAGCTGTTTTTACCCACCAACTTAAATCAACGTGGGTATCACTAGGTATTACCATAATTGCGTTATATTTCCCTCGATTTTTCGAGAGTTCAACCCATTTTTCACGCTTAAGGTATGTATTTCGTATACAGCCAGCCGTACTTAACTGTGGGACATGCAGCAGTTAGCAGGCCCAAATCTTGCGCCAACTATCTAATCCTGCAATGTGTTTTTGACAGAAGTATTTGCAAAATGGGCAAAATTGGCAAAATCTTTTGTATTTTTCCTCAAGGCAAACTTAAGAGTCATGCGCTTGGTATCAAAAATGAAACCTAAAAAAAAAAAACTTGAAGCGTTTTGAAGGGTTGATTACACCCTTCTCCCAATTTATAAAAAATCCTAATTTTTCAAAAAGCTTTATGCCTTTTCTAACATAATTGAACATGTTCATTTTTAGGTTGTTAGATCTAACAACCCAAAAATGAACAGTCATCGAGATGATAATATCATATGATAATATGATATATTATATCATATTCAAACCTTGCGATCTTAGTGTTTGTACCACCGGCTTCATAATTTAGGTGAAGCAATAGGGCCCGGAAGCTAATCCATTAGGTAAACTCCGAAACTCATATAGCTGCTGGTTGAAATTGAAGCGGAGGAATTTCCTGTCCTCTGCTCTTATGCTGACCAAAAAATATGCATTTTTCAAATGCAAAGTACACGCATAAAATTGTCTCTGGACCGGGCGGGAAGCATTACGGACAACCTCCATTTTAAAATGAGGTGTTTTAATTAAATTTATTGAATTATTTTAAATTTAAAATAAATCGTTTACCCCCTCCCGCCATATCCGCAAGGAATATCGGTGAAATGAACAGTCCTTGCAAGGGATGACATTTCTTTATGGCTTTAATCATGAGCAAATCCGTAATTTCCCTGTCCATTACTAACTTTTCCGACAAGGAAAAGTTAGAAACTGGCACGGACGTCTGAATGGGATCTACGATAATGGGTAGAGGGTAGCCACGGACCCGCTCAAGGATCACAGGGTTACTGGTTACAGTGACCAGTCCTCGAAAAACTGGGATAATCTACCAGCACATTTCAGACAAACCTTTTTATGTAGGTAATGTATGAAGCTCTGCTTCTCCTCGATGAATCGCTCGAGTTGGGATTCATCCCCAAGGGATGTCCTTTCGTGACGCCGTCTCTCGGGGTTGACGGATCTGGCGACGACAATTTAACGGCGTCGACTTAGGTGCATATGAGCTCCCCCCAGCTTTCTTGTGATTCTGGAACGCCTTCGAGGCTACAGACCTCGGAGGTTGAGAAGGACCACCAGCAAAAATACTGGAAGACATGTCTTCCAGTATCCGTGCCCACCAGGACTACCTAGTACTGGGATGACTGAAAACCGGAGTTTTTAACTCCTTGGCCAAACTTTCCACAATTTTAGCCGCTTTCAGATCATCGGTCAGTGTAGCACTGAATAAAAACTCCGAAGGAGGAGTATGACCCACAAGCTCTCGTATGTATTGTATCATCTTTGGCGAAATCTGATTTCTAGGGGTCAAACTCAAATGATAAAATACATTCTCAAATATGCGTGATGATTCAAACAAGGGTACCAAGAGGTTTTGTTTGTCTGGGATCGGCAGTTCTACTTCGTCTAACACGTAATTAAGAGCTTTTCCCAAAGCACAAATACCTTTGCCGATCATGTTCTGAGTTTGAGAATAAGAAAAATCCTTGTTGGTCTCCGGTTTATTGAGAATTGTTTGAATTTCTAGGTAAATTTGTGGGAATTTGGTATAAATTTATCGAGTCAAGGCCCCGAAATGTCCTTTTTTAAACCATTTTGTGAAATAGATTTCCAACGAGGGACGACTTCTTTGTGTAACGCAAAGCTATTTATAGCTATTTATTTAAACAGGTTCCGATTCATCTGGTAAAATAAGGTATAAATATAAATAAGATATAAATATCTTAGAATTTCGTATGATGGAATATGAATTTAGAATTTCATCTGGTAAAATATCAGTAAGTACCTCGGCCTGGTCAGTCTCATTATTACTATCAATGGGCATATCGTGATCGTTGTCTGTCGAAAGGTATACGCCGTTGTGAATCAAAAGAACGTCGTCAGTATTTGTAGGATCTACCTGGGGGGGGGGGGGGGAGCTGCGCTCGCCATAGGTCTGCACGGCCTAATTAGCACCCGCTTGCTGTGTGGAGTGTTCGGTTTTGGTGACAAAAGCCTGCAAAGCCTCCGTACAACCAAAACTTCAACTTCCCTGCTCCAGGAACGTAAACATTCCACGGCACATCCGATGCACTCGGTATGTCGTGGAATACGATACACTCGTATGTCGTGACATACGATACAGTCGTATGTCGTGACATACGGTACACTCGCATGTCGTGACATACGATACACTCGTATGTCAGGAGACTTCGAATGTGAGTGACTCCGAGTTGTAGAAGACGTCCGAACGCCCGACGTTTTGATGATCGAAGTTTCCTTTCGAGCCGTTTCAATTTTCGTAGAAGCTTACGACGGGATATTTGTCCTGTCCGATGAGAGTCACTTGAGCTATCGGAATACGAATTGGAATGGCGTCCATGTCGGCCGGTCATTGTTGACTGAAAAACTGACTAGCTGAGACCAACCCGAACCGAGGTTAGGAACTAAACTAGGATAAAAGTGGTAACTTACCCCGTTTCCAGAAATATCCAGAGGATTCTCTTACCGTTGTTGTAAAACAAGTCACTCACACTGACCGAATCGATCCGATTGTGGGAAAAAAGGAAACACAAACTATCTCCAAAGAACAAAATGTTTGAATTTTTTGTGGAGGAATATGGCGGCAGCGCGTTCGACGAAAAACTGAAGACTCCACGGGAATCCGCCAGGGAGCAGCTGTTGCTGGTTGCAGTGCTCGTTTCGCTTTTGTTTTTTCGAATTTTAGAGACTCTGATCTTTAAAATTAACGCGGCTAGCTCGTCCCCGACGAACCTACCATGTATTCTGTGATATGAGGGCTGGACACGTGTCATAATATAATATTATTATAGTACATACCGCATAATTGAGCCTTTGAACGTAACCAAAATTGAATATTTCAGTACCAAATGCCAGAACCAACCCTACCCTACCCTTGAAAGTCATGTCCCTTCAATATTCACCAACATTGGTCAGAAAAGAGTCCATTAAAACGTGATGTGAAAAAATGTTACGTTTGTGCCTGCGTAGAAAGCCGTTTTTTACGAAGGCCGTTTTCATCCTGTTTCTACTTAATGCCGCCATAATCCTTAACGAAAAACCAGCTGCATTAAATTCAGGAATAATTAGGATTATATTTATTATCAGAATGTTGAAGGGGGAAAATGGGATTTTTTAAATAGCATGGTCTTTATAGGAGATTATCTGAAATCGGACACTTCTTCTAGAATCGCCCATCTGTACATGCATGGTGCATGAAAAATCAACAACACACGAGAGAATGAGAGCAAAGCACACTACTCCATTGCACATACACACACACACACATGCACTCACGCACTTGATCAGGTTTTAGCATGGAACATGCTTTAGCCATCACCTAACTGGGGAAAAAAGTGACGAAACCGGGGAACGAAAGTAGCGCGGGATTTTGTAACGATTTTCACTTACAACCGACCCGTTTCTAGGGAAATGTATCAAAATGTTCGCCACTCGTTGAAAAGCTCTCAATTTATCCGTAAATTATATACCTACTGCCAAAACAGCTGTAAATATGGCCGAATCTGATTTAAAAGAACTGTAAAAAACATTCGCGGTAAAAACGAACGTCTATTTATTGGATTATATTGATGTTGTTGGTTGGCTTGTAGGTTTTTACGAATGTAATCAAAGGATCTTGAAACCCAGGCGAGATTTTGTTATGAGCACGGGCTTTTAGTTGTGATGTGTTCTTCGATGCTTTAGATGTTTTCGATTTCTTAATAATAAGAATACGAATAAGAATTGTTAATACTGTTTTACAAAGTAGTGAGTCATCAAGGAAGCAGCAAACAAATAAAACACGGCTAAAGCATGTTCCATGTTTCTTGAATTTCAGCCGAAGGCCCTAAGCAGTAACTATCCGGGGGTCCAGGGGTCTTGCCCCCTGGCGAAGCCTGAATGGCCGATTTTTATTCACAAATAACCAATATTAAACTTGATGAGTTTATTATATTATAATAAACTCATTAAGTTTGATATTGATTATTTATGAAAAAACAAAACTGATCAAGTGAGTGAGTGCATGTGTGTATGTGCAATGGAGTAGACTACTAAGTGTCCTTTGCTCTCATTCTCCTGGCAACTCATATTCATTGAAGTCCTACAGAGCAGCTGCAACTGCATTTCCTTCGCTGCAGAGTATAGTGTGCCTTAGTAGTATCATGAGAAATAAATAAAAAAATTGGAAAACGATGAGAAGGAACATTAAAATATAAAGAAGAACAATTCAGAGAAAAGGTGCATCTTTTTGGAATGACCCACATAGCATTTTCACAGGTAGATTTCCGTTTGGATTCAAAACACATTAAAACAGTGTTATACCGGAAACGTTTTTGAAAACTCTTCGACAGTCGATAGAACTAGAGAATACTTGGTAGTGGAAATAAAAATTCTAACGCTGTTGTTGGTTGCTGGGATTTTTCAATGGCTGCGTACATAGCGTCAATATCAACTTGTGGTGTTTCGTGTTTCTGACTTTAGAGAGTGAATGCGTGTCAAGGAAAACAAGTGTTATGTGATTCCACTATCATCAAACGGCGACATCTCACGAGCGATAACACGCATGTACAGTAATGACAGTACGAAACGCGACAATGTCAAATGAGCTATTCAATTTGGCAAAAATAGTCATTTTTCGTTTGGAGCTCTGCCATCCTCCGTGAGAACGGTACCGGTGGTCTGTGGCAGTCGTCGAGGGTGACAGGTGGAGAGGGCGAGGTAGAGAGAAATTCCCTCGGATAATCTCTTGTTGGCGTGCTCATTCACATTACGCTAAAACCTTCCCAAGCCTTAATCCGGAGGCATTAGTGAGGTGAACAGATGACGCGAGTACGCATGTTTCCGCTGCCACTGTCCTGCCCTCGAGGTCACCGTCACCCTCGCCGCGTGTCCCATTAGCTGTCATGTTGCGGAGATGTAAAATGCGAATTTAACATCGGCTAGCTACGCGGCTATCATTCACGCGGAAGCTTTGCAATTCTTCATTTGAGCGTGACTTTGGCTTTGACTTGCTATTGACGTTTTCCCGAGTGTTACACGGATTTCACTTCCATCGGCTACCCTAACCTATTCTCATACTTGCCCAATATACATACAACATTTGCGTACTTTAAATAATAATAATCAATGTACCATTTAGTGATCTGCAGAAAGATTTATAATAAAATCCAAAAATCGATTAATGATTAATCGATTTTTGGATTTTATTTCGATTTTTGGAATCTACGGATCATGATACGTAAACCCTCGAATTCGGAGGAAGGGTAATGCTTTTTTCTCGGGCGATTACAAAGGTTCATTATCGAAAATAATATACCAAAACCTCATAAACTCAGCAAACTCATAAAGCATCACATTTGATAAACGCCCTCTCCCGTTCGGCAGGGGTTTACTGGGGCATGAAGTCGGAAGCCCTGGAAATAATATACCGTGGGGCGGTGCTACCTATGCTGACCTACGCGGCTCCAGTGTGGGTGGAGGCAATGGAGTATCGTTGCAACGTGAGGACGATCAGGCGGACCCAGCGGCTGATGTTGCTGCGTATAATTAGGGGTGTTCGAACCATCTCGTTCCATGCGTGTTGTGTGATCGCGGGAATCAAGCCAATTGAACTGGAGGTCCGGGAGTTGGCTCGGCTGCACATGCTCCAGAGTGGAGAGGAGGTTGATAAACCTTTGCCCCTGAGTGAATGGATGCACCCAGCGCTGGCAGTGAACGTGGAAGAGGTGACGACGAGGGATGATTATGAGGAACCATTTTATTCGGTTTACACAGATGGTAGTGATCTTGGAAGTGGAAAAGTTGGATGTGCCTTTGTGGTCTACAAGAGAGGAAATGTTCAGCCTATTTACCATCGGAAATTTCGACTGGCTGGTGCTTGCACAATCAACCAGGCAGAAGTTCTGGCACTGCTGGAGGCGACTGGCTGGGTCCGGCGCCAGAAACTGGACGTCCAAAGCAGAGGAGCAGTCGTGTACACGGATAGCAAGGTGGCTCTGGCAATGATGGCAGATCAGAGGAATCATCTGCAGAACATTGAGGAGATCCGTGGGTTGATAAGATACCTAAGAGAGGCTGGGTGGAATATCCGACTGGAGTGGACGCTGGCACATGTTGGCACGGCAGGAAACGAGGAAGCTGATCGCCTGGCCAAGGAGGCGGCATCCGACTCGGACGTGCCGGTAACAATAAATAGGACGTCAAAGGGCCGACTCAAAAGCATGCTCAGTGCCGAGAGCGTCGACCACTGGGAGCGGGCTTGGCAGGCGACCGATGACGGAAACCACACAAGAAGCATATTCCCGACAATCGCTGATCGGATGCGGACTTCGTTCCCCTTTTCCTGGAGGATGACGATGCTGCTCTCTGGGCATGGAGGACTGAGGGCGTATCTGCATCGATTTCACTTGGCCGAGACGGATTTATGTTCTTGTGGTTCAGGTGACGTCCAGGACTGGAGCCATATCCTGTACGATTGCTCGCGCTTCGTCGTCCCTCGCGCTCGACTAGAGCGGACATGTATTCTGCAGGGGAATGAGTGGCCGTGTGATGTAATTGTGCTGCTCCAAAGCTACAAGAGAGACTTGTGTTTATTTTTAGAAGCGATAAACTTTGATTTATTATAATTTTATACTAATTAATTACTTATAAGACACCGATTTTATTTTATTTTTCTGAAGTATTATGTTTAGATAGTTTACTCAAGCTTGTCATTTGCCTGTAATCATTAATGGAAGCAGGCAGCTGTAATTTTTGTCAATAAAAAAAAAAAAAAAAAATACCAAAACCTTAGTCTCACACATTTATATCGCCCGCCCTATCGCCACCAACCTCCTCCATCACTGTACTCTCCCTCTCACCGTCATCACCCTTTTCATCCATCAATCAACTCCCCCTCTCGTCCTCAATTTCAATTTTGTGATCGGAGTCAGCCAATGAATGATAACCCAATTATATCGCCCGCCCCATCGCCACCAACCTCCTCCGTCACTGTACTCTCCCTCTCACCATCATCACCCTTTTCATCCATCAATCAACTCCCCCTCTCGTCCTCAATTTCAATTTTGTGATCGGAGTCAGCCAATGAATGATAACCCAATTATATCCTCCGCCCCATCGCCACCATCTACCTCCGTCACTGCACTCCCCCTCAATCCCCCTCTCGTCCTCAATTTCAATTTTGTGATCGGAGTCAGCCAATGAGTGATAACACAACTGTATCCCCCACCCCATCACCTCCTACCTCCTCAATCACTGCACTCCCCCTCACTTCCCTCTCACCGTCGACAGAAGGGTGATCTGCACAAGGAAGATAATAAACCGTTGTGTCAAGAATTTGCAGAGTTTTTTATTCGATTTTCTGAATCTACGTATCTTGAAACGTTAACCAACAAATTTGGAGGGGGGGTTAAAGAATTTTTTTCTTTGGGCGATTCCAATGGTTCATTATCGAAGATAATAAACCAAAAACCGTCAGTCCGCCGTACGCCGTCCGCGGCACTTTGCCCAGTTAGCGTTGAGTTAAAATTACGACATTTTTTTAAGGGTTCCGACCAACCCCACAATGGTCCTCGAAACTTTTCATAACCCTAGGTCAAGGGGAAGGGGTTCGAAACGAATTTTGACATTTTGAAAATTTCATATCTCGAAAAATTCCCATCAAACGATATGTTTTTTATTTCATATTTAGATAGAGTTTATTACTTAGAATTTTTAAGGACCATCCACAGCTTTGTAGCCGTTCGTTCACAATTACGGCGCAAAGGTTAACCTGTCAACACGATCGTGAATCAAACTGTTGAAATACGGTTGAAACGGTTGAATCATACGGCTAATATTTTAAATTTTCATACTAACGAGCTGTTTGGAACATCATATGGTTTTAGTGATGTCGAGTTTGTTGTTCTGAGGTACGTTTCGTGCTACGGTAATGAAGGTAGGTACTACCTAATTTCGAATGAAGGTAGGTACTACCTACCTAATTTCGAATGTTTGTTGGTAGGTACTTCTTTTATTGAAAAATTATTCCCGACGTAGTATTAAGAACCCCAGAATTATATCGTATTAATTAATCATAATTATTAATAATTATTATTGATAATAAATACAAATTATTAATACCGACAAATTATTAATACCGTTTGAGTCGACAATTGCTCTTCTTGAAGGTCCATTCGAACTCAAATATACACCTCGAGTCGATATGAAGTCTACTTTGTTTCGTTTTCACGATGTATTTGAGTCGACAATTGCTTTTCTTGAAGGTCCATTCGAACTCAAATAAACACCTCGAGTCGATATGAAGTCTACTTTTTTTCGTTTTCACGATGTATTTGAGTCGACAATTGCTCATCTTGAAGGTCCATTCGAACTCAAATAAACACCTGGAGTCGATATGAAGTCGACTTTTTTTCGTTTTCACGATGTATTTTTGTTTTATGACGCTCTCTCTCCGGTTCTAGTTTTTCATAGGGAACAATTGATTGAAATAAAATACACGTTCTATTCGAGACGACACCGGGAGGTTACTGCCCCGCGATGGTTTCTTTATTATCGATCTCCGTAGTAACATCGATAGCATTATCGAATCAAATAATCGAATCAAATATCAAACAATTTTTTTTTTTTTTTTTTTTTTGAACTTTTTGTTTTTACAATATTATAGTATTGAATTTTTGCAAGTAGGTATTGTACATGTGCGGTGAGTTATTACAATGGTTATTAGGCTATTTTTGTTAGTTTCATGAACAAATTAAGAAATTTAGTAATATTTTGATATTCTTGTTATTGGTTTTAGGTAGTTTCATGAACAAAATTTGTTAACTACCCTGAAGTTGTGTACGAATTCATAATCGAAACTTTGCCCCGTTGCCACGCCTTTGGATCTAATAATACTTGAAATCGGCAAACGGGAATCAATCACGGTGATCAAAAGCTCGATAGACGATACGAGAGTATATCTATTTAATAGATATACGAGAATTAATACCTATTCCTCAGAGAGGAATGTGAGGCGCTTGGGTGCTTTCGATTCTCTTCCCGACCTGGTGGTGACTGTAGGCCTTCCTGGCGCGTTAGTGTACGTTTTGGAGGACACTGGCGCAGTGGGAGCCAGTTTCCTGGATGTAGGTATGGGCTCGTGCAATGGGCTTGCTGTTCCAGGGACAGCATGCTGTGGTGCTGGACTGGCCGTAGAACTGCTTTGGGAAGTAGAGAGTCTCTGGTTCTGGCTTGGCTCTGCTGGAAGTTGAGCTCCACGGTGGACCACCTCAGGACTGGTCACAGTAGTGTGAGGGAATGAGTCCCGTGGTCGGCGTGGCGGAGAGTGGTGGTGATGTGGTTTCAGCCACGTTCGGTCTCTGCGGTAGTCTTTACTTCCAATGCGTACGTTGTAAGATGTACCATGCGAGTGATGGATGATGCCTTCTGTCCACTGCTTAGCTTGGCCAGGTGATGATTTTACCAATACTTCCTGACCAATTTGGAGAGGGGGAAGATCTTTGGCCGTTTTGTCACTGGACATCTTGATCCTTTGGCGTTTTTGCGTCAAGGCATCTTTCACATCACTAATAGTCTTTGGAGCCAGTAAGTGTGGAGATGTGGGGATTGTTGTGCGAGTTCGCCTGGACATTAAACGTTGTACTGGGCTAGAGCCAACTTCAACAGTGGGGGTGTTCCTCCATTCAAGCAAGGCAGCATTGATGTCGGTCCCGTCCTTTTGACACTTGAGGATCATATATTTGGCTATTTTGACGGTCGCTTCAGCCTTTCCATTGCTTTTACTGTGAAACGGCGCCGATGTCGCATGAATGAATTCCCAGGCTTTGGCAAACTTCACCATCTCCCTGCTCACTAGCTGGGGCGCATTATCCGTAATCAGAATTTGAGGAATACCATGGCGGGCAAAATTTTCCTTAAGAAAGTGTATGGTGTTTTGTATGTGTTGTGTAAGTCATTGGTGTTTTTGTTTGTGAGGGGCTGAGTTTCTGACATGTGTTACACCCTCTAATCCTATCCTTAAACTCGGAAGAGATCAATGGCCAAAACAGCGTTTCCCTAGCTCTGCGGATACAGGCATTTTGACCAATATGGCAGCGATGTATTTTGTCCATGAATTCAGTGCGCAACGACTTGGGGACCACTACCTGATTTCCTCTGAAAATGATGCCATCTTGAATCAACAGTTCGTCTCTGTAGTCCCAGTACTGCTGGATACAGGTTGGCAGATGTGCTTTGAGGCTGGGCCAACCATTTTTTATAGTTGATGCTAATATAAAAAGAGTTTCGTCCAGGGTGGTCTCATTCTTGACCTTGAGAAGACTCTGTTGCATTAAGTTGATATTCTCAGACACTTTCAGTGTCTCTAACTCTTCATATATTGAGTCTATGTTGTAGACCTCATCTAATGTGAGTGGAGGTTGTTCAGGAAGGGCAAGCCTGGACAGTGGATCTGCTATCAGCATCTGGCTGCCTTTTATGTGACATAGTTTCAGATTGAATCGCTGGAGCCGAACCATCATGCGTTGCAAGCGGATGGGGGCCTTGAGAAGTGATTTTTTGAATATATTTACCAGAGGACGGTGGTCTGTTTCGGCTATAACACCTTTACCCCCGACAAGATATTGGGCAAAACGTTCACAGCCAAACAATATGCTTAGGCATTCTTTCTCAATCTGTGCCCAGTTTGACTCACTGTGAGTCAGACTTCTGGATGCATAGGCGATAGGTCTGCCCTCTTGAAGAATGACAATCCCAAACCCTTGCTTGAGGCATCCGTCTGCAGTGTGACAGGCTTCCTGGGGTCATAATATGTTAGGATTGGTGACTGAGTGACTAGGTGCTTGATTTGATCAACTGATTGCTGGCATTCCTTGGTCCAGTTCCAAGGAACATTTTTCTTAGTTAGTTGACGCAAAGGCTCACTGGTAGCTGATAGGCTAGGTATAAATTTGCCCATGTATGTGACGAGTCCCATGAAACTCTTGAGTTCTTGAGTGTTTTCCGGAGTTCTCATTTCATTTATGGCTCTTATCTTTTCTGGGTCTGCTTTCAACCCGTCTTTGCTGACCAAATGGCCCATGTATGTTACATGACGTTGTGTGAGTTCAATTTTGTCTTTATTAAACTTGATGTTAACCTGTCGGGCTCGCTTTAGCAGGTTTTCTAGGGCAATATCGTGATTTCTAGAGGCTTCGGCCTCAGTCTGTCCTCGCCCAAGTACTAGAATGTCATCTTGAATGATAATAATATCCTGCAACCCCTCAAAGGCTTCGTGTAAGCGACGTTGATATTCATCTGTGGCTACTGCAATGCCAAATGGAAGCCGAAGCCATCTGTACCTTCCAAATGGGGTCCAGAATGTTGTAAGGAGAGAGCTCTGGTGGGTTAGCTTAACATTCCAGAACCCGTCCTTCGTGTCCACCACTGTGAAGAACTGTACATTGTTGAGCTCTGGAGTAATGGACTCAATGGTTGGAATCTCATATTCTGTGCGAAGAAGAGCTTGATTTAAGGGACGTGGGTCGAGGCATACGCGGAATTTCTTGGGCGATTTCACTATGACTAGGTTGCTAACCCATTCTGCTGGGTCAGTCTGCTTCGCAATAATACCTTTCATTTCCAGGTCGGCCAGCTTAAGCTTCAGCTCATGCCGAAGTGGTACTGGCACTCTACGGGGTGCCTGCTTCACTGGCGTGAAATTAGGATTGAGTGCTAGGCGACATTCTCCTTGTAGGCAGCCGATGCCATTAAAGACATCTTTGTATTGCGAAATTATGTCAGTGGCATCGTTAGAGGCTGTTGTAATTGTCTTGACGCCTTCTAGTCTCACCAAGCTCAGTTTTTCACATGATTCCGCCGATAGAATGGGGAGCTGCTTCTTCTTTCCGCCCTCAACTACCTCAAACACTAAGCTGTGTTGCTGCTGTCCCTTCACTATGGCCAAAGTTATTCGGCCAACTGGTTTAATCTGGCTCCCTCCAAAGCAACGAATGATAGTTGTGGTTTTCCCCAGAGCAGGCAAGTTGTTGAACAGGGTTCTCAAGGTAGCTTTATCGATCACATTCACAGTAGCTCCTGAATCGAGCTGACAATCCATCTTCCTAAAGCTCCCTAACACATCTACGTCCAAGCGTACTACCCAAGTGCGTTTACTTGTGCGGGCTTCGTTAACAGAATCTATGAGCAGGGCTTCACTGTCATACTCCTCAGAATAGCTGTGGTCACTGTTGGTGCCATCTGATCTGTCAAGCTGACGCACATATCGAGAATTCCGTGAAGGATTCTTGCAATTAACCTTGCTTTTCTGCTTGGATTCACAAACATTACTGAAATGGTTCTTGAGGCCACAGTTATCACAGGTCTGGCCCCATGCAGGGCAAGATTCCTTGCTTCTTTTGTGGGACCCCCCGCAGAATCTGCACCGCTTGAGGGACCTATTTGATCGTTCTGGAGGTGTCCGACGCTTGGTCATCCGACTGCCCAGCCTATTGACCTCTTCGGAGTCAACTTTTGTGCCAGAAATCTCCTTCATTTGGGAGTCAGCCAGCTCATTAGCTTTACAAATGTCAATCGCCTCATGCAAAGTGAGATCTTTGTCCTTTAGAAGTTGTTTCTTTGTAGTATCGCTTAATACTCCTATGACAAGGCGATCTCTGATCATTTCATCCTGTAAAGCCCCATACGAACAAGTTGCACTCAGTTTTCTTAATAAAGAGATATATTCATCCATAGACTGACCTTCTTTCTGCTTCGTGGACCCAAAGACGTATCGTTCATAAATGACGTTCACTTGGGGAACAAACTGTTGGTCTAGCTGAGCGATGATGGATGAAGTCTTTTTCATCTGCTCCGGAGTCAGTTTCAAATCCATCAGCAGCCGAAGGGCATCGCGTTCGAGCAGAGTTTGGAAGGTGGCTACTCTAATCCTATCATCCTTCTTGTCTAAGCCCGTAGATATCTCGTAGTTCGCCCATTCTAGCTTGAAGAAATACCAATTTTCGGCAGGATTCCCTCTCAGACTGAGCTTAGCCGGAGGCGGCATCGCGGCGGCTGCAGCTGGGCTAACAGTAGCGGCAGCTACGGTGGGCTGAGTGGTTGACATGATGAACGCCGTTACACCTTACTAGAACTGTCTTACTCGAGCGGGATAAGTTCCACATTACCTGACACCATGTTTTATGACGCTCTCTCTCCGGTTCTAGTTTTTCATAGGGAACAATTGATTGAAATAAAATACACGTTCTATTCGAGACGACACCGGGAGGTTACTGCCCCGCGATGGTTTCTTTATTATCGATCTCCGTAGTAACATCGATAGCATTATCGAATCAAATAATCGAATAAAATATCAAACAATTTGAGTCGACAATTAACCCCCCCTCAAAATTTGTTGGTTTACGTTTCAAGATACGTAGATTCAGAAAATCGAATAAAAAAAAATCCGTCCGTCCGCCGTACGCCGTACGCGCCACTTTGCCCAGTTAACGTTGAGCTAAAATTACGAAATTCGGTTTCTGGGTTTGGACCAGCCCCACAATGATCCTCGAAACTTTTCATAACCCTAGGTCAAGGGGAAGGGGTTCAAAACGAATTTTGAAAATTTGAAAATCTCATATCTCGAAAAATTCATATAGAACGGTATGTTTTTTATTTCATATTTAGATAGAGTTTGTTCCGTAAAATTTATTAAGACCATCCGCAGCTTTGTACGACCAGCCGTTCGTTCACAATGACGGCTCAAAGATTGTGCCTCACAACACGATCGTGACTCAAACTGTTGAAATACAGGTCCATTTTCATACTAACAAGCTCTTTGGAACATCATATGGCTTAAGTGATGTCGAGTTTGTTGTTCTGAGGTGCGTTTCGTGCTACGGAAATGAAGGTACCTAATTTCAATGTTTGTTGGTAGGTACTTCTTTTATAGAAAAATAATTTTTATTGCCGACGTAGTATTAAAAACCCCAGAATTTTATCGTATTAATTAATCATAATTAATAATTATTATTATTATTAATAAATACGAATTATTAATACCTAACAATAAATTATAATAATTTTCACTAGATACTTGATAAAATTGTTAAAAATTAGTGATAATTGATAATAATAATTAATCTAACATTTAGGATCTAGACATTTAGACCTAGTGATCTAGACAGAAGAGTGATCTGTACAAAGAAGATAATGAACCGTTGTGTCAAGAATTTGCAGAGTTTTTTCGTTTTCACGATGTATTTGAGTCGACCATTGCTCTTCTTCAAGGTCCATTCGAACTCAAATAAACACCTCCAGTCGATATGAAGTCAACTTTTTTTCGTTTTACGATGTATTTGAGTCGACAGTTGCTCTTCTTGAAGGTCCATTCGAACTCAAATATACACCTCGAGTCGATATGAAGTCAACTTTTTGTCGTTTTCACGATGTATTAGAGTCGACAATTGCTCTTCTTGAAGGTCCATTCGAACTCACATAAAGAGTCGATATGAAGTCTAGTTTTTTTCGTTTGCTCGATGTATTTGAGTCGACAATTGTTCTTCTTGAAGGTCCATTCGAACTCAAATATACACCTCAAGTCTATATGAAGTCAACTTTTTTTCGTTTTCACGATGTATTTGAGTCGACAATTGCTCTTCTTGAAGGTCCATTCGAACTCAAATAAACACCTCGAGTCGATATGAAGTTTACTTTTTTTCGTTTTCTCGATGTGTTTGAGTCGACAATTGCTCTTCTTGAAGGTCCATTCGAACCCAAATATAGGTACACGTCAAGTCTATGTGAAGTCAACTTTTTTTCGTTTTCACGGTGTAATTTAGTAATAAAGTAGACTTCATATCGACTCGAGGTGTTTATTTGAGTTCGAATGGACCTTCAAGAAGAGCAATTGTCGACTCAAATACATCGTGAAAACGAAAAAAAGTAGACTTCATATCGACTCGAGGTGTTTATTAGAGTTTGAATGGACCTTCACGAAGAGCAACTGTCGACTCAAATACATCGTGAAAACGAAAAAAAGTAGACTTCATATCGACTGGAGGTGTTTATTTGAGTTCGAATGGACCTTGAAGAAGAGCAACTGTCAACTCAAATACATCGTGAAAACGAAAAAAAGTTCACTTCATATAGACTCGAGGTGTTTATTTGAGTTCGAATGGACCTTCAAGAAGAGCAATTGTCGACTAAATTATATTAAACACCTCGAGTCGATATGAAGTCTACTTTTTTTCGTTTTCTCGATGTGTTTGAGTCGACAATTGCTCTTCTTGAAGGTCCATTCGAACTCAAATAAACACCTCGAGTCGATATGAAGTCTACTTTTTTTCGTCTTCTCGATGTGTTTGAGTCGACAGTTGCTCTTCTTCAAGGTCCATTCGAACTCAAATAAACACCTCGAGTCGATATGAAGTCTACTTTTTTTCGTTTTCACGATGTATTTGAGTCGACATCTGCTCTTCTTGAAGGTCCATTCGAACTCAAATAAACACCTCGAGTCGATATGAAATCTACTATTTTTCGTTTTCACGATGTATTTGAGTCGACAATTGCTTTTCTTGAAGGTCCATTCGAACTCAAATAAACACCTCGAGTCGATATGAAGTCTACTTTTTTTCGTTTTCTCGATGTATTTGAGTCGACAATTGCTCTTCTTGAAGGTCCATTCGAACTCAAATAAACACCTTGAGTCGATATGAAGTCAACTTCTTTTCGTTTTCACGATGTATTTGAGTCGACAATTGCTCTTCTTGAAGGTCCATTCGAACTCAAAAATACACCTCGAGTCGATATGAAAATCCGTCCGTCCGCCGTACGCCGTACGCGCCACTTTGCCCAGTTAACGTTGAGCTAAAATTACGAAATTCGGTTTCTGGGTTTGGACCAGCCCCACAATGATCCTCGAAACTTTTCATAACCCTAGGTCAAGGGGAAGGGGTTCAAAACGAATTTTGAAATTTTGAAAATTTCATATCTCGAAAAATTCATATAGAACGGTATGTTTTTTATTTCATATTTCGATAGAGTTTGTTCCGTAGAATTTTTTAAGACCATCCGCAGCTTTGTACGACCAGCCGTTCGTTCACAATGACGGCTCAAACATTGTGCCTCACAACCCGTTCGTGAATCAAACTGTTGAAATACAGGTCCATTTTCATACTAACAAGATCTTTGGAACATCATATGGCTTAAGTGATGTCGAGTTTGTTGTTCTGAGGTGCGTTTCGTGCTACGGAAATGAAGGTAATTTCGAATGTTTGTTAGTAGGTACTTCTTTTATAGAAAAATTATTACCGACGTAGTATTAAAAATCCCAGAATTATATCGTATTAATTAATCATAATTATTAATAATTATTATTAATAATAAATACAAATTATTAATACCTAACAATAAATTATAATAATTTTCACTAGGTACTTGATAAAATAGTTAATAATTAGTGATAATTATTAATAATAATTAATCTAACATTTAGGATCTAGACATTTAGACCTAGTGATCTAGACAGAAGGGTGATCTGTACAAAAAAGATAATGAACCGTTGTGTCAAGAATTTGCAGAGTTTTTTTCGTTTTCACGATGTATTTGAGTGGACAATTGCTCTTCTTGAAGGTCCATTCGAACTCAAATATACACCTCGAGTCGATTTGAAGTCACCTCGAGTCGATTTTTTCGTTTTCACGATGTATTTGAGTCGACAATTGCTCTTCTTGAAGGTCCATTCGAACTCAAATAAACACCTCGAGTCGATATGAAGTCTACTTTTTTTCGTTTTCTCGATGTATTTGAGTCGACAATTCCTCTTCTTTAAGGTCCATTCGAACTCAAATAAACACCTCGAGTCGATATGAAGTCTACTTTGTTTCGTTTTCCCGATGTATTCGAGTCGACAATTGCTCTTCTTTAAGGTCCAATCGAACTCAAATAAACACCTCGAGTCGATATGAAGTCTACTTTTTTCGTTTTCACGATGTATTTGAGTCGACAATTGCTTTTCCTAAAGGTCCATTTGAACTCAAATATACACTTCGAGTCGATATGAAGTCAACTTTTTTTCGTTTTCTCGATGTATTTGTGTCGACAATTGCTCTTCTTGAAGGTCCATTCGAACTCACATAAAGAGTCGATATGAAGTCTACTTTTTTTCGTTTGCTCGATGTATTTGAGTCGACAATTGTTCTTCTTGAAGGTCCATTCGAACTCAAATATACACCTCAAGTCTATATGAAGTCAACTTTTTTTCGTTTTCACGATGTATTTGAGTCGACAATTGCTCTTCTTGAAGGTCCATTCGAACTCAAATAAACACCTCGAGTCGATATGAAGTTTACTTTTTTTCGTTTTCTCGATGTGTTTGAGTCGACAATTGCTCTTCTTGAAGGTCCATTCGAACCCAAATATAGGTACACCTCAAGTCTATATGAAGTCAACTTTTTTTCGTTTTCACGATGTATTTGAGTCGACAATTGCTTTTCATGGAGGTCCATTCGAACTCAAATAAACACCGGAGTCGATATGAAATCTACTTTTTTCCTTTTCACGATGTATTTGAGTCGACTATTGCTCTTCTTGAAGATCCATTCGAACTCGAATATACACCTCGAGTCGATATGAAGTCAACTATTTTTCGTTTTCACGGTGTAATTTAGTAATAAAGTAGACTTCATATCGACTCGAGGTGTTTATTTGAGTTCGAGTGGACCTTCACGAAGAGCAACTGTCGACTCAAATACATTGTGAAAACGAAAAAAAGCTGACTTCATATAGACTTGAGGTGTATATTTGAGTTCGAATGAACCTTCAAGAAGAGCAATTGACGACTCAAACACATCGAGAAAACGAAAAAAAGTAGACTTCATATCGACTCGAAGTGTTTATTTGAGTTCGAATGGACCTTCAAGAAGAGCAATTGTCGACTCAAATACATCGTGAAAACGAAAAAAAGTAGACTCAAATAAACACCTCGAGTCGATATGAAGTCTACTTTTTTTCGTTTTCACGATGTATTTGAGTCGACATCTGCTCTTCTTGAAGGTCCATTCGAACTCGAATATACACCTCGAGTCGATATGAAGTCAACTATTTTTCGTTTTCTCGATGTATTTGTCTCGACAATTGCTCTTCTTGTAGGTCCATTCGAACTCAAATAAACACCTCGAGTCGATATGAAGTCTACTTTTTTTCGTTTTCTCGATGTGTTTGAGACGACTATTGCTCTTCTTGAAGGTCCATTCGAACTCAAATAAACACATCGAGTCGATATGAAATCTACTATTTTTCGTTTTCACGATGTATTTGAGTCAACAATTGCTTTTCTTGAAGGTCCATTCGAACTCAAATAAACACCTCGAGTCGATATGAAGTCTACTTTTTTTCGTTTTCTCGATGTATTTGAGTCGACAATTGCTCTTCTTGAAGGTCCATTCGAACTCAAATAAACACCTTGAGTCGATATGAAGTCAACTTCTTTTCGTTTTCACGATGTATTTGAGTCGACAATTGCTCTTCTTGAAGGTCCATTCGAACTCAAAAATACACCTCGAGTCGATATGAAGTCAACTTTTTTTCGTTTTCACGATGTATTTGAGTCGACAATTGCTCTTCTTGGAGGTCCATTCGAACTCAAATAAACACCTCGAGTCGATATGAAGTCAACTTTTTTTCGTTTTCACGATGTATTTGAGTCGACAATTCATATCGACACTTCATATCGATTTGAGGTGTTTATTTGAGTTCGAATGGATCTTCAAGAAGAGCAATTGTCGACTCAAATACACCGTAAAAACGAACAAAAGTGGACTTCATATCGACTCGAGGTGT
This sequence comes from Stenodema calcarata, assembly GCA_963920205.1. Taxonomy (NCBI): domain Eukaryota; kingdom Metazoa; phylum Arthropoda; class Insecta; order Hemiptera; family Miridae; genus Stenodema; species Stenodema calcarata. Next base: position 1,687,798 of record OY986054.1, read on the forward strand.
TTATTTGAGTTCGAATGGACCTTGAAGAAGAGCAACTGTCGACTCAAATACATCGTGAAAACGAAAAAAAAAGTTCACTTCATATAGACTCGAGGTGTTTATTTGAGTTCGAATGGACCTTCAAGAAGAGCAATTGTCGACTAAAAGACACCGTGAAAACGAACACCTCGAGTCGATATGAAGTCTACTTTTTTTCGTTTTCTCGATGTGTTTGAGTCGACAATTGCTCTTCTTGAAGGTCCATTCGAACTCAAGTAAACACCTCGAGTCGATATGAAGTCAACTTTTTTTCGTTTTCATGATGTATTTGAGTCGACATTTGGTCTTCTTGAAGGTCCATTCGAACTCAATTAAACGATGGAGTCGATATGAAGTCAACTTTTGGTTTATTATCTTCGATAATGAACCATTGGAATCGCCCAAAGAAATAATTTTTTTAACCCCCCCTCAAAATTTGTTGGTTTACGTTTCAAGATACGTAGATTCAGAAAATCGAATAAAAAAAAATCCGTCCGTCCGCCGTACGCCGTACGCCGTACGCCGTCCGCCGTCCGCGCCACTTTGCCCAGTTAGCGTTGAGTTAAAATTACGAAATTTTTTTTATGGGTTTCGACCAACCCCACAATGGTCCTCGAAACTTTTCATAACCCTAGGTCAAGGGGAAGGGGTTCAAAACGAATTTTGAAATTTTGAAAATTTCATATCTCGAAAAATTCATATAGAACGGAATGTTTTGGTTTATTATCTTCGATAATGAACCATTGGAATCGCCCAAAGAAAAAATTTTTTTAACCCCCCCTCAAAATTTGTTGGTTTACGTTTCAAGATACGTAGATTCAGAAAATCGAATAAAAAAAAATCCGTCCGTCCGCCGTACGCCGTACGCCGTACGCCGTACGCCGTACGCCGTCCGCCGTACGCCGTCCGCCGTCCGCCGTCCGCCGTCCGCGCCACTTTGCCCAGTTAACGTTGAGCTAAAATTACGAAATTTGGTTTCTGGGTTTGGACCAGCCCCACAATGATCCTCGAAACTTTTCATAACCCTAGGTCAAGGGGAAGGGGTTCAAAACGAATTTTGAAATTTTGAAAATCTCATATCTCGAAAAATTCATATAGAACGGTATGTTTTTTATTTCATATTTCGATAGAGTTTGTTCCGTAGAACTTTTTAAGACCATCCGCAGCTTTGTACGACCAGCCGTTCGTTCACAATGACGGCTCAAAGATTGTGCCTCACAACACGATCTTGACTCAAACTGTTGAAATACAGGTCCATTTTCATACTAACAAGCTCTTTGGAACATCATATGGCTTAAGTGATGTCGAGTTTGTTGTTCTGAGGTGCGTTTCGTGCTACGGAAATGAAGGTAATTTCGAATGTTTGTTGGTAGGTACTTCTTTTATAGAAAAATTATTACCGACGTAGTATTAAAACCCCCAGAATTATATCGTATTAATTAATCATAATTAATAATAATAATTATTAATAATAAATACGAATTATTAATACCTAACAATAAATTATAATAATTTTCACTAGGTACTTGATAAAATTGTTAATAATTAGTGATAATTTATAATAATAATTACTCTAACATTTAGACCTAGTGATCTAGACAGAAGGGTGATCTGTACAAAGAAGATAATGAACCGTTGTGTCAAGAATTTGCAGAGTTTTTATTTCATATTTCGATAGAGTTTGTTCCGTAGAATTTTTTAAGACCATCCGCATTCGAACTCAAATATACACCTCGAGTCGATTTGAAGTCACCTCGAGTCGATTTTTTTCGTTTTCACGATGTATTTGAGTCGACAATTGCTCTTCTTGAAGGTCCATTCGAACTCAAATAAACACCTCGAGTCGATATGAAGTCTACTTTTTTTCGTTTTCCCGATGTATTCGAGTCGACAATTGCTCTTCTTTAAGGTCCAATCGAACTCAAATAAACACCTCGAGTCGATATGAAGTCTACTTTTTTCGTTTTCACGATGTATTTGAGTCGACAATTGCTTTTCCTAAAGGTCCATTTGAACTCAAATATACACTTCGAGTCGATATGAAGTCAACTTTTTTTCGTTTTCACGATGTATTTGAGTCGACAATTGCTCATCTCGAAGGTCCATTCGAACTCGAATATACACCTCGAGTCGATATGAAGTCAACTTTTTTTCGTTTACTCGATGTATTTGTGTCGACAATTGCTCTTCTTGAAGGTCCATTCGAACTCAAATAAACACCTCGAGTCGATATGAAGTCTACTTTTTTTCGTTTTCTCGATGTGTTTGAGACGACAATTGCTCTTCTTGAAGGTCCATTCGAACTCAAATAAACACCTCGAGTCGATATGAAGTCTACTTTTTTTCGTTTTCTCGATGTGTTTGAGACGACAATTGCTCTTCTTGAAGGTCCATTCGAACTCAAATAAACACCTTGAGTCGATATGAAGTTAACTTCTTTTCGTTTTCACGATGTATTTGAGTCGACAATTGCTCTTCTTGAAGGTCCATTCGAACTCAAATATACACCTCGAGTCGATATGAAGTCAACTTTTTTTCGTTTTCACGATGTATTTGAGTCGACAATTGCTCTTCTTGAAGGTCCATTCGAACTCAAATAAACACCTCGAGTCGATATGAAGTCTACTTTTTTTCGTTTTCTCGATGTATTTGAGTCGACAATTGCTCTTCTTTAAGGTCCAATCGAACTCAAATAAACACCTCGAGTCGATATGAAGTCTACTTTTTTCGTTTTCACAATGTATTTGAGTCGACAATTGCTTTTCTTGAAGGTCCATTTGAACTCAAATATACACTTCGAGTCGATATGAAGTCAACTTTTTTTCGTTTTCACGATGTATTTGAGTCGACAATTGCTCATCTCGAAGGTCCATTCGAACTCAATTAAACACCTCGAGTCGATATGAAGTCAACTTTTTTTCGTTTTCTCGATGTGTTTGAGTCGACAATTGCTCTTCTTGAAGGTCCATTCGAACTCAAATAAACACCTCGAGTCTATATGAAGTGAACTTTTTTTCGTTTTCACGATGTACCTATTTTAGTCGACAGTCGCTTTTCTTCGAGGTCCATTCGAACTCAAATAAACACCTCGAGTCGATATGAAGTCTACTTTTTTTCGTTTTCACGATGTACCTATTTGAGTCGACAGTTGCTCTTCTTCGAGGTCCATTCGAACTCAAATAAACACCTCGAGTCGATATGAAGTCTACTTTTTTTCGTTTTCACGATGTATTTGATTCGACAATTGCTCTTCTTGAAGGTCCATTCGAACTCAAATAAACACCTCGAGTCTATATGAAGTCAACTTTTTTTCGTTTTCACGATGTATTTGAGTCGACAATTGCTCTTCTTGAAGGTCCATTCGATCTCAAATAAACACCTCGAGTCGATATGAAGTCAACATTTTTTCGTTTTCTCGATGTATTTGAGTCGACAATTGCTCTTCTTTAAGGTCCATTCGAACTCAAATAAACTCCTCGAGTTGATATGAAGTCTACTTTTCTTCGTTTTTACGATGTATTTGAGTCGACAATTGCTCTTCTTGAAGATCCATTCGAACTCAAATAAACACCTCAAGTCTATATGAAGTCAACTTTTTTTCGTTTTCTTGATGTATTCGAGTCGATAGTTGCTCTTCGTGAAGGTCCATTCGAACTCAAATAAACACCTCCAGTCGATATGAAGTCTACTTTTTTTCGTTCTCACGCTGTATTTGAGTCAACAATTGCTCTTCTTGAAGGTCCATTCGAACTCAAATAAACACTTCGAATCGATATGAAGTCTACTTTTTTTCGTTTTCTCGATGTGTGTGAGTCGACAATTGCTCTTCTTGAAGGTCCATTCGAACTCAAATAAACACCTCAAGTCTATATGAAGTCAACTTTTTGGTTTATTATCTTCGATAATGAACCATTGGAATCGCCCAAAGAAAAAATTTTTTTAACCCCCCCTCAAAATTTGTTGGTTTACGTTTCAAGATACGTAGATTCAGAAAATCGAATAAAAAAAAATCCGTCCGTCCGCCGTACGCCGTACGCCGTACGCCGCCCAGTTAACGTTGAGCTAAAATTACGAAATTTGGTTTCTGGGTTTGGACCAGCCCCACAATGATCCTCGAAACTTTTCATAACCCTAGGTCAAGGGGAAGGGGTTCAAAACGAATTTTGAAATTTTGAAAATCTCATATCTCGAAAAATTCATATAGAACGGTATGTTTTTTATTTCATATTTCGATAGAGTTTGTTCCGTAGAACTTTTTAAGACCATCCGCAGCTTTGTACGACCAGCCGTTCGTTCACAATGACGGCTCAAAGATTGTGCCTCACAACACGATCTTGACTCAAACTGTTGAAATACAGGTCCATTTTCATACTAACAAGCTCTTTGGAACATCATATGGCTTAAGTGATGTCGAGTTTGTTGTTCTGAGGTGCGTTTCGTGCTACGGAAATGAAGGTAATTTCGAATGTTTGTTGGTAGGTACTTCTTTTATAGAAAAATTATTACCGACGTAGTATTAAAACCCCCAGAATTATATCGTATTAATTAATCATAATTAATAATAATAATTATTAATAATAAATACGAATTATTAATACCTAACAATAAATTATAATAATTTTCACTAGGTACTTGATAAAATTGTTAATAATTAGTGATAATTTATAATAATAATTACTCTAACATTTAGACCTAGTGATCTAGACAGAAGGGTGATCTGTACAAAGAAGATAATGAACCGTTGTGTCAAGAATTTGCAGAGTTTTTCGTTTTCACGATGTATTTGAGTCGACAATTGCTCTTCTTGAAGGTCCATTCGAACTCCAATAAACACTTCGAGTCGATACGAAGACAACTTTTTTTCGTTTTCACGATGTATTTGAGTCGACAATTGCTCTTCTTGAAGGTCCATTCGAACTCAAATACACACCTCGAGTCGATATGAAATCTACTTTTTTTCGTTTTCACGATGTATTTGAGTCGACACTTGCTCTTCTTGAAGGTCCATTCGAACTCAAATAAACACATCGAGTCGATATGAAGTCTACTTTTTTTCGTTTTCACGATGTATTTGAGTCGACAATTGCTCTTCTTTAAGGTCCATTCGAACTCAAATAAACACCTCGAGTCGATATGAAGTCTACTTTTTTTCGTTTTCCCGATGTATTCGAGTCGACAATTGCTCTTCTTTAAGGTCCAATCGAACTCAAATAAACACCTCGAGTCGATATGAAGTCTACTTTTTTCGTTTTCACGATGTATTTGAGTCGACAATTGCTTTTCCTAAAGGTCCATTTGAACTCAAATATACACTTCGAGTCGATATGAAGTCAACTTTTTTTCGTTTTCACGATGTATTTGAGTCGACAATTGCTCATCTCGAAGGTCCATTCGAACTCGAATATACACCTCGAGTCGATATGAAGTCAACTTTTTTTCGTTTTCTCGATGTATTTGTGTCGACAATTGCTCTTCTTGAAGGTCCAATCGAACTCAAATAAACACCTCGAGTCGATATGAAGTCTACTTTTTTTCGTTTTCTCGATGTGTTTGAGACGACAATTGCTCTTCTTGAAGGTCCATTCGAACTCAAATAAACACCTCGAGTCGATATGAAGTCTACTTTTTTTCGTTTTCTCGATGTGTTTGAGACGACAATTGCTCTTCTTGAAGGTCCATTCGAACTCAAATAAACACCTTGAGTCGATATGAAGTTAACTTCTTTTCGTTTTCACGATGTATTTGAGTCGACAATTGCTCTTCTTGAAGGTCCATTCGAACTCAAATATACACCTCGAGTCGATATGAAGTCAACTTTTTTTCGTTTTCACGATGTATTTGAGTCGACAATTGCTCTTCTTGAAGGTCCATTCGAACTCAAATAAACACCTCGAGTCGATATGAAGTCTACTTTTTTTCGTTTTCTCGATGTATTTGAGTCGACAATTGCTCTTCTTTAAGGTCCAATCGAACTCAAATAAACACCTCGAGTCGATAATTCATATTATGAAGTCTACTTTTTTCGTTTTCACAATGTATTTGAGTCGACAATTGCTTTTCTTGAAGGTCCATTTGAACTCAAATATACACTTCGAGTCGATATGAAGTCAACTTTTTTTCGTTTTCACGATGTATTTGAGTCGACAATTGCTCATCTCGAAGGTCCATTCGAACTCAATTAAACACCTCGAGTCGATATGAAGTCAACTTTTTTTCGTTTTCTCGATGTGTTTGAGTCGACAATTGCTCTTCTTGAAGGTCCATTCGAACTCAAATAAACACCTCGAGTCTATATGAAGTGAACTTTTTTTCGTTTTCACGATGTACCTATTTTAGTCGACAGTCGCTTTTCTTCGAGGTCCATTCGAACTCAAATAAACACCTCGAGTCGATATGAAGTCTACTTTTTTTCGTTTTCACGATGTATTTGAGTCGACAATTGCTCTTCTTGAAGGTCCATTCGAACTCGAATATACACCTCGAGTCGATATGAAGTCAACTTTTTTTCGTTTTCTCGATGTATTTGTGTCGACAATTGCTCTTCTTGAAGGTCCATTCGAACCCAAATAAACACCTCGAGTGGATATGAAGTCTACTTTTTTTCGTTTTCTCGATGTGTTTGAGACGACAATTGCTCTTCCTGAAGGTCCATTCGAACTCAAATAAACACCTCGAGTCGATATGAAGTCTACTTTTTTTCGTTTTCTCGATGTATTTGAGTCGACAATTGCTCTTCTTTAAGGTCCATTCGAACTCAAATAAACACCTCGAGTCGATATGAAGTCTACTTTTTTTCGTTTTCCCGATGTATTTGAGTCGACAATTGCTCTTCTTTAAGGTCCAATCGAACTCAAATAAACACCTCGAGTCGATATGAAGTCAACTTTTTTTCGTTTTCACGATGTATTTGAGTCGACAATTGCTATTCTTCAAGGTCCATTCGAACTCGAATATACACCTCGAGTCGATATGAAGTCAATTTTTTTTCGTTTTCTCGATGTATTTGAGTCGACAATTGCTCTTCTTGAAGGTCCATTCGAACTCAAGTAAACACCTCGTGTCGATATGAAGTCAACTTTTTTTCGTTTTCATGATGTATTCGAGTCGACATTTGGTCTTCTTGAAGGTCCATTCGAACTCAATTAAACGATGGAGTCGATATGAAGTCAACTTTTTTTCGTTTTCACGATGTATTTGAGTCGACAATTGCTCTTCTTGAAGGTCCATTCGAACTCAAATATACACCTCGAGTCGATATGAAGTCTTCTTTTTTTCGTTTTCACGATGTATTTGAGTCGACAATTGCTCTTCTTGAAGGTCCATTCGAACTCAAATAAACACCTCGAGTCGATATGAAGTCTACTTTTTTTCGTTTTTCCGATGTATTTGAGTCGACAATTGCTCTTCTTCAAGGTCCAATCGAACTCAAATAAACACCTCGAGTCGATATGAAGTCTACTTTTTGGTTTATTATCTTCGATAATGAACCATTGGAATCGCCCAAAGAAAAAAAAATTTTAACCCCCCCTCAAAATTTGTTGGTTTACGTTTCAAGATACGTAGATTCAGAAAATCGAATAAAAAAAAATCCGTCCGTCCGCCGTACGCCGTCCGCCGTCCGCCGTACGCCGTCCGCCGTCCGCCGTCCGCCGTCCGCCGTCCGAGGCACTTTGCCCAGTTAGCGTTGAGTTAAAATTACGAAATTTGGTTTCTGGGTTTGGACCAGCCCCACAATGATCCACGAAACTTTTCATAACCCTAGGTCAAGGGGAAGGGGTTCAAAACGAATTTTGAAATTTTGAAAATTCCATATCTCGAAAAATTCCCATCAAACGGTATGTTTTTTATTTCATATTTAGATAGAGTTTGTTCCGTAGAATTTTTTAAGACCATCCGCAGCTTTGTACGACCAGCCGTTCGTTCACAATGACGGCTCAAAGATTGTGCCTCACAACCCGATCGTGAATCAAACTGTTGAAATACAGGTCCATTTTCATACTAACAAGCTCTTTGGAACATCATATGGCTTAAGTGATGTCGAGTTTGTTGTTCTGAGGTGCGTTTCGTGCTACGGAAATGAAGGTAATTTCGAATGTTTGTTGGTAGGTACTTCTTTTATAGAAAAATTATTACCGACGTTTTATTTCATATTTAGATAGAGTTTATTCCTAAGAATTTTTTTAAGACCATCCGCAGCTTTGTACGACTAGCCGTTCGTTCACAATGACGGCTCAAAGGTTGAGCCTGTCAACACGAATCAAACGGTTGAAAGTGATGTCGAGTTTTTTGTTCTGAAATACGTTTCGTGCTACGAAAATGAAGGTAATTTCGAATGTTTGTTGGTAGGTACTTCTTTTATAGAAAAATTATTACCGACGTAGTATTAAAAACCTCAGAATTATATCGTATTAATTAATCATAATTAATGATAGTAATTATTAATAATAAATACAAATGATTAGTACCTAACAATAAATTATAATCATTTTCACTAGGTAGGTTCTTGATAAAATTTTTTGGTTTATTATCTTCGATAATGAACCATTGGAATCGCCCAAAGAAAAAATTTTTTTAACCCCCCCTCAAAATTTGTTGGTTTACGTTTCAAGATACGTAGATTCAGAAAATCGAATAAAAAAAAATCCGTCCGTCCGCCGTCCGCCGTCCGCCGTCCGCCGTCCGAGGCACTTTGCCCAGTTAGCGTTGAGTTAAAATTACGAAATTTGGTTTCTGGGTTTGGACCAGCCCCACAATGATCCACGAAACTTTTCATAACCCTAGGTCAAGGGGAAGGGGTTCAAAACGAATTTTGAAATTTTGAAAATCCCATATCTCGAAAAATTCCCATCAAACGGTATGTTTTTTATTTCATATTTAGATAGAGTTTGTTCCGTAGAATTTTTTAAGACCATCCGCAGCTTTGTACGACCAGCCGTTCGTTCACAATGACGGCTCAAAGATTGTGCCTCACAACCCGATCGTGATTCAAACTGTTGAAATACAGGTCCATTTTCATACTAACAAGCTCTTTGGAACATCATACGGCTTAAGTGATGTCGAGTTTGTTGTTCTGAGGTGCGTTTCGTGCTACGGAAATGAAGGTAATTTCGAATGTTTGTTAGTAGGTACTTCTTTTATAGAAAAATTATTACCGACGTAGTATTAAAAACCCCAGAATTATATCGTATTAATTAATCATAATTAATAATAATTATTATTAATAATAAATACGAATTATCAATACCTAACAATAAATTATAATAATTTTCAGTAGTTTCGTTTTCACGATGTATTTGAGTCGACAATTGCTCTTCTTGAAGGTCCATTCGAACTCAAATAAACACCTCGAGTCGATATGAATTCAACATTTTTTCGTTTTCTCGATGTATTTGAGTCGACAATTGCTCTTCTTGAAGGTCCATCCGAACTCAAATAAACACCTCGAGTCTATATGAAGTGAACTTTTTTTGGTTTCACGATGTATTTGAGTCGACAGTTGCTCTTCTTGAAGGTCCATTCGAACTCAAATAAACACCTTGAGTCGATATGAAGTCAACTTCTTTTCGTTTTCACGATGTAATTGAGTCGACAATTGCTCTTCTTGAAGGTTCATTCGAACTCAAATAAACACCTCGAGTCGATATGAATTCAACATTTTTTCGTTTTCTCGATGTATTTGAGTCGACAATTGCTCTTCTTGAAGGTCCATCCGAACTCAAATAAACACCTCGAGTCTATATGAAGTGAACTTTTTTTGGTTTCATGATGTATTTGAGTCGACAGTTGCTCTTCTTGAAGGTCCATTCGAACTCAAATAAACACCTTGAGTCGATATGAAGTCAACTTCTTTTCGTTTTCACGATGTATTTGAGTCGACAATTGCTCTTCTTGAAGGTCCATTCGAACTCAAATATACACCTCGAGTCGATATGAAGCCAACTTTTTTTCGTTTTCACGATGTATTTGAGTCGACAATTGCTTTTCCTAAAGGTCCATTTGAACTCAAATATACACTTCGAGTCGATATGAAGTCAACTTTTTTTCGTTTTCACGATGTATTTGAGTCGACAATTGCTCATCTCGAAGGTCCATTCGAACTCGAATATACACCTCGAGTCGATATGAAGTCAACTTTTTTTCGTTTTCTCGATGTATTTGTGTCGACAATTGCTCTTCTTGAAGGTCCAATCGAACTCAAATAAACACCTCGAGTCGATATGAAGTCTACTTTTTTTCGTTTTCTCGATGTGTTTGAGACGACAATTGCTCTTCTTGAAGGTCCATTCGAACTCAAATAAACACCTCGAGTCGATATGAAGTCTACTTTTTTTCGTTTTCTCGATGTATTTGAGTCGACAATTGCTCTTCTTTAAGGTCCAATCGAACTCAAATAAACACCTCGAGTCGATAATTCATATTATGAAGTCTACTTTTTTCGTTTTCACAATGTATTTGAGTCGACAATTGCTTTTCTTGAAGGTCCATTTGAACTCAAATATACACTTCGAGTCGATATGAAGTCAACTTTTTTTCGTTTTCACGATGTATTTGAGTCGACAATTGCTCATCTCGAAGGTCCATTCGAACTCAATTAAACACCTCGAGTCGATATGAAGTCAACTTTTTTTCGTTTTCTCGATGTGTTTGAGTCGACAATTGCTCTTCTTGAAGGTCCATTCGAACTCAAATAAACACCTCGAGTCTATATGAAGTGAACTTTTTTTCGTTTTCACGATGTACCTATTTTAGTCGACAGTCGCTTTTCTTCGAGGTCCATTCGAACTCAAATAAACACCTCGAGTCGATATGAAGTCTACTTTTTTTCGTTTTCACGATGTATTTGAGTCGACAATTGCTCTTCTTGAAGGTCCATTCGAACTCGAATATACACCTCGAGTCGATATGAAGTCAACTTTTTTTCGTTTTCTCGATGTATTTGTGTCGACAATTGCTCTTCTTGAAGGTCCATTCGAACTCAAATAAACACCTCGAGTGGATATGAAGTCTACTTTTTTCGTTTTCACAATGTATTTGAGTCGACAATTGCTTTTCTTGAAGGTCCATTTGAACTCAAATATACACTTCGAGTCGATATGAAGTCAACTTTTTTTCGTTTTCTCGATGTATTTGAGTCGACAATTGCTCTTCTTTAAGGTCCATTCGAACTCAAATAAACACCTCGAGTCGATATGAAGTCAACTTTTTTTCGTTTTCACGATGTATTTGAGTCGACAATTGCTATTCTTCAAGGTCCATTCGAACTCGAATATACACCTCGAGTCGATATGAAGTCAATTTTTTTTCGTTTTCTCGATGTATTTGAGTCGACAATTGCTCTTCTTGAAGGTCCATTCGAACTCAAGTAAACACCTCGTGTCGATATGAAGTCAACTTTTTTTCGTTTTCATGATGTATTCGAGTCGACATTTGGTCTTCTTGAAGGTCCATTCGAACTCAATTAAACGATGGAGTCGATATGAAGTCAACTTTTTTTCGTTTTCACGATGTATTTGAGTCGACAATTGCTCTTCTTGAAGGTCCATTCGAACTCAAATATACACCTCGAGTCGATATGAAGTCTTCTTTTTTTCGTTTTCACGATGTATTTGAGTCGACAATTGCTCTTCTTGAAGGTCCATTCGAACTCAAATAAACACCTCGAGTCGATATGAAGTCTACTTTTTTTCGTTTTTCCGATGTATTTGAGTCGACAATTGCTCTTCTTCAAGGTCCAATCGAACTCAAATAAACACCTCGAGTCGATATGAGGTCTACTTTTTTCGTTTTCACGATGTATTTGAGTCGACAATTGCTCTTCTTGAAGGTCCATTCGAACTCAAATAAACACCTCGAGTCGATATGAATTCAACATTTTTTCGTTTTCTCGATGTATTTGAGTCGACAATTGCTCTTCTTGAAGGTCCATCCGAACTCAAATAAACACCTCGAGTCGATATGAAGTGAACTTTTTTTGGTTTCACGATGTATTTGAGTCGACAGTTGCTCTTCTTGAAGGTCCATTCGAACTCAAATAAACACCTTGAGTCGATATGAAGTCAACTTCTTTTCGTTTTCACGATGTAATTGAGTCGACAATTGCTCTTCTTGAAGGTCCATTCGAACTCAAATAAACACCTCGAGTCGATATGAATTCAACATTTTTTCGTTTTCTCGATGTATTTGAGTCGACAATTGCTCTTCTTGAAGGTCCATCCGAACTCAAATAAACACCTCGAGTCTATATGAAGTGAACTTTTTTTGGTTTCACGATGTATTTGAGTCGACAGTTGCTCTTCTTTAAGGTCCATTCGAACTCAAATAAACACCTCGAGTCGATATGAAGTCTACTTTTCTTCGTTTTTACGATGTATTTGAGTCGACAATTGCTCTTCTTGAAGATCCATTCGACCTCAAATAAACACCTCAAGTCTATATGAAGTCAACTTTTTTTCGTTTTCTTGATGTATTCGAGTCGATAGTTGCTCTTCTTGAAGGTCCATTCGAACTCAAATAAACACCTCGAGTCTATATGAAGTCAACATTTTTTCGTTTTCTCGATGTATTTGAGTCGACAATTGCTCTTCTTGAAGGTCCATCCGAACTCAAATAAAAACCTCGAGTCTATATGAAGTAAACTTTTTTTGGTTTCACGATGTATTTGAGTCGAAAGTTGCTCTTCTTTAAGGTCCAATCGAACTCAAATAAACACCTCGAGTCGATATGAAGTCAACTTTTTTTCGTTTTCACGATGTATTTGAGTCGACAATTGCTATTCTTCAAGGTCCATTCGAACTCGAATATACACCTCGAGTCGATATGAAGTCAATTTTTTTTCGTTTTCTCGATGTATTTGAGTCGACAATTGCTCTTCTTGAAGGTCCATTCGAACTCAAGTAAACACCTCGTGTCGATATGAAGTCAACTTTTTTTCGTTTTCATGATGTATTCGAGTCGACATTTGGTCTTCTTGAAGGTCCATTCGAACTCAATTAAACGATGGAGTCGATATGAAGTCAACTTTTTTTCGTTTTCACGATGTATTTGAGTCGACAATTGCTCTTCTTGAAGGTCCATTCGAACTCAAATATACACCTCGAGTCGATATGAAGTCTTCTTTTTTTCGTTTTCACGATGTATTTGAGTCGACAATTGCTCTTCTTGAAGGTCCATTCGAACTCAAATAAACACCTCGAGTCGATATGAAGTCTACTTTTTTTCGTTTTTCCGATGTATTTGAGTCGACAATTGCTCTTCTTCAAGGTCCAATCGAACTCAAATAAACACCTCGAGTCGATATGAGGTCTACTTTTTTCGTTTTCACGATGTATTTGAGTCGACAATTGCTCTTCTTGAAGGTCCATTCGAACTCAAATAAACACCTCGAGTCGATATGAATTCAACATTTTTTCGTTTTCTCGATGTATTTGAGTCGACAATTGCTCTTCTTGAAGGTCCATCCGAACTCAAATAAACACCTCGAGTCGATATGAAGTGAACTTTTTTTGGTTTCACGATGTATTTGAGTCGACAGTTGCTCTTCTTGAAGGTCCATTCGAACTCAAATAAACACCTTGAGTCGATATGAAGTCAACTTCTTTTCGTTTTCACGATGTAATTGAGTCGACAATTGCTCTTCTTGAAGGTCCATTCGAACTCAAATAAACACCTCGAGTCGATATGAATTCAACATTTTTTCGTTTTCTCGATGTATTTGAGTCGACAATTGCTCTTCTTGAAGGTCCATCCGAACTCAAATAAACACCTCGAGTCTATATGAAGTGAACTTTTTTTGGTTTCACGATGTATTTGAGTCGACAGTTGCTCTTCTTTAAGGTCCATTCGAACTCAAATAAACACCTCGAGTCGATATGAAGCCAACTTTTTTTCGTTTTCACGATGTATTTGAGTCGACAATTGCTCTTCTTGAAGGTCCATTCGAACTCAAATATACACCTCGAGTCGATATGAAGTCAACTTTTTTTCGTTTTCACGATGTATTTGAGTCGACAATTGCTCTTCTTGAAGGTCCATTCGAACTCAAATAAACACAACGAGTCGATATGAAGTCTACTTTTTTTCGTTTTCTCGATGTATTTGAGTCGACAATTGCTCTTCTTTAACGTCCATTCGAACTCACATAAACACCTCGAGTCGATATGAAGTCTACTTCTTTCGTTTTCACGATGTATTTGAGTCGACAATTGCTTTTCTTGAAGGTCCATTTGAACTCAAATATACACTTCGAGTCGATATGAAGTCTACTTTTTTCGTTTTCACGATGTACTATTTGAGTCTACAGTTGCTCTTCTTCGAGGTCCATTCGAACTCAAATAAACACCTCGAGTCGATATGAAGTCTACTTTTTTTCGTTTTCACGATGTATTTGAGTCGACAATTGCTCTTCTTGAAGGTCCATTCGAACTCAAATAAACACCTCGAGTCTATATGAAGTCAACTTTTTTTCGTTTTCACGATGTATTTGAGTCGACAATTGCTCTTCTTGAAGGTCCATTCGAACTCAAATAAATACCTCGAGTCGATATGAAGTCAAAATTTTTTCGTTTTCTCGATGTATTTGAGTCGACAATTGCTCTTCTTTAAGGTCCATTCGAACTCAAATAAACACCTCGAGTCGATATGAAGTCTACTTTTCTTCGTTTTTACGATGTATTTGAGTCGACAATTGCTCTTCTTGAAGATCCATTCGACCTCAAATAAACACCTCAAGTCTATATGAAGTCAACTTTTTTTCGTTTTCTTGATGTATTCGAGTCGATAGTTGCTCTTCTTGAAGGTCCATTCGAACTCAAATAAACACCTCGAGTCTATATGAAGTCAACATTTTTTCGTTTTCTCGATGTATTTGAGTCGACAATTGCTCTTCTTGAAGGTCCATCCGAACTCAAATAAAAACCTCGAGTCTATATGAAGTAAACTTTTTTTGGTTTCACGATGTATTTGAGTCGAAAGTTGCTCTTCTTTAAGGTCCAATCGAACTCAAATAAACACCTCGAGTCGATATGAAGTCAACTTTTTTTCGTTTTCACGATGTATTTGAGTCGACAATTGCTATTCTTCAAGGTCCATTCGAACTCGAATATACACCTCGAGTCGATATGAAGTCAATTTTTTTTCGTTTTCTCGATGTATTTGAGTCGACAATTGCTCTTCTTGAAGGTCCATTCGAACTCAAGTAAACACCTCGTGTCGATATGAAGTCAACTTTTTTTCGTTTTCATGATGTATTCGAGTCGACATTTGGTCTTCTTGAAGGTCCATTCGAACTCAATTAAACGATGGAGTCGATATGAAGTCAACTTTTTTTCGTTTTCACGATGTATTTGAGTCGACAATTGCTCTTCTTGAAGGTCCATTCGAACTCAAATATACACCTCGAGTCGATATGAAGTCTTCTTTTTTTCGTTTTCACGATGTATTTGAGTCGACAATTGCTCTTCTTGAAGGTCCATTCGAACTCAAATAAACACCTCGAGTCGATATGAAGTCTACTTTTTTTCGTTTTTCCGATGTATTTGAGTCGACAATTGCTCTTCTTCAAGGTCCAATCGAACTCAAATAAACACCTCGAGTCGATATGAAGTCTACTTTTTGGTTTATTATCTTCGATAATGAACCATTGGAATCGCCCAAAGAAAAAAAAATTTTAACCCCCCCTCAAAATTTGTTGGTTTACGTTTCAAGATACGTAGATTCAGAAAATCGAATAAAAAAAAATCCGTCCGTCCGCCGTACGCCGTCCGCCGTCCGCCGTACGCCGTCCGCCGTCCGCCGTCCGCCGTCCGCCGTCCGAGGCACTTTGCCCAGTTAGCGTTGAGTTAAAATTACGAAATTTGGTTTCTGGGTTTGGACCAGCCCCACAATGATCCACGAAACTTTTCATAACCCTAGGTCAAGGGGAAGGGGTTCAAAACGAATTTTGAAATTTTGAAAATTCCATATCTCGAAAAATTCCCATCAAACGGTATGTTTTTTATTTCATATTTAGATAGAGTTTGTTCCGTAGAATTTTTTAAGACCATCCGCAGCTTTGTACGACCAGCCGTTCGTTCACAATGACGGCTCAAAGATTGTGCCTCACAACCCGATCGTGAATCAAACTGTTGAAATACAGGTCCATTTTCATACTAACAAGCTCATTGGAACATCATATGGCTTAAGTGATGTCGAGTTTGTTGTTCTGAGGTGCGTTTCGTGCTACGGAAATGAAGGTAATTTCGAATGTTTGTTGGTAGGTACTTCTTTTATAGAAAAATTATTACCGACGTTTTATTTCATATTTAGATAGAGTTTATTCCTAAGAATTTTTTTAAGACCATCCGCAGCTTTGTACGACTAGCCGTTCGTTCACAATGACGGCTCAAAGGTTGAGCCTGTCAACACGAATCAAACGGTTGAAAGTGATGTCGAGTTTTTTGTTCTGAAATACGTTTCGTGCTACGAAAATGAAGGTAATTTCGAATGTTTGTTGGTAGGTACTTCTTTTATAGAAAAATTATTACCGACGTAGTATTAAAAACCTCAGAATTATATCGTATTAATTAATCATAATTAATGATAGTAATTATTAATAATAAATACAAATGATTAGTACCTAACAATAAATTATAATCATTTTCACTAGGTAGGTTCTTGATAAAATTTTTTGGTTTATTATCTTCGATAATGAACCATTGGAATCGCCCAAAGAAAAAATTTTTTTAACCCCCCCTCAAAATTTGTTGGTTTACGTTTCAAGATACGTAGATTCAGAAAATCGAATAAAAAAAAATCCGTCCGTCCGCCGTCCGCCGTCCGCCGTCCGCCGTCCGAGGCACTTTGCCCAGTTAGCGTTGAGTTAAAATTACGAAATTTGGTTTCTGGGTTTGGACCAGCCCCACAATGATCCACGAAACTTTTCATAACCCTAGGTCAAGGGGAAGGGGTTCAAAACGAATTTTGAAATTTTGAAAATCCCATATCTCGAAAAATTCCCATCAAACGGTATGTTTTTTATTTCATATTTAGATAGAGTTTGTTCCGTAGAATTTTTTAAGACCATCCGCAGCTTTGTACGACCAGCCGTTCGTTCACAATGACGGCTCAAAGATTGTGCCTCACAACCCGATCGTGATTCAAACTGTTGAAATACAGGTCCATTTTCATACTAACAAGCTCTTTGGAACATCATACGGCTTAAGTGATGTCGAGTTTGTTGTTCTGAGGTGCGTTTCGTGCTACGGAAATGAAGGTAATTTCGAATGTTTGTTAGTAGGTACTTCTTTTATAGAAAAATTATTACCGACGTAGTATTAAAAACCCCAGAATTATATCGTATTAATTAATCATAATTAATAATAATTATTATTAATAATAAATACGAATTATCAATACCTAACAATAAATTATAATAATTTTCAGTAGTTTCGTTTTCACGATGTATTTGAGTCGACAATTGCTCTTCTTGAAGGTCCATTCGAACTCAAATAAACACCTCGAGTCGATATGAATTCAACATTTTTTCGTTTTCTCGATGTATTTGAGTCGACAATTGCTCTTCTTGAAGGTCCATCCGAACTCAAATAAACACCTCGAGTCTATATGAAGTGAACTTTTTTTGGTTTCACGATGTATTTGAGTCGACAGTTGCTCTTCTTGAAGGTCCATTCGAACTCAAATAAACACCTTGAGTCGATATGAAGTCAACTTCTTTTCGTTTTCACGATGTAATTGAGTCGACAATTGCTCTTCTTGAAGGTCCATTCGAACTCAAATAAACACCTCGAGTCGATATGAATTCAACATTTTTTCGTTTTCTCGATGTATTTGAGTCGACAATTGCTCTTCTTGAAGGTCCATCCGAACTCAAATAAACACCTCGAGTCTATATGAAGTGAACTTTTTTTGGTTTCATGATGTATTTGAGTCGACAGTTGCTCTTCTTGAAGGTCCATTCGAACTCAAATAAACACCTTGAGTCGATATGAAGTCAACTTCTTTTCGTTTTCACGATGTATTTGAGTCGACAATTGCTCTTCTTGAAGGTCCATTCGAACTCAAATATACACCTCGAGTCGATATGAAGCCAACTTTTTTTCGTTTTCACGATGTATTTGAGTCGACAATTGCTTTTCCTAAAGGTCCATTTGAACTCAAATATACACTTCGAGTCGATATGAAGTCAACTTTTTTTCGTTTTCACGATGTATTTGAGTCGACAATTGCTCATCTCGAAGGTCCATTCGAACTCGAATATACACCTCGAGTCGATATGAAGTCAACTTTTTTTCGTTTTCTCGATGTATTTGTGTCGACAATTGCTCTTCTTGAAGGTCCAATCGAACTCAAATAAACACCTCGAGTCGATATGAAGTCTACTTTTTTTCGTTTTCTCGATGTGTTTGAGACGACAATTGCTCTTCTTGAAGGTCCATTCGAACTCAAATAAACACCTCGAGTCGATATGAAGTCTACTTTTTTTCGTTTTCTCGATGTGTTTGAGACGACAATTGCTCTTCTTGAAGGTCCATTCGAACTCAAATAAACACCTTGAGTCGATATGAAGTTAATTTCTTTTCGTTTTCACGATGTATTTGAGTCGACAATTGCTCTTCTTGAAGGTCCATTCGAACTCAAATATACACCTCGAGTCGATATGAAGTCAACTTTTTTTCGTTTTCACGATGTATTTGAGTCGACAATTGCTCTTCTTGAAGGTCCATTCGAACTCAAATAAACACCTCGAGTCGATATGAAGTCTACTTTTTTTCGTTTTCTCGATGTATTTGAGTCGACAATTGCTCTTCTTTAAGGTCCAATCGAACTCAAATAAACACCTCGAGTCGATAATTCATATTATGAAGTCTACTTTTTTCGTTTTCACAATGTATTTGAGTCGACAATTGCTTTTCTTGAAGGTCCATTTGAACTCAAATATACACTTCGAGTCGATATGAAGTCAACTTTTTTTCGTTTTCACGATGTATTTGAGTCGACAATTGCTCATCTCGAAGGTCCATTCGAACTCAATTAAACACCTCGAGTCGATATGAAGTCAACTTTTTTTCGTTTTCTCGATGTGTTTGAGTCGACAATTGCTCTTCTTGAAGGTCCATTCGAACTCAAATAAACACCTCGAGTCTATATGAAGTGAACTTTTTTTCGTTTTCACGATGTACCTATTTTAGTCGACAGTCGCTTTTCTTCGAGGTCCATTCGAACTCAAATAAACACCTCGAGTCGATATGAAGTCTACTTTTTTTCGTTTTCACGATGTATTTGAGTCGACAATTGCTCTTCTTGAAGGTCCATTCGAACTCGAATATACACCTCGAGTCGATATGAAGTCAACTTTTTTTCGTTTTCTCGATGTATTTGTGTCGACAATTGCTCTTCTTGAAGGTCCATTCGAACTCAAATAAACACCTCGAGTGGATATGAAGTCTACTTTTTTCGTTTTCACAATGTATTTGAGTCGACAATTGCTTTTCTTGAAGGTCCATTTGAACTCAAATATACACTTCGAGTCGATATGAAGTCAACTTTTTTTCGTTTTCTCGATGTATTTGAGTCGACAATTGCTCTTCTTTAAGGTCCATTCGAACTCAAATAAACACCTCGAGTCGATATGAAGTCAACTTTTTTTCGTTTTCACGATGTATTTGAGTCGACAATTGCTATTCTTCAAGGTCCATTCGAACTCGAATATACACCTCGAGTCGATATGAAGTCAATTTTTTTTCGTTTTCTCGATGTATTTGAGTCGACAATTGCTCTTCTTGAAGGTCCATTCGAACTCAAGTAAACACCTCGTGTCGATATGAAGTCAACTTTTTTTCGTTTTCATGATGTATTCGAGTCGACATTTGGTCTTCTTGAAGGTCCATTCGAACTCAATTAAACGATGGAGTCGATATGAAGTCAACTTTTTTTCGTTTTCACGATGTATTTGAGTCGACAATTGCTCTTCTTGAAGGTCCATTCGAACTCAAATATACACCTCGAGTCGATATGAAGTCTTCTTTTTTTCGTTTTCACGATGTATTTGAGTCGACAATTGCTCTTCTTGAAGGTCCATTCGAACTCAAATAAACACCTCGAGTCGATATGAAGTCTACTTTTTTTCGTTTTTCCGATGTATTTGAGTCGACAATTGCTCTTCTTCAAGGTCCAATCGAACTCAAATAAACACCTCGAGTCGATATGAAGTCTACTTTTTTCGTTTTCACGATGTATTTGAGTCGACAATTGCTCTTCTTGAAGGTCCATTCGAACTCAAATAAACACCTCGAGTCGATATGAATTCAACATTTTTTCGTTTTCTCGATGTATTTGAGTCGACAATTGCTCTTCTTGAAGGTCCATCCGAACTCAAATAAACACCTCGAGTCTATATGAAGTGAACTTTTTTTGGTTTCACGATGTATTTGAGTCGACAGTTGCTCTTCTTGAAGGTCCATTCGAACTCAAATAAACACCTTGAGTCGATATGAAGTCAACTTCTTTTCGTTTTCACGATGTAATTGAGTCGACAATTGCTCTTCTTGAAGGTCCATTCGAACTCAAATAAACACCTCGAGTCGATATGAATTCAACATTTTTTCGTTTTCTCGATGTATTTGAGTCGACAATTGCTCTTCTTGAAGGTCCATCCGAACTCAAATAAACACCTCGAGTCTATATGAAGTGAACTTTTTTTGGTTTCACGATGTATTTGAGTCGACAGTTGCTCTTCTTTAAGGTCCATTCGAACTCAAATAAACACCTCGAGTCGATATGAAGCCAACTTTTTTTCGTTTTCACGATGTATTTGAGTCGACAATTGCTCTTCTTGAAGGTCCATTCGAACTCAAATATACACCTCGAGTCGATATGAAGTCAACTTTTTTTCGTTTTCACGATGTATTTGAGTCGACAATTGCTCTTCTTGAAGGTCCATTCGAACTCAAATAAACACAACGAGTCGATATGAAGTCTACTTTTTTTCGTTTTCTCGATGTATTTGAGTCGACAATTGCTCTTCTTTAAGGTCCATTCGAACTCACATAAACACCTCGAGTCGATATGAAGTCTACTTTTTTCGTTTTCACGATGTATTTGAGTCGACAATTGCTTTTCTTGAAGGTCCATTTGAACTCAAATATACACTTCGAGTCGATATGAAGTCTACTTTTTTCGTTTTCACGATGTACTATTTGAGTCTACAGTTGCTCTTCTTCGAGGTCCATTCGAACTCAAATAAACACCTCGAGTCGATATGAAGTCTACTTTTTTTCGTTTTCACGATGTATTTGAGTCGTCAATTGCTCTTCTTGAAGGTCCATTCGAACTCAAATAAACACCTCGAGTCTATATGAAGTCAACTTTTTTTCGTTTTCACGATGTATTTGAGTCGACAATTGCTCTTCTTGAAGGTCCATTCGAACTCAAATAAATACCTCGAGTCGATATGAAGTCAACATTTTTTCGTTTTCTCGATGTATTTGAGTCGACAATTGCTCTTCTTTAAGGTCCATTCGAACTCAAATAAACACCTCGAGTCGATATGAAGTCTACTTTTCTTCGTTTTTACGATGTATTTGAGTCGACAATTGCTCTTCTTGAAGATCCATTCGACCTCAAATAAACACCTCAAGTCTATATGAAGTCAACTTTTTTTCGTTTTCTTGATGTATTCGAGTCGATAGTTGCTCTTCTTGAAGGTCCATTCGAACTCAAATAAACACCTCGAGTCTATATGAAGTCAACATTTTTTCGTTTTCTCGATGTATTTGAGTCGACAATTGCTCTTCTTGAAGGTCCATCCGAACTCAAATAAAAACCTCGAGTCTATATGAAGTAAACTTTTTTTGGTTTCACGATGTATTTGAGTCGAAAGTTGCTCTTCTTGAAGATCCATTCGAACTCAAATAAACACCTCGAGTCGATATGAAGGCTACTTTTTTTCGTTTTCACGATGTATTTGAGACGACAATTGCTCTTCTTGAAGGTCCATTCGAACTCAAATAAACACCTCAAGTCTATATGAAGTCAACTTTTTTTCGTTTTCGAGATGTGTTTGAGTCGACAATTGCTCTTCTTGAAGGTCCATTCGAACTCAAATAATCACCTCGAGTCGATATGAAATCTACTTTTTTTCGTTTTCACGATGTACCTATTTGAGTCGACAGTTGCTCTTCTTCGAGGTCCATTCGAACTCAAATAAACACCTCGAGTCGATATGAAGTCTACTTTTTTTCGTTTTCACGATGTATTTGATTCGACAATTGCTCTTCTTGAAGGTCCATTCGAACTCAAATAAACACCTCGAGTCTATATGAAGTCAACATTTTTTCGTTTTCTCGATGTATTTGAGTCGACAATTGCTCTTCTTTAAGGTCCATTCGAACTCAAATAAACTCCTCGAGTCGATATGAAGTCTACTTGTCTTCGTTTTTACGATGTATTTGAGTCGACAATTGCTCTTCTTGAAGATCCATTCGAACTCAAATAAACACCTCAAGTCTATATGAAGTCAACTTTTTTTCGTTTTCTTGATGTATTCGAGTCGATAGTTGCTCTTCGTGAAGGTCCATTCGAACTCAAATAAACACCTCCAGTCGATATGAAGTCTACTTTTTTTCGTTTTCACGCTGTATTTGAGTCGACAATTGCTCTTCTTGAAGGTCCATTCGAACTCAAGTAAACACCTCAAGTCTATATGAAGTCAACTTTTTTGGTTTATTATCTTCGATAATGAACCATTGGAATCGCCCAAAGAAAAAATTTTTTTAACCCCCCCTCAAAATTTGTTGGTTTACGTTTCAAGATACGTAGATTCAGAAAATCGAATAAAAAAAAATCCGTCCGTCCGCCGTACGCCGTACGCCGTACGCCGTACGCCGTACGCCGTCCGCCGTACGCCGTCCGCCGTCCGCCGTCCGCCGTCCGCGCCACTTTGCCCAGTTAACGTTGAGCTAAAATTACGAAATTTGGTTTCTGGGTTTGGACCAGCCCCACAATGATCCTCGAAACTTTTCATAACCCTAGGTCAAGGGGAAGGGGTTCAAAACGAATTTTGAAATTTTGAAAATCTCATATCTCGAAAAATTCATATAGAACGGTATGTTTTTTATTTCATATTTCGATAGAGTTTGTTCCGTAGAACTTTTTAAGACCATCCGCAGCTTTGTACGACCAGCCGTTCGTTCACAATGACGGCTCAAAGATTGTGCCTCACAACACGATCTTGACTCAAACTGTTGAAATACAGGTCCATTTTCATACTAACAAGCTCTTTGGAACATCATATGGCTTAAGTGATGTCGAGTTTGTTGTTCTGAGGTGCGTTTCGTGCTACGGAAATGAAGGTAATTTCGAATGTTTGTTGGTAGGTACTTCTTTTATAGAAAAATTATTACCGACGTAGTATTAAAACCCCCAGAATTATATCGTATTAATTAATCATAATTAATAATAATAATTATTAATAATAAATACGAATTATTAATACCTAACAATAAATTATAATAATTTTCACTAGGTACTTGATAAAATTGTTAATAATTAGTGATAATTTATAATAATAATTACTCTAACATTTAGACCTAGTGATCTAGACAGAAGGGTGATCTGTACAAAGAAGATAATGAACCGTTGTGTCAAGAATTTGCAGAGTTTTTCGTTTTCACGATGTATTTGAGTCGACAATTGCTCTTCTTGAAGGTCCATTAAAACTCCAATAAACACTTCGAGTCGATACGAAGACAACTTTTTTTCGTTTTCACGATGTATTTGAGTCGACAATTGCTCTTCTTGAAGGTCCATTCGAACTCAAATACACACCTCGAGTCGATATGAAATCTACTTTTTTTGGTTTTCACGATGTATTTGAGTCGACACTTGCTCTTCTTGAAGGTCCATTCGAACTCCAATAAACACTTCGAGTCGATACGAAGACAACTTTTTTTCGTTTTCACGATGTATTTGAGTCGACAATTGCTCTTCTTGAAGGTCCATTCGAACTCAAATACACACCTCGAGTCGATATGAAATCTACTTTTTTTGGTTTTCACGATGTATTTGAGTCGACACTTGCTCTTCTTGAAGGTCCATTCGAACTCAAATAAACACCTCAAGTCTATATGAAGTCAACATTTTTTCGTTTTCGAGATGTGTTTGAGTCGACAATTGCTCTTCTTGAAGGTCCATTCGAACTCAAATAATCACCTCGAGTCGATATGAAATCTACTTTTTTTCGTTTTCACGATGTACCTATTTGAGTCGACAGTTGCTCTTCTTCGAGGTCCATTCGAACTCAAATAAACACCTCGAGTCGATATGAAGTCTACTTTTTTTCGTTTTCACGATGTATTTGATTCGACAATTGCTCTTCTTGAAGGTCCATTCGAACTCAAATAAACACCTCGAGTCTATATGAAGTCAACTTTTTTTCGTTTTCACGATGTATTTGAGTCGACAATTGCTCTTCTTGAAGGTCCATTCGATCTCAAATAAACACCTCGAGTCGATATGAAGTCAACATTTTTTCGTTTTCTCGATGTATTTGAGTCGACAATTGCTCTTCTTTAAGGTCCATTCGAACTCAAATAAACTCCTCGAGTCGATATGAAGTCTACTTGTCTTCGTTTTTACGATGTATTTGAGTCGACAATTGCTCTTCTTGAAGATCCATTCGAACTCAAATAAACACCTCAAGTCTATATGAAGTCAACTTTTTTTCGTTTTCTTGATGTATTCGAGTCGATAGTTGCTCTTCGTGAAGGTCCATTCGAACTCAAATAAACACCTCCAGTCGATATGAAGTCTACTTTTTTTCGTTTTCACGCTGTATTTGAGTCGACAATTGCTTTTCTTGAAGGTCCATTCGAACTCAAATAAACACCTTGAGTCGATAAGGAATCTACTTTTTTTCGTTTTCACGATGTATTTGAGTCGACAATTGCTCTTCTTTAAGGTCCATTCGAACTCAAATAAACACCTCGAGTCGATATGAAGTCAACTTTTTTTCGTTTTCACGATGTATTTCAGTCGACAATTGCTCTTCTTCAAGGTCCATTCGAACTCAAATAAACACCTCGAGTCGATATGAAGTCTACTTTTTTTCGTTTTCTCGATGTATTTGAGTCGACAATTGCTCTTCTTGAAGGTCCATTCGAACTCAAATAAACACCTGGAGTCGATATGAAGTCAACTTTTTTTCGTTTTCACGATGTATTTGAGTCGACAATTGCTCTTCTTGAAGGTCCATTTGAACTCAAATATACACTTCGAGTCGATATGAAGTCAACTTTTTTTCGTTTTCACGATGTATTTGAGTTGACAGTTGCTCTTCTTCAAGGTCCATTCGAACTCAAATAAACACCTCGAGTCGATATGAAGTCTACTTTTTTTCGTTTGCTCGATGTATTTGAGTCGACAATTGTTCTTCTTGAAGGTCCATTCGAACTCAAATATACACTTCGAGTCGATATGAAGTCAACTATTTTTCTTTTTCACGATGTATTTGAGTCGACAATTGCTCTTCTTGAAGGTCCATTCGAACTCAATTAAACACCTCGAGTCGATATGAACTCTACTTTTTTTCGTTTTTACGATGTATTTGAGTCGACAATTGCTCTTCTTGAAGGTCCATTCGAACTCAAATAAACACCTCGAGTCTATATGAAGTGAACTTTTTTTCGTTTTCACGATGTATTTGAGTCGACAGTTGCTCTTCTTCAAGGTCCATTCGAACTCAAATAAACACCTCGAGTCGATATGAAGTCTTCTTTTTTTCGTTTTCACGATGTATTTGAGTCGACAATAGCTCTTCTTTAACACACAGCGTGTTATTTTTTCCCATGAGCGTGTTGAAAGCCGACTTCACGTGGCTTCATCTCAAGTATCAACCACGTTTCTTCATCTTCAAAGTGCTCCAGTTTGAGAACGGAATAGGATATCGAGCTTTTGATTTCACCATCGGTTCAGCGTGAAAAGAATCTTCAAAATGAGGGGTTACTTGTCAGACTGTTTCATTTTGGGAATTTGTGTGTAATTTGGTTTATTTACTGGTTTGGTTTATTTGGTTTAATTTGCGGATTTTGGTTTATTATCTTCGATAATGAACCATTGGAATCGCCCAAAGAAAATAATTTTTTAACCCCCCCTCAAAATTTGTTGGTTTACGTTTCAAGATACGTAGATTCAGAAAATCGAATAAAAACTATAGTTTACCGGGAAGATGACAAAAGGTAGTTTTATTCTGGGCGTCTGAGGGTTGGGTCACATAACTGCCGTTTTCGACACGAAAGATTAGTGTTTTTCCTAAACCTTTGCGCGCTCACTGTGAACGAACGGCTGGTCGCACAAAAATCCAATTGGTCTTAAAAGATTCGTAATTTTTCAGGTCATTCAAAAGTGAACTGAAAATTACACGTTTCAGTTAAATATTTTGAGATATGACAATTTTAAATTTCGTTTTGAACCCCTTCCCCTTGACCTAGGGTTATGAAAAGTTTCGAGGACCATTGTGGGGCTGGTCCAAACCCGGAAACCGAATTTCGTAATTTTAACTCAACGCTAACTGGGCAAAGTGGCACGGACGGCGGACGGCGTGCGGCGTACGGCGTACGGCGTACGGGGGACGGCGTACGGCGGACGGACGGATTTTTTTTTATTCGATTTTCTGAATCTACGTGTCTTGAAACGTAAACCAACAAATTTTGAGGGGGGGTTAAAATTTTTTTTTTCTTTGGGCGATTCCAATGGTTCATTATCGAAGATAATAAACCAAAAACTCTGCAAATTCTTGACACAACGGTTCATTATCTTCTTTGTACAGATCACCCTTCTGTCTAGATCACTAGGTCTAAATGTCTAGATCCTAAATGTTAGATTAATTATTATTGTCAATTATCACTAATTATTAACAATTTTATCAAGTAAGTACCTACTGAAAATTATTATAATTTATTGTTAGGTATTGATAATTCGTATTTATTATTAATAATAATTATTATTAATTATGATTAATTAATACGATATAATTCTGGGGTTTTTAATACTACGTCGGTAATAATTTTTCTATAAAAGAAGTACCTACTAACAAACATTCGAAATTACCTTCATTTCCGTAGCACGAAACGCACCTCAGAACAACAAACTCGACATCACTTAAGCCGTATGATGTTCCAAAGAGCTTGTTAGTATGAAAATGGACCTGTATTTCAACAGTTTGAATCACGATCGGGTTGTGAGGCACAATCTTTGAGCCGTCATTGTGAACGAACGGCTGGTCGTACAAAGCTGCGGATGGTCTTAAAAAATTCTACGGAACAAACTCTATCTAAATATGAAATAAAAAACATACCGTTTGATGGGAATTTTTCGAGATATGGGATTTTCAAAATTTCAAAATTCGTTTTGAACCCCTTCCCCTTGACCTAGGGTTATGAAAAGTTTCGTGGATCATTGTGGGGCTGGTCCAAACCCAGAAACCAAATTTCGTAATTTTAACTCAACGCTAACTGGGCAAAGTGCCTCGGACGGCGGACGGCGGACGGCGGACGGACGGATTTTTTTTTATTCGATTTTCTGAATCTACGTATCTTGAAACGTAAACCAACAAATTTTGAGGGGGGGTTAAAAAAATTTTTTCTTTGGGCAATTCCAATGGTTCATTATCGAAGATAATAAACCAAAAAATTTTATCAAGAACCTACCTAGTGAAAATGATTATAATTTATTGTTAGGTACTAATCATTTGTATTTATTATTAATAATTACTATCATTAATTATGATTAATTAATACGATATAATTCTGAGGTTTTTAATACTACGTCGGTAATAATTTTTCTATAAAAGAAGTACCTACCAACAAACATTCGAAATTACCTTCATTTTCGTAGCACGAAACGTATTTCAGAACAAAAAACTCGACATCACTTTCAACCGTTTGATTCGTGTTGACAGGCTCAACCTTTGAGCCGTCATTGTGAACGAACGGCTAGTCGTACAAAGCTGCGGATGGTCTTAAAAAAATTCTTAGGAATAAACTCTATCTAAATATGAAATAAAACGTCGGTAATAATTTTTCTATAAAAGAAGTACCTACCAACAAACATTCGAAATTACCTTCATTTCCGTAGCACGAAACGCACCTCAGAACAACAAACTCGACATCACTTAAGCCATATGATGTTCCAAAGAGCTTGTTAGTATGAAAATGGACCTGTATTTCAACAGTTTGATTCACGATCGGGTTGTGAGGCACAATCTTTGAGCCGTCATTGTGAACGAACGGCTGGTCGTACAAAGCTGCGGATGGTCTTAAAAAATTCTACGGAACAAACTCTATCTAAATATGAAATAAAAAACATACCGTTTGATGGGAATTTTTCGAGATATGGAATTTTCAAAATTTCAAAATTCGTTTTGAACCCCTTCCCCTTGACCTAGGGTTATGAAAAGTTTCGTGGATCATTGTGGGGCTGGTCCAAACCCAGAAACCAAATTTCGTAATTTTAACTCAACGCTAACTGGGCAAAGTGCCTCGGACGGCGGACGGCGGACGGCGGACGGCGTACGGCGGACGGCGGACAGCGTACGGCGGACGGACGGATTTTTTTTTATTCGATTTTCTGAATCTACGTATCTTGAAACTTAAACCAACAAATTTTGAGGGGGGGTTAAATTTTTTTTTTCTTTGGGCGATTCCAATGGTTCATTATCGAAGATAATAAACCAAAATCCGTCCGTACGCCGTACGCCGTCCGCCGTCCGCGCCACTTTGCCCAGTTAGCGTTGAGTTAAAATTACGAAATTTTTTTTATGGGTTTCGACCAACCCCACAATGGTCCTCGAAACTTTTCATAACCCTAGGTCAAGGGGAAGGGGTTCAAAACGAATTTTGAAATTTTGAAAATTTCATATCTCGAAAAATTCATATAGAACGGAATGTTTTTTATTTCATATTTCGATAGAGTTTGTTCCGTAGAACTTTTTAAGACCATCCGCATTCGAACTCAAATATACACCTCGAGTCGATTTGAAGTCACCTCGAGTCGATTTTTTCGTTTTCACGATGTATTTGAGTCGACAATTGCTCTTCTTGAAGGTCCATTCGAACTCAAATAAACACCTCGAGTCGATATGAAGTCTACTTTTTTTCGTTTTCTCGATGTATTTGAGTCGACAATTGCTCTTCTTTAAGGTCCAATCGAACTCAAATAAACACCTCGAGTCGATAATTCATATTATGAAGTCTACTTTTTTCGTTTTCACAATGTATTTGAGTCGACAATTGCTTTTCTTGAAGGTCCATTTGAACTCAAATATACACTTCGAGTCGATATGAAGTCAACTTTTTTTCGTTTTCACGATGTATTTGAGTCGACAATTGCTCATCTCGAAGGTCCATTCGAACTCAATTAAACACCTCGAGTCGATATGAAGTCAACTTTTTTTCGTTTTCTCGATGTGTTTGAGTCGACAATTGCTCTTCTTGAAGGTCCATTCGAACTCAAATAAACACCTCGAGTGGATATGAAGTCTACTTTTTTTCGTTTTCTCGATGTGTTTGAGACGACAATTGCTCTTCCTGAAGGTCCATTCGAACTCAAATAAACACCTCAAGTCGATATGAAGTCTACTTTTTTCGTTTTCTCGATGTATTTGAGTCGACAATTGCTCTTCTTTAAGGTCCATTCGAACTCAAATAAACACCTCGAGTCGATATGAAGTCTACTTTTTTTCGTTTTCCCGATGTATTTGAGTCGACAATTGCTCTTCTTTAAGGTCCAATCGAACTCAAATAAACACCTCGAGTCGATATGAAGTCAACTTTTTTTCGTTTTCACGATGTATTTGAGTCGACAATTGCTATTCTTCAAGGTCCATTCGAACTCGAATATACACCTCGAGTCAATATGAAGTCAATTTTTAATCGTTTTCTCGATGTATTTGAGTCGACAATTGCTCTTCTTGAAGGTCCATTCGAACTCAAGTAAACACCTCGTGTCGATATGAAGTCAACTTTTTTTCGTTTTCATGATGTATTCGAGTCGACATTTGGTCTTCTTGAAGGTCCATTCGAACTCAATTAAACGATGGAGTCGATATGAAGTCAACTTTTTTTCGTTTTCACGATGTATTTGAGTCGACAATTGCTCTTCTTGAAGGTCCATTCGAACTCAAATATACACCTCGAGTCGATATGAAGTCTTCTTTTTTTCGTTTTCACGATGTATTTGAGTCGACAATTGCTCTTCTTGAAGGTCCATTCGAACTCAAATAAACACCTCGAGTCGATATGAAGTCTACTTTTTTTCGTTTTTCCGATGTATTTGAGTCGACAATTGCTCTTCTTCAAGGTCCAATCGAACTCAAATAAACACCTCGAGTCGATATGAAGTCTACTTTTTTCGTTTTCACGATGTATTTGAGTCGACAATTGCTCTTCTTGAAGGTCCATTCGAACTCAAATAAACACCTCGAGTCGATATGAATTCAACATTTTTTCGTTTTCTCGATGTATTTGAGTCGACAATTGCTCTTCTTGAAGGTCCATCCGAACTCAAATAAACACCTCGAGTCTATATGAAGTGAACTTTTTTTGGTTTCACGATGTATTTGAGTCGAAAGTTGCTCTTCTTGAAGGTCCATTCGAACTCAAATAAACACCTTGAGTCGATATGAAGTCAACTTCTTTTCGTTTTCACGATGTAATTGAGTCGACAATTGCTCTTCTTGAAGGTCCATTCGAACTCAAATAAACACCTCGAGTCGATATGAATTCAACATTTTTTCGTTTTCTCGATGTATTTGAGTCGACAATTGCTCTTCTTGAAGGTCCATCCGAACTCAAATAAACACCTCGAGTCTATATGAAGTGAACTTTTTTTGGTTTCACGATGTATTTGAGTCGACAGTTGCTCTTCTTGAAGGTCCATTCGAACTCAAATAAACACAACGAGTCGATATGAAGTCTACTTTTTTTCGTTTTCTCGATGTATTTGAGTCGACAATTGCTCTTCTTTAAGGTCCATTCGAACTCACATAAACACCTCGAGTCGATATGAAGTCTACTTTTTTCGTTTTCACGATGTATTTGAGTCGACAATTGCTTTTCTTGAAGGTCCATTTGAACTCAAATATACACTTCGAGTCGATATGAAGTCTACTTTTTTCGTTTTCACGATGTATTTGAGTCGACAATTGCTTTTCTTGAAGGTCCATTTGAACTCAAATATACACTTCGAGTCGATATGAAGTCAACTTTTTTTCGTTTTCACGATGTATTTGAGTCGACAATTGCTCATCTCGAAGGTCCATTCGAACTCAATTAAACACCTCGAGTCGATATGAAGTCAACTTTTTTTCGTTTTCTCGATGTGTTTGAGTCGACAATTGCTCTTCTTGAAGGTCCATTCGAACTCAAATAAACACCTCGAGTCTATATGAAGTGAACTTTTTTTCGTTTTCACGATGTACCTATTTGAGTCGACAGTTGCTCTTCTTCGAGGTCCATTCGAACTCAAATAAACACCTCGAGTCGATATGAAGTCTACTTTTTTTCGTTTTCACGATGTATTTGAGTCGACAATTGCTCTTCTTGAAGGTCCATTCGAACTCAAATAAACACCTCGAGTCTATATGAAGTCAACTTTTTTTCGTTTTCACGATGTATTTGAGTCGACAATTGCTCTTCTTGAAGGTCCATTCGAACTCAAATAAATACCTCGAGTCGATATGAAGTCAACATTTTTTCGTTTTCTCGATGTATTTGAGTCGACAATTGCTCTTCTTTAAGGTCCATTCGAACTCAAATAAACACCTCGAGTCGATATGAAGTCTACTTTTTTTCGTTTTCTCGATGTGTTTGAGTCGACAATTGCTCTTCTTGAAGGTCCATTCGAACTCAAATAAACACCTCGAGTCTATATGAAGTGAACTTTTTTTCGTTTTCACGATGTACCTATTTGAGTCGACAGTTGCTCTTCTTCGAGGTCCATTCGAACTCAAATAAACACCTCGAGTCGATATGAAGTCTACTTTTTTTCGTTTTCACGATGTATTTGATTCGACAATTGCTCTTCTTGAAGGTCCATTCGAACTCAAATAAACACCTCGAGTCTATATGAAGTGAACTTTTTTTCGTTTTCACGATGTATTTGAGTCGACAATTGCTCTTCTTGAAGGTCCATTCGAACTCAAATAAACACCTCGAGTCGATATGAAGTCTACTTTTCTTCGTTTTTACGATGTATTTGAGTCGACAATTGCTCTTCTTGAAGATCCATTCGAACTCAACTAAACACCTCAAGTCTTTATGAAGTCAACTTTTTTTCGTTTTCTTGATGTATTCGAGTCGATAGTTGCTCTTCGTGAAGGTCCATTCGAACTCAAATAAACACCTCCAGTCGATATGAAGTCTACTTTTTTTCGTTTTCTCGATGTATTTGAGTCGACACTTGCTCTTCTTGAAGGTCCATTCGAACTCAAATAAACACATCGAGTCGATATGAAGTCTACTTTTTTTCGTTTTCACGATGTATTTGAGTCGACAATTGCTCTTCTTTAAGGTCCATTCGAACTCAAATAAACACCTCGAGTCGATATGAAGTCTACTTTTTTTCGTTTTCCCGATGTATTCGAGTCGACAATTGCTCTTCTTTAAGGTCCAATCGAACTCAAATAAACACCTCGAGTCGATATGAAGTCTACTTTTTGGTTTATTATCTTCGATAATGAACCATTGGAATCGCCCAAAGAAAAAAAAAATTTAACCCCCCCTCAAAATTTGTTGGTTTACGTTTCAAGATACGTAGATTCAGAAAATCGAATAAAAAAAAATCCGTCCGTCCGCCGTACGCCGTCCGCCGTCCGCCGTACGCCG
This sequence comes from Stenodema calcarata, assembly GCA_963920205.1. Lineage (NCBI taxonomy): Eukaryota > Metazoa > Arthropoda > Insecta > Hemiptera > Miridae > Stenodema > Stenodema calcarata. Next base: position 1,720,689 of record OY986054.1, read on the forward strand.
TCCGCCGTCCGCCGTCCGCCGTCCGAGGCACTTTGCCCAGTTAGCGTTGAGTTAAAATTACGAAATTTGGTTTCTGGGTTTGGACCAGCCCCACAATGATCCACGAAACTTTTCATAACCATAGGTCAAGGGGAAGAGGTTCAAAACGAATTTTGAAATGTTGAAAATTCCATATCTCGAAAAATTCCCATCAAACGGTATGTTTTTTATTTCATATTTAGATAGAGTTTGTTCCGTAGAATTTTTTAAGACCATCTGCAGCTTTGTACGACCAGCCGTTCGTTCACAATGACGGCTCAAAGATTGTGCCTCACAACCCGATCGTGAATCAAACTGTTGAAATACAGGTCCATTTTCATACTAACAAGCTCTTTGGAACATCATATGGCTTAGTGATGTCGAGTTTGTTGTTCTGAGGTGCGTTTCGTGCTACGGAAATGAAGGTAATTTCGAATGTTTGTTAGTAGGTACTTCTTTTATAGAAAAATTATTACCGACGTAGTATTAAAAACCCCAGAATTATATCGTATTAATTAATCATAATTAATAATAATTATTATTAATAATAAATACGAATTATCAATACCTAACAATAAATTATAATAATTTTCAGTAGGTTTATTTCATATTTAGATAGAGTTTGTTCCGTAGAATTTTTTAAGACCATCCGCAGCTTTGTACGACCAGCCGTTCGTTCACAATGACGGCTCAAAGGTTGAGCCTGTCGACGCGATCTTGAATCAAACGGTTGAAATACAGGTCGATTAAATACAGGTCGACTCGATTTTCATACTAACTAGCTGTTTAGAACATCATATGGTTTTAGTGATGTCGAGTTTGTTGTTCTGAGGTACGTTTCGTGCTACGGAAATGAAGGTAATTTCGAAGGTTTGTTGGTAGGTAGGTACATATTTCTTTTATAGAAAAATTAAAAAGTATTAAAAACCCTAGAATTATATCGTATTAATTAAATACAAATTATTAACATTTAACAATAAATTATAATAATTTTTGCTAGGTATCTACTTGATAAACTTATTAATAATTAGTGATAATTCATAATAATAATTAATCTAACATTCAATGTTAATCTAAATTAATCTAAATTTTAGGATCTAGACATTTAGAACTAGTGATCTAGACAGAAGGGTGATCTGTAAATTCTTGACACAACGGTTCATTATCTTCTTTGCACAGATCAACCTTCTGTCTAGATCACTAGGTCTAAATGTCTAGATCCTAAATGTTAGATTAATTATTATTATCAACTATTTCTCATTGCAAACCTGTTCATTGTGTACCCAAGATCCTTCCCTAAAACACCTGGCAGCGGGAAATATTATTCAACATGGTTTGAAAAGGGAAAAACAAGTTTTGTAAAAAATCCCAATGCTCTAGGTAGTAGTCGATACCAGTGACCAACATTTTCTTCAGTAGTCGACATGGTTTTGCACTAGTAGTCGACCTACATGTGTTAGAAGTCGACAGTATCACTTGAGTCAGTAGTCGACAGGTTTCGTCATTCCATCGTTTTCGAATTTTACGACATCTAAATAAAATACATTCAACTGTGAATCGGAACTTGAAAATAGATTAATAAGATGTAATAAAGTAGTTATCAGACTTTTTATTTGCAAACAGCTCATTATCAGTCTCAAATTGCAATAAGTACTTAAGTAAAAAGGTATGAAAACAATAGTCGAAAACTCATTGTCAGAAAATTGACATTACAGTTGGGCTTAGGTACCTATTTACATATTTTTTTGACATTTTCATGTCTTTGCTTTGGCACATGAACTGAAACGGGAAAAATTTGTTCCCTTGATTCACCCTTTCCCTCAGATCACGTCAGAACACAAGCGACCGGCGGGCCATTACGTCAGAGCCTATGACGCACGAGCGTATGACGTAAGACGGCTGGCAGGAGGCCAACAAGTACGTCAGAGTCTATGACGCACGAGCGTATGACGTAAGACGGCTGGCAAAAGGCCAACAAGTACGTCAGAGCCTATGACGCACGAGCGTATGACGTAAGACGGCTGGCAAGAGGCCACTAGTGCGTCAGAGCCTATGACGCACGAGCGTATGACGTAAGACGGCTAGCAGGAGGCTCACTAGTGCGTCAGAGCCTGTGACGCACGAGCGTATGACGTAAGACGGCTGGCAGGTGGCCAACAAGTACGTCAGAGCCTATGACGCACGAGCGTATGACGTAAGACGGCTGGCAGGAGACTAACTAGTGTGTCAGAAGCTATGACGCACGAGCGTCAAGGGGAAGGGGTTCAAAACGAATTTTGGTACGACATGGTATGACTATGGTATGGTATATTATTGTATGTATGTTTTAGTATAGTACAGTACGGTATGATAGGAAAGAAATGGTATGAGTACGGTGAGAATATGGTATGGTGCCGATTTGCAACACAGTCTGGTATAGACAGAAGGGTGATCTGCACAAGGAAGATAATAAACCGTTGTGTCAAGAATTTGCAGAGTTTTTCGTTTTCACGATGTATTTGAGTCGACAATTGCTTTTCCTAAAGGTCCATTTGAACTCAAATATACACTTCGAGTCGATATGAAGTCAACTTTTTTTCGTTTTCACGATGTATTTGAGTCGACAATTGCTCATCTCGAAGGTCCATTCGAACTCGAATATACACCTCGAGTCGATATGAAGTCAACTTTTTTTCGTTTTCTCGATGTATTTGTGTCGACAATTGCTCTTCTTGAAGGTCCAATCGAACTCAAATAAACACCTCGAGTCGATATGAAGTCTACTTTTTTTCGTTTTCTCGATGTGTTTGAGACGACAATTGCTCTTCTTGAAGGTCCATTCGAACTCAAATAAACACCTCGAGTCGATATGAAGTCTACTTTTTTTCGTTTTCTCGATGTGTTTGAGACGACAATTGCTCTTCTTGAAGGTCCATTCGAACTCAAATAAACACCTTGAGTCGATATGAAGTTAACTTCTTTTCGTTTTCACGATGTATTTGAGTCGACAATTGCTCTTCTTGAAGGTCCATTCGAACTCAAATAAACACCTCGAGTGGATATGAAGTCTACTTTTTTTCGTTTTCTCGATGTGTTTGAGACGACAATTGCTCTTCCTGAAGGTCCATTCGAACTCAAATAAACACCTCGAGTCGATATGAAGTCTACTTTTTTTCGTTTTCTCGATGTATTTGAGTCGACAATTGCTCTTCTTTAAGGTCCATTCGAACTCAAATAAACACCTCGAGTCGATATGAAGTCTACTTTTTTTCGTTTTCCCGATGTATTTGAGTCGACAATTGCTCTTCTTTAAGGTCCAATCGAACTCAAATAAACACCTCGAGTCGATATGAAGTCAACTTTTTTTCGTTTTCACGATGTATTTGAGTCGACAATTGCTATTCTTCAAGGTCCATTCGAACTCGAATATACACCTCGAGTCGATATGAAGTCAATTTTTTTTCGTTTTCTCGATGTATTTGAGTCGACAATTGCTCTTCTTGAAGGTCCATTCGAACTCAAGTAAACACCTCGTGTCGATATGAAGTCAACTTTTTTTCGTTTTCATGATGTATTCGAGTCGACATTTGGTCTTCTTGAAGGTCCATTCGAACTCAATTAAACGATGGAGTCGATATGAAGTCAACTTTTTTTCGTTTTCACGATGTATTTGAGTCGACAATTGCTCTTCTTGAAGGTCCATTCGAACTCAAATATACACCTCGAGTCGATATGAAGTCTTCTTTTTTTCGTTTTCACGATGTATTTGAGTCGACAATTGCTCTTCTTGAAGGTCCATTCGAACTCAAATAAACACCTCGAGTCGATATGAAGTCTACTTTTTTTCGTTTTTCCGATGTATTTGAGTCGGCAATTGCTCTTCTTCAAGGTCCAATCGAACTCAAATAAACACCTCGAGTCGATATGAAGTCTACTTTTTTCGTTTTCACGATGTATTTGAGTCGACAATTGCTCTTCTTGACGGTCCATTCGAACTCAAATAAACACCTCGAGTCGATATGAATTCAACATTTTTTCGTTTTCTCGATGTATTTGAGTCGACAATTGCTCTTCTTGAAGGTCCATCCGAACTCAAATAAACACCTCGAGTCTATATGAAGTGAACTTTTTTTGGTTTCACGATGTATTTGAGTCGACAGTTGCTCTTCTTGAAGGTCCATTCGAACTCAAATAAACACCTTGAGTCGATATGAAGTCAACTTCTTTTCGTTTTCACGATGTAATTGAGTCGACAATTGCTCTTCTTGAAGGTCCATTCGAACTCAAATAAACACGTCGAGTCGATATGAATTCAACATTTTTTCGTTTTCTCGATGTATTTGAGTCGACAATTGCTCTTCTTGAAGGTCCATCCGAACTCAAATAAACACCTCGAGTCTATATGAAGTGAACTTTTTTTGGTTTCACGATGTATTTGAGTCGACAGTTGCTCTTCTTGAAGGTCCATTCGAACTCAAATAAACACCTTGAGTCAATATGAAGTCAACTTCTTTTCGTTTTCACGATGTATTTGAGTCGACAATTGCTCTTCTTGAAGGTCCATTCGAACTCAAAAATACACCTCGAGTCGATATGAAGCCAACTTTTTTTCGTTTTCACGATGTATTTGAGTCGACAATTGCTCTTCTTGAAGGTCCATTCGAACTCAAATATACACCTCGAGTCGATATGAAGTCAACTTTTTTTCGTTTGCACGATGTATTTGAGTCGACAATTGCTCTTCTTGAAGGTCCATTCGAACTCAAATAAACACAACGAGTCGATATGAAGTCTACTTTTTTTCGTTTTCTCGATGTATTTGAGTCGACAATTGCTCTTCTTTAAGGTCCATTCGAACTCACATAAACACCTCGAGTCGATATGAAGTCTACTTTTTTCGTTTTCACGATGTATTTGAGTCGACAATTGCTTTTCTTGAAGGTCCATTTGAACTCAAATATACACTTCGAGTCGATATGAAGTCTACTTTTTTCGTTTTCACGATGTATTTGAGTCGACAATTGCTTCTCTTGAAGGTCCATTTGAACTCAAATATACACTTCGAGTCGATATGAAGTCAACTTTTTTTCGTTTTCACGATGTATTTGAGTCGACAATTGCTCATCTCGAAGGTCCATTCGAACTCAATTAAACACCTCGAGTCGATATGAAGTCAACTTTTTTTCGTTTTCTCGATGTGTTTGAGTCGACAATTGCTCTTCTTGAAGGTCCATTCGAACTCAAATAAACACCTCGAGTCTATATGAAGTGAACTTTTTTTCGTTTTCACGATGTACCTATTTGAGTCGACAGTTGCTCTTCTTCGAGGTCCATTCGAACTCAAATAAACACCTCGAGTCGATATGAAGTCTACTTTTTTTCGTTTTCACGATGTATTTGAGTCGACAATTGCTCTTCTTGAAGGTCCATTCGAACTCAAATAAACACCTCGAGTCTATATGAAGTCAACTTTTTTTCGTTTTCACGATGTATTTGAGTCGACAATTGCTCTTCTTGAAGGTCCATTCGAACTCAAATAAATACCTCGAGTCGATATGAAGTCAACATTTTTTCGTTTTCTCGATGTATTTGAGTCGACAATTGCTCTTCTTTAAGGTCCATTCGAACTCAAATAAACACCTCGAGTCGATATGAAGTCTACTTTTCTTCGTTTTTACGATGTATTTGAGTCGACAATTGCTCTTCTTGAAGATCCATTCGAACTCAAATAAACACCTCAAGTCTATATGAAGTCAACTTTTTTTCGTTTTCTTGATGTATTCGAGTCGATAGTTGCTCTTCTTGAAGGTCCATTCGAACTCAAATAAACACCTCGAGTCTATATGAAGGCTACTTTTTTTCGTTTTCTCGATGTGTTTGAGTCGACAATTGCTCTTCTTGAAGGTCCATTCGAACTCAAATAAACACCTCGAGTCGATATGAAGTCTACTTTTTTTCGTTTTCACGATGTATTTGAGTCGACAATTGCTCTTCTTGAAGGTCCATTCGAACTCAAATAAACACCTCGAGTCTATATGAAGTCAACATTTTTTCGTTTTCACGATGTATTTGAGTCGACAATTGCTCATCTCGAAGGTCCATTCGAACTCAATTAAACACCTCGAGTCGATATGAAGTCAACTTTTTTTCGTTTTCTCGATGTGTTTGAGTCGACAATTGCTCTTCTTGAAGGTCCATTCGAACTCAAATAAACACCTCGAGTCTATATGAAGTGAACTTTTTTTCGTTTTCACGATGTACCTATTTGAGTCGACAGTTGCTCTTCTTCGAGGTCCATTCGAACTCAAATAAACACCTCGAGTCGATATGAAGTCTACTTTTTTTCGTTTTCACGATGTATTTGATTCGACAATTGCTCTTCTTGAAGGTCCATTCGAACTCAAATAAACACCTCGAGTCTATATGAAGTGAACTTTTTTTCGTTTTCACGATGTATTTGAGTCGACAATTGCTCTTCTTGAAGGTCCATTCGAACTCAAATAAATACCTCGAGTCGATATGAAGTCAACATTTTTTCGTTTTCTCGATGTATTTGAGTCGACAATTGCTCTTCTTTAAGGTCCATTCGAACTCAAATAAACACCTTGAGTCGATATGAAGTCAACTTCTTTTCGTTTTCACGATGTAATTGAGTCGACAATTGCTCTTCTTGAAGGTCCATTCGAACTCAAATAAACACCTCGAGTCGATATGAATTCAACATTTTTTCGTTTTCTCGATGTATTTGAGTCGACAATTGCTCTTCTTGAAGGTCCATCCGAACTCAAATAAACACCTCGAGTCTATATGAAGTGAACTTTTTTTGGTTTCACGATGTATTTGAGTCGACAGTTGCTCTTCTTGAAGGTCCATTCGAACTCAAATAAACACAACGAGTCGATATGAAGTCTACTTTTTTTCGTTTTCTCGATGTATTTGAGTCGACAATTGCTCTTCTTTAAGGTCCATTCGAACTCACATAAACACCTCGAGTCGATATGAAGTCTACTTTTTTCGTTTTCACGATGTATTTGAGTCGACAATTGCTTTTCTTGAAGGTCCATTTGAACTCAAATATACACTTCGAGTCGATATGAAGTCTACTTTTTTCGTTTTCACGATGTATTTGAGTCGACAATTGCTTTTCTTGAAGGTCCATTTGAACTCAAATATACACTTCGAGTCGATATGAAGTCAACTTTTTTTCGTTTTCACGATGTATTTGAGTCGACAATTGCTCATCTCGAAGGTCCATTCGAACTCAATTAAACACCTCGAGTCGATATGAAGTCAACTTTTTTTCGTTTTCTCGATGTGTTTGAGTCGACAATTGCTCTTCTTGAAGGTCCATTCGAACTCAAATAAACACCTCGAGTCTATATGAAGTGAACTTTTTTTCGTTTTCACGATGTACCTATTTGAGTCGACAGTTGCTCTTCTTCGAGGTCCATTCGAACTCAAATAAACACCTCGAGTCGATATGAAGTCTACTTTTTTTCGTTTTCACGATGTATTTGAGTCGACAATTGCTCTTCTTGAAGGTCCATTCGAACTCAAATAAACACCTCGAGTCTATATGAAGTCAACTTTTTTTCGTTTTCACGATGTATTTGAGTCGACAATTGCTCTTCTTGAAGGTCCATTCGAACTCAAATAAATACCTCGAGTCGATATGAAGTCAACATTTTTTCGTTTTCTCGATGTATTTGAGTCGACAATTGCTCTTCTTTAAGGTCCATTCGAACTCAAATAAACACCTCGAGTCGATATGAAGTCTACTTTTCTTCGTTTTTACGATGTATTTGAGTCGACAATTGCTCTTCTTGAAGATCCATTCGAACTCAAATAAACACCTCAAGTCTATATGAAGTCAACTTTTTTTCGTTTTCTTGATGTATTCGAGTCGATAGTTGCTCTTCTTGAAGGTCCATTCGAACTCAAATAAACACCTCGAGTCTATATGAAGGCTACTTTTTTTCGTTTTCTCGATGTGTTTGAGTCGACAATTGCTCTTCTTGAAGGTCCATTCGAACTCAAATAAACACCTCGAGTCGATATGAAGTCTACTTTTTTTCGTTTTCACGATGTATTTGAGTCGACAATTGCTCTTCTTGAAGGTCCATTCGAACTCAAATAAACACCTCGAGTCTATATGAAGTCAACATTTTTTCGTTTTCACGATGTATTTGAGTCGACAATTGCTCATCTCGAAGGTCCATTCGAACTCAATTAAACACCTCGAGTCGATATGAAGTCAACTTTTTTTCGTTTTCTCGATGTGTTTGAGTCGACAATTGCTCTTCTTGAAGGTCCATTCGAACTCAAATAAACACCTCGAGTCTATATGAAGTGAACTTTTTTTCGTTTTCACGATGTACCTATTTGAGTCGACAGTTGCTCTTCTTCGAGGTCCATTCGAACTCAAATAAACACCTCGAGTCGATATGAAGTCTACTTTTTTTCGTTTTCACGATGTATTTGAGTCGACAATTGCTCTTCTTGAAGGTCCATTCGAACTCAAATAAACACCTCGAGTCTATATGAAGTCAACTTTTTTTCGTTTTCACGATGTATTTGAGTCGACAATTGCTCTTCTTGAAGGTCCATTCGAACTCAAATAAATACCTCGAGTCGATATGAAGTCAACATTTTTTCGTTTTCTCGATGTATTTGAGTCGACAATTGCTCTTCTTTAAGGTCCATTCGAACTCAAATAAACACCTCGAGTCGATATGAAGTCTACTTTTCTTCGTTTTTACGATGTATTTGAGTCGACAATTGCTCTTCTTGAAGATCCATTCGAACTCAAATAAACACCTCAAGTCTATATGAAGTCAACTTTTTTTCGTTTTCTTGATGTATTCGAGTCGATAGTTGCTCTTCTTGAAGGTCCATTCGAACTCAAATAAACACCTCGAGTCTATATGAAGGCTACTTTTTTTCGTTTTCTCGATGTGTTTGAGTCGACAATTGCTCTTCTTGAAGGTCCATTCGAACTCAAATAAACACCTCGAGTCGATATGAAGTCTACTTTTTTTCGTTTTCACGATGTATTTGAGTCGACAATTGCTCTTCTTGAAGGTCCATTCGAACTCAAATAAACACCTCGAGTCTATATGAAGTCAACATTTTTTCGTTTTCACGATGTATTTGAGTCGACAATTGCTCATCTCGAAGGTCCATTCGAACTCAATTAAACACCTCGAGTCGATATGAAGTCAACTTTTTTTCGTTTTCTCGATGTGTTTGAGTCGACAATTGCTCTTCTTGAAGGTCCATTCGAACTCAAATAAACACCTCGAGTCTATATGAAGTGAACTTTTTTTCGTTTTCACGATGTACCTATTTGAGTCGACAGTTGCTCTTCTTCGAGGTCCATTCGAACTCAAATAAACACCTCGAGTCGATATGAAGTCTACTTTTTTTCGTTTTCACGATGTATTTGATTCGACAATTGCTCTTCTTGAAGGTCCATTCGAACTCAAATAAACACCTCGAGTCTATATGAAGTGAACTTTTTTTCGTTTTCACGATGTATTTGAGTCGACAATTGCTCTTCTTGAAGGTCCATTCGAACTCAAATAAACACCTCGAGTCGATATGAAGTCTACTTTTCTTCGTTTTTACGATGTATTTGAGTCGGCAATTGCTCTTCTTGAAGATCCATTCGAACTCAACTAAACACCTCAAGTCTTTATGAAGTCAACTTTTTTTCGTTTTCTTGATGTATTCGAGTCGATAGTTGCTCTTCGTGAAGGTCCATTCGAACTCAAATAAACACCTCCAGTCGATATGAAGTCTACTTTTTTTCGTTTTCTCGATGTATTTGAGTCGACACTTGCTCTTCTTGAAGGTCCATTCGAACTCAAATAAACACATCGAGTCGATATGAAGTCTACTTTTTTTCGTTTTCACGATGTATTTGAGTCGACAATTGCTCTTCTTTAAGGTCCATTCGAACTCAAATAAACACCTCGAGTCGATATGAAGTCTACTTTTTTTCGTTTTCCCGATGTATTCGAGTCGACAATTGCTCTTCTTTAAGGTCCAATCGAACTCAAATAAACACCTCGAGTCGATATGAAGTCTACTTTTTGGTTTATTATCTTCGATAATGAACCATTGGAATCGCCCAAAGAAAAAAAAAATTTAACCCCCCCTCAAAATTTGTTGGTTTACGTTTCAAGATACGTAGATTCAGAAAATCGAATAAAAAAAAATCCGTCCGTCCGCCGTACGCCGTCCGCCGTCCGCCGTACGCCGTCCGCCGTCCGCCGTCCGCCGTCCGCCGTCCGAGGCACTTTGCCCAGTTAGCGTTGAGTTAAAATTACGAAATTTGGTTTCTGGGTTTGGACCAGCCCCACAATGATCCACGAAACTTTTCATAACCATAGGTCAAGGGGAAGAGGTTCAAAACGAATTTTGAAATGTTGAAAATTCCATATCTCGAAAAATTCCCATCAAACGGTATGTTTTTTATTTCATATTTAGATAGAGTTTGTTCCGTAGAATTTTTTAAGACCATCTGCAGCTTTGTACGACCAGCCGTTCGTTCACAATGACGGCTCAAAGATTGTGCCTCACAACCCGATCGTGAATCAAACTGTTGAAATACAGGTCCATTTTCATACTAACAAGCTCTTTGGAACATCATATGGCTTAGTGATGTCGAGTTTGTTGTTCTGAGGTGCGTTTCGTGCTACGGAAATGAAGGTAATTTCGAATGTTTGTTAGTAGGTACTTCTTTTATAGAAAAATTATTACCGACGTAGTATTAAAAACCCCAGAATTATATCGTATTAATTAATCATAATTAATAATAATTATTATTAATAATAAATACGAATTATCAATACCTAACAATAAATTATAATAATTTTCAGTAGGTTTATTTCATATTTAGATAGAGTTTGTTCCGTAGAATTTTTTAAGACCATCCGCAGCTTTGTACGACCAGCCGTTCGTTCACAATGACGGCTCAAAGGTTGAGCCTGTCGACGCGATCTTGAATCAAACGGTTGAAATACAGGTCGATTAAATACAGGTCGACTCGATTTTCATACTAACTAGCTGTTTAGAACATCATATGGTTTTAGTGATGTCGAGTTTGTTGTTCTGAGGTACGTTTCGTGCTACGGAAATGAAGGTAATTTCGAAGGTTTGTTGGTAGGTAGGTACATATTTCTTTTATAGAAAAATTAAAAAGTATTAAAAACCCTAGAATTATATCGTATTAATTAAATACAAATTATTAACATTTAACAATAAATTATAATAATTTTTGCTAGGTATCTACTTGATAAACTTATTAATAATTAGTGATAATTCATAATAATAATTAATCTAACATTCAATGTTAATCTAAATTAATCTAAATTTTAGGATCTAGACATTTAGAACTAGTGATCTAGACAGAAGGGTGATCTGTAAATTCTTGACACAACGGTTCATTATCTTCTTTGCACAGATCAACCTTCTGTCTAGATCACTAGGTCTAAATGTCTAGATCCTAAATGTTAGATTAATTATTATTATCAACTATTTCTCATTGCAAACCTGTTCATTGTGTACCCAAGATCCTTCCCTAAAACACCTGGCAGCGGGAAATATTATTCAACATGGTTTGAAAAGGGAAAAACAAGTTTTGTAAAAAATCCCAATGCTCTAGGTAGTAGTCGATACCAGTGACCAACATTTTCTTCAGTAGTCGACATGGTTTTGCACTAGTAGTCGACCTACATGTGTTAGAAGTCGACAGTATCACTTGAGTCAGTAGTCGACAGGTTTCGTCATTCCATCGTTTTCGAATTTTACGACATCTAAATAAAATACATTCAACTGTGAATCGGAACTTGAAAATAGATTAATAAGATGTAATAAAGTAGTTATCAGACTTTTTATTTGCAAACAGCTCATTATCAGTCTCAAATTGCAATAAGTACTTAAGTAAAAAGGTATGAAAACAATAGTCGAAAACTCATTGTCAGAAAATTGACATTACAGTTGGGCTTAGGTACCTATTTACATATTTTTTTGACATTTTCATGTCTTTGCTTTGGCACATGAACTGAAACGGGAAAAATTTGTTCCCTTGATTCACCCTTTCCCTCAGATCACGTCAGAACACAAGCGACCGGCGGGCCATTACGTCAGAGCCTATGACGCACGAGCGTATGACGTAAGACGGCTGGCAGGAGGCCAACAAGTACGTCAGAGTCTATGACGCACGAGCGTATGACGTAAGACGGCTGGCAAAAGGCCAACAAGTACGTCAGAGCCTATGACGCACGAGCGTATGACGTAAGACGGCTGGCAAGAGGCCACTAGTGCGTCAGAGCCTATGACGCACGAGCGTATGACGTAAGACGGCTAGCAGGAGGCTCACTAGTGCGTCAGAGCCTATGACGCACGAGCGTATGACGTAAGACGGCTGGCAGGTGGCCAACAAGTACGTCAGAGCCTATGACGCACGAGCGTATGACGTAAGACGGCTGGCAGGAGACTAACTAGTGTGTCAGAAGCTATGACGCACGAGCGTCAAGGGGAAGGGGTTCAAAACGAATTTTGGTACGACATGGTATGACTATGGTATGGTATATTATTGTATGTATGTTTTAGTATAGTACAGTACGGTATGATAGGAAAGAAATGGTATGAGTACGGTGAGAATATGGTATGGTGCCGATTTGCAACACAGTCTGGTATAGACAGAAGGGTGATCTGCACAAGGAAGATAATAAACCGTTGTGTCAAGAATTTGCAGAGTTTTTCGTTTTCACGATGTATTTGAGTCGACAATTGCTTTTCCTAAAGGTCCATTTGAACTCAAATATACACTTCGAGTCGATATGAAGTCAACTTTTTTTCGTTTTCACGATGTATTTGAGTCGACAATTGCTCATCTCGAAGGTCCATTCGAACTCGAATATACACCTCGAGTCGATATGAAGTCAACTTTTTTTCGTTTTCTCGATGTATTTGTGTCGACAATTGCTCTTCTTGAAGGTCCAATCGAACTCAAATAAACACCTCGAGTCGATATGAAGTCTACTTTTTTTCGTTTTCTCGATGTGTTTGAGACGACAATTGCTCTTCTTGAAGGTCCATTCGAACTCAAATAAACACCTCGAGTCGATATGAAGTCTACTTTTTTTCGTTTTCTCGATGTGTTTGAGACGACAATTGCTCTTCTTGAAGGTCCATTCGAACTCAAATAAACACCTTGAGTCGATATGAAGTTAACTTCTTTTCGTTTTCACGATGTATTTGAGTCGACAATTGCTCTTCTTGAAGGTCCATTCGAACTCAAATAAACACCTCGAGTGGATATGAAGTCTACTTTTTTTCGTTTTCTCGATGTGTTTGAGACGACAATTGCTCTTCCTGAAGGTCCATTCGAACTCAAATAAACACCTCGAGTCGATATGAAGTCTACTTTTTTTCGTTTTCTCGATGTATTTGAGTCGACAATTGCTCTTCTTTAAGGTCCATTCGAACTCAAATAAACACCTCGAGTCGATATGAAGTCTACTTTTTTTCGTTTTCCCGATGTATTTGAGTCGACAATTGCTCTTCTTTAAGGTCCAATCGAACTCAAATAAACACCTCGAGTCGATATGAAGTCAACTTTTTTTCGTTTTCACGATGTATTTGAGTCGACAATTGCTATTCTTCAAGGTCCATTCGAACTCGAATATACACCTCGAGTCGATATGAAGTCAATTTTTTTTCGTTTTCTCGATGTATTTGAGTCGACAATTGCTCTTCTTGAAGGTCCATTCGAACTCAAGTAAACACCTCGTGTCGATATGAAGTCAACTTTTTTTCGTTTTCATGATGTATTCGAGTCGACATTTGGTCTTCTTGAAGGTCCATTCGAACTCAATTAAACGATGGAGTCGATATGAAGTCAACTTTTTTTCGTTTTCACGATGTATTTGAGTCGACAATTGCTCTTCTTGAAGGTCCATTCGAACTCAAATATACACCTCGAGTCGATATGAAGTCTTCTTTTTTTCGTTTTCACGATGTATTTGAGTCGACAATTGCTCTTCTTGAAGGTCCATTCGAACTCAAATAAACACCTCGAGTCGATATGAAGTCTACTTTTTTTCGTTTTTCCGATGTATTTGAGTCGGCAATTGCTCTTCTTCAAGGTCCAATCGAACTCAAATAAACACCTCGAGTCGATATGAAGTCTACTTTTTTCGTTTTCACGATGTATTTGAGTCGACAATTGCTCTTCTTGACGGTCCATTCGAACTCAAATAAACACCTCGAGTCGATATGAATTCAACATTTTTTCGTTTTCTCGATGTATTTGAGTCGACAATTGCTCTTCTTGAAGGTCCATCCGAACTCAAATAAACACCTCGAGTCTATATGAAGTGAACTTTTTTTGGTTTCACGATGTATTTGAGTCGACAGTTGCTCTTCTTGAAGGTCCATTCGAACTCAAATAAACACCTTGAGTCGATATGAAGTCAACTTCTTTTCGTTTTCACGATGTAATTGAGTCGACAATTGCTCTTCTTGAAGGTCCATTCGAACTCAAATAAACACGTCGAGTCGATATGAATTCAACATTTTTTCGTTTTCTCGATGTATTTGAGTCGACAATTGCTCTTCTTGAAGGTCCATCCGAACTCAAATAAACACCTCGAGTCTATATGAAGTGAACTTTTTTTGGTTTCACGATGTATTTGAGTCGACAGTTGCTCTTCTTGAAGGTCCATTCGAACTCAAATAAACACCTTGAGTCAATATGAAGTCAACTTCTTTTCGTTTTCACGATGTATTTGAGTCGACAATTGCTCTTCTTGAAGGTCCATTCGAACTCAAATATACACCTCGAGTCGATATGAAGCCAACTTTTTTTCGTTTTCACGATGTATTTGAGTCGACAATTGCTCTTCTTGAAGGTCCATTCGAACTCAAATATACACCTCGAGTCGATATGAAGTCAACTTTTTTTCGTTTGCACGATGTATTTGAGTCGACAATTGCTCTTCTTGAAGGTCCATTCGAACTCAAATAAACACAACGAGTCGATATGAAGTCTACTTTTTTTCGTTTTCTCGATGTATTTGAGTCGACAATTGCTCTTCTTTAAGGTCCATTCGAACTCACATAAACACCTCGAGTCGATATGAAGTCTACTTTTTTCGTTTTCACGATGTATTTGAGTCGACAATTGCTTTTCTTGAAGGTCCATTTGAACTCAAATATACACTTCGAGTCGATATGAAGTCTACTTTTTTCGTTTTCACGATGTATTTGAGTCGACAATTGCTTCTCTTGAAGGTCCATTTGAACTCAAATATACACTTCGAGTCGATATGAAGTCAACTTTTTTTCGTTTTCACGATGTATTTGAGTCGACAATTGCTCATCTCGAAGGTCCATTCGAACTCAATTAAACACCTCGAGTCGATATGAAGTCAACTTTTTTTCGTTTTCTCGATGTGTTTGAGTCGACAATTGCTCTTCTTGAAGGTCCATTCGAACTCAAATAAACACCTCGAGTCTATATGAAGTGAACTTTTTTTCGTTTTCACGATGTACCTATTTGAGTCGACAGTTGCTCTTCTTCGAGGTCCATTCGAACTCAAATAAACACCTCGAGTCGATATGAAGTCTACTTTTTTTCGTTTTCACGATGTATTTGAGTCGACAATTGCTCTTCTTGAAGGTCCATTCGAACTCAAATAAACACCTCGAGTCTATATGAAGTCAACTTTTTTTCGTTTTCTTGATGTATTCGAGTCGATAGTTGCTCTTCTTGAAGGTCCATTCGAACTCAAATAAACACCTCGAGTCTATATGAAGGCTACTTTTTTTCGTTTTCTCGATGTGTTTGAGTCGACAATTGCTCTTCTTGAAGGTCCATTCGAACTCAAATAAACACCTCGAGTCGATATGAAGTCTACTTTTTTTCGTTTTCACGATGTATTTGAGTCGACAATTGCTCTTCTTGAAGGTCCATTCGAACTCAAATAAACACCTCGAGTCTATATGAAGTCAACATTTTTTCGTTTTCACGATGTATTTGAGTCGACAATTGCTCATCTCGAAGGTCCATTCGAACTCAATTAAACACCTCGAGTCGATATGAAGTCAACTTTTTTTCGTTTTCTCGATGTGTTTGAGTCGACAATTGCTCTTCTTGAAGGTCCATTCGAACTCAAATAAACACCTCGAGTCTATATGAAGTGAACTTTTTTTCGTTTTCACGATGTACCTATTTGAGTCGACAGTTGCTCTTCTTCGAGGTCCATTCGAACTCAAATAAACACCTCGAGTCGATATGAAGTCTACTTTTTTTCGTTTTCACGATGTATTTGATTCGACAATTGCTCTTCTTGAAGGTCCATTCGAACTCAAATAAACACCTCGAGTCTATATGAAGTGAACTTTTTTTCGTTTTCACGATGTATTTGAGTCGACAATTGCTCTTCTTGAAGGTCCATTCGAACTCAAATAAACACCTCGAGTCGATATGAAGTCTACTTTTCTTCGTTTTTACGATGTATTTGAGTCGACAATTGCTCTTCTTGAAGATCCATTCGAACTCAACTAAACACCTCAAGTCTTTATGAAGTCAACTTTTTTTCGTTTTCTTGATGTATTCGAGTCGATAGTTGCTCTTCGTGAAGGTCCATTCGAACTCAAATAAACACCTCCAGTCGATATGAAGTCTACTTTTTTTCGTTTTCTCGATGTATTTGAGTCGACACTTGCTCTTCTTGAAGGTCCATTCGAACTCAAATAAACACATCGAGTCGATATGAAGTCTACTTTTTTTCGTTTTCACGATGTATTTGAGTCGACAATTGCTCTTCTTTAAGGTCCATTCGAACTCAAATAAACACCTCGAGTCGATATGAAGTCTACTTTTTTTCGTTTTCCCGATGTATTCGAGTCGACAATTGCTCTTCTTTAAGGTCCAATCGAACTCAAATAAACACCTCGAGTCGATATGAAGTCTACTTTTTGGTTTATTATCTTCGATAAAGAACCATTGGAATCGCCCAAAGAAAAAAAAAATTTAACCCCCCCTCAAAATTTGTTGGTTTACGTTTCAAGATACGTAGATTCAGAAAATCGAATAAAAAAAAATCCGTCCGTCCGCCGTACGCCGTCCGCCGTCCGCCGTACGCCGTCCGCCGTCCGCCGTCCGCCGTCCGCCGTCCGAGGCACTTTGCCCAGTTAGCGTTGAGTTAAAATTACGAAATTTGGTTTCTGGGTTTGGACCAGCCCCACAATGATCCACGAAACTTTTCATAACCCTAGGTCAAGGGGAAGAGGTTCAAAACGAATTTTGAAATGTTGAAAATTCCATATCTCGAAAAATTCCCATCAAACGGTATGTTTTTTATTTCATATTTAGATAGAGTTTGTTCCGTAGAATTTTTTAAGACCATCTGCAGCTTTGTACGACTAGCCGTTCGTTCACAATGACGGCTCAAAGATTGTGCCTCACAACCCGATCGTGAATCAAACTGTTGAAATACAGGTCCATTTTCATACTAACAAGCTCTTTGGAACATCATATGGCTTAAGTGATGTCGAGTTTGTTGTTCTGAGGTGCGTTTCGTGCTACGGAAATGAAGGTAATTTCGAATGTTTGTTAGTAGGTACTTCTTTTATAGAAAAATTATTACCGACGTAGTATTAAAAACCCCAGAATTATATCGTATTAATTAATCATAATTAATAATAATTATTATTAATAATAAATACGAATTATCAATACCTAACAATAAATTATAATAATTTTCAGTAGGTTTATTTCATATTTAGATAGAGTTTGTTCCGTAGAATTTTTTAAGACCATCCGCAGCTTTGTACGACCAGCCGTTCGTTCACAATGACGGCTCAAAGGTTGAGCCTGTCGACGCGATCTTGAATCAAACGGTTGAAATACAGGTCGATTAAATACAGGTCGACTCGATTTTCATACTAACTAGCTGTTTAGAACATCATATGGTTTTAGTGATGTCGAGTTTGTTGTTCTGAGGTACGTTTCGTGCTACGGAAATGAAGGTAATTTCGAAGGTTTGTTGGTAGGTAGGTACATATTTCTTTTATAGAAAAATTAAAAAGTATTAAAAACCCTAGAATTATATCGTATTAATTAAATACAAATTATTAACATTTAACAATAAATTATAATAATTTTTGCTAGGTATCTACTTGATAAACTTATTAATAATTAGTGATAATTCATAATAATAATTAATCTAACATTCAATGTTAATCTAAATTAATCTAAATTTTAGGATCTAGACATTTAGAACTAGTGATCTAGACAGAAGGGTGATCTGTAAATTCTTGACACAACGGTTCATTATCTTCTTTGCACAGATCAACCTTCTGTCTAGATCACTAGGTCTAAATGTCTAGATCCTAAATGTTAGATTAATTATTATTATCAACTATTTCTCATTGCAAACCTGTTCATTGTGTACCCAAGATCCTTCCCTAAAACACCTGGCAGCGGGAAATATTATTCAACATGGTTTGAAAAGGGAAAAACAAGTTTTGTAAAAAATCCCAATGCTCTAGGTAGTAGTCGATACCAGTGACCAACATTTTCTTCAGTAGTCGACATGGTTTTGCACTAGTAGTCGACCTACATGTG
This sequence comes from Stenodema calcarata, assembly GCA_963920205.1. Lineage (NCBI taxonomy): Eukaryota > Metazoa > Arthropoda > Insecta > Hemiptera > Miridae > Stenodema > Stenodema calcarata. The sequence goes on from OY986054.1 coordinate 1,739,329, forward strand.
TTAGAAGTCGACAGTATCACTTGAGTCAGTAGTCGACAGGTTTCGTCATTCCATCGTTTTCGAATTTTACGACATCTAAATAAAATACATTCAACTGTGAATCGGAACTTGAAAATAGATTAATAAGATGTAATAAAGTAGTTATCAGACTTTTTATTTGCAAACAGCTCATTATCAGTCTCAAATTGCAATAAGTACTTAAGTAAAAAGGTATGAAAACAATAGTCGAAAACTCATTGTCAGAAAATTGACATTACAGTTGGGCTTAGGTACCTATTTACATATTTTTTTGACATTTTCATGTCTTTGCTTTGGCACATGAACTGAAACGGGAAAAATTTGTTCCCTTGATTCACCCTTTCCCTCAGATCACGTCAGAACACAAGCGACCGGCGGGCCATTACGTCAGAGCCTATGACGCACGAGCGTATGACGTAAGACGGCTGGCAGGAGGCCAACAAGTACGTCAGAGTCTATGACGCACGAGCGTATGACGTAAGACGGCTGGCAAAAGGCCAACAAGTACGTCAGAGCCTATGACGCACGAGCGTATGACGTAAGACGGCTGGCAAGAGGCCACTAGTGCGTCAGAGCCTATGACGCACGAGCGTATGACGTAAGACGGCTAGCAGGAGGCTCACTAGTGCGTCAGAGCCTATGACGCACGAGCGTATGACGTAAGACGGCTGGCAGGTGGCCAACAAGTACGTCAGAGCCTATGACGCACGAGCGTATGACGTAAGACGGCTGGCAGGAGACTAACTAGTGTGTCAGAAGCTATGACGCACGAGCGTCAAGGGGAAGGGGTTCAAAACGAATTTTGGTACGACATGGTATGACTATGGTATGGTATATTATTGTATGTATGTTTTAGTATAGTACAGTACGGTATGATAGGAAAGAAATGGTATGAGTACGGTGAGAATATGGTATGGTGCCGATTTGCAACACAGTCTGGTATAGACAGAAGGGTGATCTGCACAAGGAAGATAATAAACCGTTGTGTCAAGAATTTGCAGAGTTTTTCGTTTTCACGATGTATTTGAGTCGACAATTGCTTTTCCTAAAGGTCCATTTGAACTCAAATATACACTTCGAGTCGATATGAAGTCAACTTTTTTTCGTTTTCACGATGTATTTGAGTCGACAATTGCTCATCTCGAAGGTCCATTCGAACTCGAATATACACCTCGAGTCGATATGAAGTCAACTTTTTTTCGTTTTCTCGATGTATTTGTGTCGACAATTGCTCTTCTTGAAGGTCCAATCGAACTCAAATAAACACCTCGAGTCGATATGAAGTCTACTTTTTTTCGTTTTCTCGATGTGTTTGAGACGACAATTGCTCTTCTTGAAGGTCCATTCGAACTCAAATAAACACCTCGAGTCGATATGAAGTCTACTTTTTTTCGTTTTCTCGATGTGTTTGAGACGACAATTGCTCTTCTTGAAGGTCCATTCGAACTCAAATAAACACCTTGAGTCGATATGAAGTTAACTTCTTTTCGTTTTCACGATGTATTTGAGTCGACAATTGCTCTTCTTGAAGGTCCATTCGAACTCAAATAAACACCTCGAGTGGATATGAAGTCTACTTTTTTTCGTTTTCTCGATGTGTTTGAGACGACAATTGCTCTTCCTGAAGGTCCATTCGAACTCAAATAAACACCTCGAGTCGATATGAAGTCTACTTTTTTTCGTTTTCTCGATGTATTTGAGTCGACAATTGCTCTTCTTTAAGGTCCAATCGAACTCAAATAAACACCTCGAGTCGATAATTCATATTATGAAGTCTACTTTTTTCGTTTTCACAATGTATTTGAGTCGACAATTGCTTTTCTTGAAGGTCCATTTGAACTCAAATATACACTTCGAGTCGATATGAAGTCAACTTTTTTTCGTTTTCACGATGTATTTGAGTCGACAATTGCTCATCTCGAAGGTCCATTCGAACTCAATTAAACACCTCGAGTCGATATGAAGTCAACTTTTTTTCGTTTTCTCGATGTGTTGGAGTCGACAATTGCTCTTCTTGAAGGTCCATTCGAACTCAAATAAACACCTCGAGTGGATATGAAGTCTACTTTTTTTCGTTTTCTCGATGTGTTTGAGACGACAATTGCTCTTCCTGAAGGTCCATTCGAACTCAAATAAACACCTCGAGTCGATATGAAGTCTACTTTTTTTCGTTTTCTCGATGTATTTGAGTCGACAATTGCTCTTCTTTAAGGTCCATTCGAACTCAAATAAACACCTCGAGTCGATATGAAGTCTACTTTTTTTCGTTTTCCCGATGTATTTGAGTCGACAATTGCTCTTCTTTAAGGTCCAATCGAACTCAAATAAACACCTCGAGTCGATATGAAGTCAACTTTTTTTCGTTTTCACGATGTATTTGAGTCGACAATTGCTATTCTTCAAGGTCCATTCGAACTCGAATATACACCTCGAGTCGATATGAAGTCAATTTTTTTTCGTTTTCTCGATGTATTTGAGTCGACAATTGCTCTTCTTGAAGGTCCATTCGAACTCAAGTAAACACCTCGTGTCGATATGAAGTCAACTTTTTTTCGTTTTCATGATGTATTCGAGTCGACATTTGGTCTTCTTGAAGGTCCATTCGAACTCAATTAAACGATGGAGTCGATATGAAGTCAACTTTTTTTCGTTTTCACGATGTATTTGAGTCGACAATTGCTCTTCTTGAAGGTCCATTCGAACTCAAATATACACCTCGAGTCGATATGAAGTCTTCTTTTTTTCGTTTTCACGATGTATTTGAGTCGACAATTGCTCTTCTTGAAGGTCCATTCGAACTCAAATAAACACCTCGAGTCGATATGAAGTCTACTTTTTTTCGTTTTTCCGATGTATTTGAGTCGGCAATTGCTCTTCTTCAAGGTCCAATCGAACTCAAATAAACACCTCGAGTCGATATGAAGTCTACTTTTTTCGTTTTCACGATGTATTTGAGTCGACAATTGCTCTTCTTGACGGTCCATTCGAACTCAAATAAACACCTCGAGTCGATATGAATTCAACATTTTTTCGTTTTCTCGATGTATTTGAGTCGACAATTGCTCTTCTTGAAGGTCCATCCGAACTCAAATAAACACCTCGAGTCTATATGAAGTGAACTTTTTTTGGTTTCACGATGTATTTGAGTCGACAGTTGCTCTTCTTGAAGGTCCATTCGAACTCAAATAAACACCTTGAGTCGATATGAAGTCAACTTCTTTTCGTTTTCACGATGTAATTGAGTCGACAATTGCTCTTCTTGAAGGTCCATTCGAACTCAAATAAACACGTCGAGTCGATATGAATTCAACATTTTTTCGTTTTCTCGATGTATTTGAGTCGACAATTGCTCTTCTTGAAGGTCCATTCGAACTCAAATATACACCTCGAGTCGATATGAAGTCAACTTTTTTTCGTTTGCACGATGTATTTGAGTCGACAATTGCTCTTCTTGAAGGTCCATTCGAACTCAAATAAACACAACGAGTCGATATGAAGTCTACTTTTTTTCGTTTTCTCGATGTATTTGAGTCGACAATTGCTCTTCTTTAAGGTCCATTCGAACTCACATAAACACCTCGAGTCGATATGAAGTCTACTTTTTTCGTTTTCACGATGTATTTGAGTCGACAATTGCTTTTCTTGAAGGTCCATTTGAACTCAAATATACACTTCGAGTCGATATGAAGTCTACTTTTTTCGTTTTCACGATGTATTTGAGTCGACAATTGCTTCTCTTGAAGGTCCATTTGAACTCAAATATACACTTCGAGTCGATATGAAGTCAACTTTTTTTCGTTTTCACGATGTATTTGAGTCGACAATTGCTCATCTCGAAGGTCCATTCGAACTCAATTAAACACCTCGAGTCGATATGAAGTCAACTTTTTTTCGTTTTCTCGATGTGTTTGAGTCGACAATTGCTCTTCTTGAAGGTCCATTCGAACTCAAATAAACACCTCGAGTCTATATGAAGTGAACTTTTTTTCGTTTTCACGATGTACCTATTTGAGTCGACAGTTGCTCTTCTTCGAGGTCCATTCGAACTCAAATAAACACCTCGAGTCGATATGAAGTCTACTTTTTTTCGTTTTCACGATGTATTTGAGTCGACAATTGCTCTTCTTGAAGGTCCATTCGAACTCAAATAAACACCTCGAGTCTATATGAAGTCAACTTTTTTTCGTTTTCACGATGTATTTGAGTCGACAATTGCTCTTCTTGAAGGTCCATTCGAACTCAAATAAATACCTCGAGTCGATATGAAGTCAACATTTTTTCGTTTTCTCGATGTATTTGAGTCGACAATTGCTCTTCTTTAAGGTCCATTCGAACTCAAATAAACACCTCAAGTCTATATGAAGTCAACTTTTTTTCGTTTTCTTGATGTATTCGAGTCGATAGTTGCTCTTCTTGAAGGTCCATTCGAACTCAAATAAACACCTCGAGTCTATATGAAGTCAACATTTTTTCGTTTTCTCGATGTATTTGAGTCGACAATTGCTCTTCTTGAAGGTCCATCCGAACTCAAATAAAAACCTCGAGTCTATATGAAGTGAACTTTTTTTCGTTTTCACGATGTACCTATTTGAGTCGACAGTTGCTCTTCTTCGAGGTCCATTCGAACTCAAATAAACACCTCGAGTCGATATGAAGTCTACTTTTTTTCGTTTTCACGATGTATTTGAGACGACAATTGCTCTTCTTGAAGGTCCATTCGAACTCAGATAAACACCTCAAGTCTATATGAAGTCAACTTTTTTTCGTTTTCACGATGTATTTGAGTCGACAATTGCTCTTCTTGAAGGTCCATTCGAACTCAAATAAACACCTCGAGTCGATATGAAGTCAACATTTTTTCGTTTTCTCGATGTATTTGAGTCGACAATTGCTCTTCTTGAAGATCCATTCGAACTCAACTAAACACCTCAAGTCTTTATGAAGTCAACTTTTTTTCGTTTTCTTGATGTATTCGAGTCGATAGTTGCTCTTCGTGAAGGTCCATTCGAACTCAAATAAACACCTCCAGTCGATATGAAGTCTACTTTTTTTTCGTTTTCTCGATGTATTTGAGTCGACAATTGCTCTTCTTTAAGGTCCATTCGAACTCAAATAAACACCTCGAGTCGATATGAAGTCTACTTTTTTTCGTTTTCCCGATGTATTTGAGTCGACAATTGCTCTTCTTTAAGGTCCATTCGAACTCAAATAAACACCTCAAGTCTATATGAAGTCAACTTTTTTTCGTTTTCTTGATGTATTCGAGTCGATAGTTGCTCTTCTTGAAGGTCCATTCGAACTCAAATAAACACCTCGAGTCTATATGAAGTCAACATTTTTTCGTTTTCTCGATGTATTTGAGTCGACAATTGCTCTTCTTGAAGGTCCATCCGAACTCAAATAAAAACCTCGAGTCTATATGAAGTGAACTTTTTTTCGTTTTCACGATGTACCTATTTGAGTCGACAGTTGCTCTTCTTCGAGGTCCATTCGAACTCAAATAAACACCTCGAGTCGATATGAAGTCTACTTTTTTTCGTTTTCACGATGTATTTGAGACGACAATTGCTCTTCTTGAAGGTCCATTCGAACTCAGATAAACACCTCAAGTCTATATGAAGTCAACTTTTTTTCGTTTTCACGATGTATTTGAGTCGACAATTGCTCTTCTTGAAGGTCCATTCGAACTCAAATAAACACCTCGAGTCGATATGAAGTCAACATTTTTTCGTTTTCTCGATGTATTTGAGTCGACAATTGCTCTTCTTGAAGATCCATTCGAACTCAACTAAACACCTCAAGTCTTTATGAAGTCAACTTTTTTTCGTTTTCTTGATGTATTCGAGTCGATAGTTGCTCTTCGTGAAGGTCCATTCGAACTCAAATAAACACCTCCAGTCGATATGAAGTCTACTTTTTTTCGTTTTCTCGATGTATTTGAGTCGACAATTGCTCTTCTTTAAGGTCCATTCGAACTCAAATACGAGGGACGTCCGGAAAAAAAGGGGACAAATGCTGTTAAAAATAGAAAAATGCATATATTTTAATGAAATTTTCAGGATATGTTCAAAATTTAGTCCTTTATTTTTCAACATAGTCCCCAGCAAGTTCCACGCACTTCTGCATCCTAGGCACGAGCTTTTTTATGCCTTCGTCATAGACGCTCCGCTCCACCTCGAACAGCCACTTCTCCACAGACTCCTTGACCTCCTCGTCGCTGGAAAACCGTTTTCCACCCAGGAACTCCTTCAGTTTTGTGAAGAGATGAAAATCCGAGGGCGCCAGGTCAGGGGAATATGGTGGGTGGTTAATGATATCCCATCCAAATCTCACAAGGAGGTCCTGGGTCACACGTGCGGTGTGGGGCCTGGCGTTGTCGTGGAGGAGAGTCACGCCTCGAGTCAGCATTCCCCTCCTTTTGTCCTTAATTTTTTTCTTCAATTTTTTCAAGGTTTCACAATAGGCATCGGCGTTGATGGTGGTCCCTCTGACCATGAAATCAACCAATAACACTCCCTTCCTGTCCCAGAACACAGATGCCATGATTTTGCTTTCTGAAAATTGCACCTTGAATTTTTTGGCAGTGTGGGAGTGGGTATGGCGCCACTGTAGGGACTGTCGTTTGGACTCAGGGGTATAGTGGCATACCCAAGTCTCGTCCCCAGTCACTATTGAGTCCAGGAACGCTTCTCCCTCCGATGCGAAGGAGTCTGTGGAGAAGTGGCTGTTCGAGGTGGAGCGGAGCGTCTATGACGAAGGCATAGAAAAGCTCGTGCCTAGGATGCAGAAGTGCGTGGAACTTGCTGGGGACTATGTTGAAAAATAAAGGACTAAATTTTGAACATATCCTGAAAATTTCATTAAAATATATGCATTTTTCTATTTTTAACAGCATTTGTCCCCTTTTTTTCCGGACGTCCCTCGTAAACACCTCGAGTCGATATGAAGTCTACTTTTTTTCGTTTTCCCGATGTATTTGAGTCGACAATTGCTCTTCTTTAAGGTCCAATCGAACTCAAATAAACACCTCGAGTCGATATGAAGTCTACTTTTTTTCGTTTTCACGATGTATTTGAGTCGACAATTGCTTTTCTTGAAGGTCCATTTGAACTCAAATATACACTTCGAGTCGATATGAAGTCAACTTTTTTTCGTTTTCACGATGTATTTGAGTCGACAATTGCTCATCTCGAAGTACCATTCGAACTCAATTAAACACCTCGAGTCGATATGAAGTCAACTTTTTTTCGTTTTCTCGATGTGTTTGAGTCGACAATTGCTCTTCTTGAAGGTCCATTCGAACTCAAATAAACACCTCGAGTCTATATGAAGTGAACTTTTTTTCGTTTTCACGATGTACCTATTTGAGTCGACAGTTGCTCTTCTTGAAGATCCATTCGAACTCAACTAAACACCTCAAGTCTTTATGAAGTCAACTTTTTTTCGTTTTCTTGATGTATTCGAGTCGATAGTTGCTCTTCGTGAAGGTCCATTCGAACTCAAATAAACACCTCCAGTCGATATGAAGTCTACTTTTTTTCGTTTTCTCGATGTATTTGAGTCGACAATTGCTCTTCTTTAAGGTCCATTCGAACTCAAATAAACACCTCGAGTCGATATGAAGTCTACTTTTTTTCGTTTTCCCGATGTATTTGAGTCGACAATTGCTCTTCTTTAAGGTCCAATCGAACTCAAATAAACACCTCGAGTCGATATGAAGTCTACTTTTTTTCGTTTTCACGATGTATTTGAGTCGACAATTGCTTTTCTTGAAGGTCCATTTGAACTCAAATATACACTTCGAGTCGATATGAAGTCAACTTTTTTTCGTTTTCACGATGTATTTGAGTCGACAATTGCTCATCTCGAAGGTCCATTCGAACTCAATTAAACACCTCGAGTCGATATGAAGTCAACTTTTTTTCGTTTTCTCGATGTGTTTGAGTCGACAATTGCTCTTCTTGAAGGTCCATTCGAACTCAAATAAACACCTCGAGTCTATATGAAGTGAACTTTTTTTCGTTTTCACGATGTACCTATTTGAGTCGACAGTTGCTCTTCTTCGAGGTCCATTCGAACTCAAATAAACACCTCGAGTCGATATGAAGTCTACTTTTTTTCGTTTTCACGATGTATTTGATTCGACAATTGCTCTTCTTGAAGGTCCATTCGAACTCAAATAAACACCTCGAGTCTATATGAAGTCAACTTTTTTTCGTTTTCACGATGTATTTGAGTCGACAATTGCTCTTCTTGAAGGTCCATTCGATCTCAAATAAACACCTCGAGTCGATATGAAGTCAACATTTTTTCGTTTTCTCGATGTATTTGAGTCGACAATTGCTCTTCTTTAAGGTCCATTCGAACTCAAATAAACTCCTCGAGTCGATATGAAGTCTACTTTTCTTCGTTTTTACGATGTATTTGAGTCGACAATTGCTCTTCTTGAAGATCCATTCGAACTCAAATAAACACCTCAAGTCTATATGAAGTCAACTTTTTTTCGTTTTCTTGATGTATTCGAGTCGATAGTTGCTCTTCGTGAAGGTCCATTCGAACTCAAATAAACACCTCCAGTCGATATGAAGTCTACTTTTTTTCGTTTTCACGCTGTATTTGAGTCGACAATTGCTCTTCTTGAAGGTCCATTCGAACTCAAATAAACACTTCGAATCGATATGAAGTCTACTTTTTTTCGTTTTCTCGATGTGTGTGAGTCGACAATTGCTCTTCTTGAAGGTCCATTCGAACTCAAGTAAACACCTCAAGTCTATATGAAGTCAACTTTTTTTCGTTTTCACGATGTATTTGAGTCGACAATTGCTCTTCTTGAAGGTCCATTCGAACTCCAATAAACACTTCGAGTCGATACGAAGACAACTTTTTTTCGTTTTCACGATGTATTTGAGTCGACAATTGCTCTTCTTGAAGGTCCATTCGAACTCAAATACACACCTCGAGTCGATATGAAATCTACTTTTTTTCGTTTTCACGATGTATTTGAGTCGACACTTGCTCTTCTTGAAGGTCCATTCGAACTCAAATAAACACCTCGAGTCGATATGAAGTCAACTTTTTTTCGTTTTCACGATGTATTTGAGTCGACAATTGCTCTTCTTGAAGGTCCATTCGAACTCAAATAAACACCTCGAGTCTATATGAAGTGAACTTTTTTTCGTTTTCACGATGTACCTATTTGAGTCGACAGTTGCTCTTCTTCGAGGTCCATTCGAACTCAAATAAACACCTCGAGTCGATATGAAGTCTACTTTTTTTCGTTTTCACGATGTATTTGATTCGACAATTGCTCTTCTTGAAGGTCCATTCGAACTCAAATAAACACCTCGAGTCTATATGAAGTCAACTTTTTTTCGTTTTCACGATGTATTTGAGTCGACAATTGCTCTTCTTGAAGGTCCATTCGATCTCAAATAAACACCTCGAGTCGATATGAAGTCAACATTTTTTCGTTTTCTCGATGTATTTGAGTCGACAATTGCTCTTCTTTAAGGTCCATTCGAACTCAAATAAACTCCTCGAGTCGATATGAAGTCTACTTTTCTTCGTTTTTACGATGTATTTGAGTCGACAATTGCTCTTCTTGAAGATCCATTCGAACTCAAATAAACACCTCAAGTCTATATGAAGTCAACTTTTTTTCGTTTTCTTGATGTATTCGAGTCGATAGTTGCTCTTCGTGAAGGTCCATTCGAACTCAAATAAACACCTCCAGTCGATATGAAGTCTACTTTTTTTCGTTTTCACGCTGTATTTGAGTCGACAATTGCTCTTCTTGAAGGTCCATTCGAACTCAAATAAACACTTCGAATCGATATGAAGTCTACTTTTTTTCGTTTTCTCGATGTGTGTGAGTCGACAATTGCTCTTCTTGAAGGTCCATTCGAACTCAAGTAAACACCTCAAGTCTATATGAAGTCAACTTTTTTTCGTTTTCACGATGTATTTGAGTCGACAATTGCTCTTCTTGAAGGTCCATTCGAACTCCAATAAACACTTCGAGTCGATACGAAGACAACTTTTTTTCGTTTTCACGATGTATTTGAGTCGACAATTGCTCTTCTTGAAGGTCCATTCGAACTCAAATACACACCTCGAGTCGATATGAAATCTACTTTTTTTCGTTTTCACGATGTATTTGAGTCGACACTTGCTCTTCTTGAAGGTCCATTCGAACTCAAATAAACACCTCGAGTCGATATGAAGTCTACTTTTTTTCGTTTTCACGATGTATTTGAGTCGACAATTGCTCTTCTTGAAGGTCCATTCGAACTCAAATACACACCTCGAGTCGATATGAAATCCACTTTTTTTCGTTTTCACGATGTATTTGAGTCGACACTTGCTCTTCTTGAAGGTCCATTCGAACTCAAATAAACACCTCGAGTCGATATGAAGTCTACTTTTTTTCGTTTTCACGATGTATTTGAGTCGACAATTGCTCTTCTTGAAGGTCCATTCGAACTCAAATAAACACCTCGAGTCTATATGAAGTCAACTTTTTTCGTTTTCTCGATGTGTTTGAGTCGACAATTGCTCTTCTTTAAGGTCCATTCGAACTCAAGTAAACACCTCGAGTCGATATGAAGTCTACTTTTTTTCGTTTTCTCGATGTATTTCAGTCGACATTTGCTCTTCTTGAAGGTCCATTCGAACTCAAATGAACACCTGGAGTCGATATGAAGTCGACTTTTTTTTCGTTTTCACGATGTATTTGAGTCGACAATTGCTTTTCTTGAAGGTCCATTCGAACTCAAATAAACACCTTGAGTCGATATGAAGTCTACTTTTTTTCGTTTTCTCGATGTATTTCAGTCGACATTTGCTCTTCTTGAAGGTCCATTCGAACTCAAATGAACACCTCGAGTCGATATGAAGTCTACTTTTTTTCGTTTTCTCGATGTATTTGAGTCGACAATTGCTCTTCTTGAACGTCCATTCGAACTCAAATAAACACCTGGAGTCGATATGAAGTCAACTTTTTGTCGTTTTCACGATGTATTTGAGTTGACAGTTGCTCTTCTTCAAGGTCCATTCGAACTCAAATAAACACCTCGAGTCGATATGAAGTCTACTTTTTTTCGTTTGCTCGATGTATTTGAGTCGACAATTGTTCTTCTTGAAGGTCCATTCGAACTCAAATATACACTTCGAGTCGATATGAAGTCAACTATTTTTCGTTTTCACGATGTATTTGAGTCGACAATTGCTCTTCTTGAAGGTCCATTCGAACTCAATTAAACACCTCGAGTCGATATGAACTCTACTTTTTTTCGTTTTTACGATGTATTTGAGTCGACAATTGCTCTTCGTGAAGGTCCATTCGAACTCAAATAAACACCTCGAGTCTATATGAAGTGAACTTTTTTTCGTTTTCACGATGTATTTGAGTCGACAGTTGCTCTTCTTCAAGGTCCATTCGAACTCAAATAAACACCTCGAGTCGATATGAAGTCTTCTTTTTTTCGTTTTCACGATGTAATTGAGTCGACAATAGCTCTTCTTTAACACACAGCGTGTTATTTTTTCCCATGAGCGTGTTGAAAGCCGACTTCACGTGGCTTCATCTCAAGTATCAACCACGTTTCTTCATCTTCAAAGTGCTCCAGTTTGAGAACGGAATAGGATATCGAGCTTTTGATTTCACCATCGGTTCAGCGTGAAAAGAATCTTCAAAATGAGGGGTTACTTGTCAGACTGTTTCATTTTGGGAATTTGTGTGTAATTTGGTTTATTTACTGGTTTGGTTTATTTGGTTTAATTTGCGGATTTTGGTTTATTATCTTCGATAATGAACCATTGGAATCGCCCAAAGAAAAAAATTTTTTAACCCCCCCTCAAAATTTGTTGGTTTACGTTTCAAGATACGTAGATTCAGAAAATCGAATAAAAACTATAGTTTACCGGGAAGATGACAAAAGGTAGTTTTATTCTGGGCGTCTGAGGGTTGGGTCACATAACTGCCGTTTTCGACACGAAAGATTAGTGTTTTTCCTAAACCTTTGCGCGCTCACTGTGAACGAACGGCTGGTCGCACAAAAATCCAATTGGTCTTAAAAGATTCGTAATTTTTCAGGTCATTCAAAAGTGAACTGAAAATTACACGTTTCAGTTAAATATTTTGAGATATGACAATTTTAAATTTCGTTTTGAACCCCTTCCCCTTGACCTAGGGTTATGAAAAGTTTCGAGGACCATTGTGGGGCTGGTCCAAACCCGGAAACCGAATTTCGTAATTTTAACTCAACGCTAACTGGGCAAAGTGGCACGGACGGCGGACGGCGTACGGCGGACGGACGGATTTTTTTTTATTCGATTTTCTGAATCTACGTGTCTTGAAACGTAAACCAACAAATTTTGAGGGGGGGTTAAAATTTTTTTTTCTTTGGGCGATTCCAATGGTTCATTATCGAAGATAATAAACCAAAAACTCTGCAAATTCTTGACACAACGGTTCATTATCTTCTTTGTACAGATCACCCTTCTGTCTAGATCACTAGGTCTAAATGTCTAGATCCTAAATGTTAGATTAATTATTATTATCAATTATCACTAATTATTAACAATTTTATCAAGTACCTAGTGAAAATTATTATAATTTATTGTTAGGTATTAATAATTCGTATTTATTATTAATAATAATTATTATTAATTATGATTAATTAATACGATATAATTCTGGGGTTTTTAATACTACGTCGGTAATAATTTTTCTATAAAAGAAGTACCTACCAACAAACATTCGAAATTACCTTCATTTCCGTAGCACGAAACGCACCTCAGAACAACAAACTCGACATCACTTAAGCCATATGATGTTCCAAAGAGCTTGTTAGTATGAAAATGGACCTGTATTTCAACAGTTTGAGTCATGATCGTGTGGTGAGGCACAATCTTTGAGCCCTCATTGTGAACAAACGGCTGGTCGTACAAAGCTGCGGATGGTCTTAAAAAATTCTACGGAACAAACTCTATCTAAATATGAAATAAAAAACACACCGTTCTATATGAATTTCTCGAGATATGAGATTTTCAAATTTTCAAAATTCGTTTTGAACCCCTTCCCCTTGACCTAGGGTTATGAAAAGTTTCGAGGACCATTGTGGGGTTGGTCGAAACCCATAAAAAAAATTTCGTAATTTTAACTCAACGCTAACTGGGCAAAGTGGCGCGGACGGCGGACGGCGGACGGCGTACGGCGGACGGACGGATTTTTTTTTATTCGATTTTCTGAATCTACGTATCTTGAAACGTAAACCAACAAATTTTGAGGGGGGGTTAAAATTTTTTTTTCTTTGGGCGATTCCAATGGTTCATTATCGAAGATAATAAACCAAAATCCGTCCGTACGCCGTACGCCGTCCGCCGTCCGCGCCACTTTGCCCAGTTAGCGTTGAGTTAAAATTACGAAATTTTTTTTATGGGTTTCGACCAACCCCACAATGGTCCTCGAAACTTTTCATAACCCTAGGTCAAGGGGAAGGGGTTCAAAACGAATTTTGAAATTTTGAAAATTTCATATCTCGAAAAATTCATATGGAACGGTATGTTTTTTTATTTCATATTTAGATAGAGTTTGTTCCGTAGAATTTTTTAAGACCATCCGCAGCTTTGTACGACCAGCCGTTCGTTCACAATGACGGCTCAAAGATTGTGCCTCACAACACGATCGTGAATCAAACTGTTGAAATACAGGTCCATTTTCATACTAACAAGCTCTTTGGAACATCATATGGCTCACGTGATGTCGAGTTTGTTGTTCTGAGGTGCGTGTCGTGCTACGGAAATGAAGGTAATTTCGAATGTTTGATGATAGGTAGGTACTTCTTTTATAGAAAAATTATTACCGACGTAGTATTAAAAACCCCAGAATTATATCGTATTAATTAATCATAATTAATAATAATTATTATTAATAATAAATACGAATTATTAATACCTAACAATAAATTATAATAATTTTCACTAGGTACTTGATAAAACTGTTAATAATTCGTGATAATTGACAATAATAATTAATCTAACATTTAGGATCTAGACATTTAGACCTAGTGATCTAGACAGAAGGGTGATCTGTACAAAGAAGATAATGAACCGTTGTGTCAAGAATTTGCAGAGTTTTTTTTAATTCGATTTTCTGAATCTACGTATCTTGAAACGTAAACCATCAAATTTTGAGGGGGGGGTTAAAATTTTTTTTTCTTTGGGCGATTCCAATGGTTCATTATCGAAGATAATAAACCAAAACGTAGATCCGCAGCGTCGAGCGTGATGACTCCTCCTGAACCACGCGCGCGTCTTACGCTGGCGGAAGACGCGAGCGTAATACGTCCTCCGCCTTATAAGTAGGAAAACGGTTCCGTTGTTTATTTATTGAAGGAGTCGACGGAGTGGCCGTCAGCGTCTTCCACTGCACGCGACGGAAAAAAAACCGCCTATAGGAAAACCCAGCTTTACAGCTTATTTCTTCAAATATCAAGACGTCCTTGACCAAATCACAACGTTTGGCTATTCTTATTACTGCCAACATCCTGTAATCAGACCCTCCTCAACCAGTAACAGCATAAAAACGATCCTTATCTACATGGAGAACAACGCTTACTTCCTTCCTCGAATACTGAAGCCCTTGATTGGCAACGTCGAATGAAACCTTGAAATTTCTAGGATTTCTCGAGACAACAAAATTTTGGTTAAATGCTCATAATATGAGAAGTAGGCATTATAAGAAGTAGGCATTTGCCTACGTTAAAAATTCTATAATTTTGAATCGGGTTACCTCCATCATGTCATCGCAAGATCATGAGCTTGTATCATGCTAATTATTAGCCTATTATAGGTTACTGCAATTTTCAATATATTATCCGAAGTGCACTTTGGTTGAATGATAAAATGAAAATGTTTTCCTTGGTCGATACCAATGTTTCATTATCGAAGATAATAAACCAAAATGAACTGTTTCGTTAAACCAATCGAGTTGGGTAGTACAAAATTTGTCATTTAATAACAAATATTAGAAACTATTCTTGAAAATAAATTTGTCTGGAGTTTTCATTGTATCACAACGATGAATGAGGGATCACGTCGATCAATACAATTCCCGGATAATTATTCGGTAGTCTAATGTAGCAAGGGTTGTTCCTGAAGTTTTGCTCACTTATTGGAATCCTCGTTATTAAAGCCCAAGACCAATGCTCCACATAACCAACTATAACCACCACAGTTATAGAGAAATGCTCCTGCTGATGGTCGCTCATTGAACTCAATACACTCTCCGAGTTCAGAGCTCGGCCTCGTAGAATTTTATACCAGGGACCAGCTCCAATTAGCCCTCCTAATGAAAGCTCAGTTACTAAAAAGGGAGAAAGCGAAATGTGCCTCGCTAAGCGAATTCCACTTCACTCGCTTCCAAAGAGAAATGCCGTGGGGCTCGAGTCGCATTGAAAGAAAAACAAAGTTTCAAAACTCTAGCGTCTGTATTCTTAGCATCTACGCGGTGAATGTCAGCGTTTTGTATCATGATTCCCAACCAGATCATTAGGCTTTCAGCGAGAGAATGGTACAGAAGCCGCGAACCCGGTCTTGTGTTCCACCGAAGGTTTCATTGAGTTAGCGGAATGTTAGGCACGTTAAAATGCAATATAGGTGAAGCGCTTTCCGTGGAAAAGCCCTTCAATAGAAATCAAACGGTTTTGGTTTACAGAGGCTTGAAAGCTTGTCAGTGAGAAGTGATTTCGTAAACGTGTTGGGAAACGGTACCGTCCAAAGAAGAAATAGATTCAAATGCAAGCCTCACTGTTAAAACATATTGTCTCATAATCATCCATGGATTACGAAGGTCGGTGCAATGAACCAACCTGGTGATGATCGTTAGAATGATCGCCCATAAAAATGTAGTGAGGCTGAAATAATTTGGGTTAAAATTGAATTACTGGTCTGGTCTTACCCCATTTTGCCCTACATCAACAACTCCAGATTTTTCTCACTTGCTGGATATGCTAAATCTGCGCACGACAATTTCTTTGGTCGATTTAGATTTGTATTGATTTTGCAATGCTCCAGTAGGTGGTGTTCTCGAGACACAAAAATCGATTATTTGAGGGAATATCGATCATTGGATACAGTGATAACGCGGCTGTCCGCCATTTTGGCTCGGTCCTTTCAGTCGTTTAAAATACATTTACCTATTAAAAATAGGTTTTTAAAATGTAAAATTCCTCCATTTTACTAAGTATCTATAACAAATTTTGTCTCCTTTTTTGTTGAGTTTATAAAATTTTTCAACATCTGAAAACGATTGTGAAGTCAGAATGGCGATATCTCATTCCGTTATCAGGTTAGAGCAGATGTTGACTGTTCTAGCAGACATAATTGTTCAACTTTGTATAATTTTTAGCTCGTTTTTGCCGAGAACATGAACTATGAAGAACGTCTCAAGGGCCATCGTGAACTCGTCAGACTGTTTCATTTTTTATAGAAACACATAGGAAGAAGTTTCTAAGAACCAAGACGATTTTGGAAGAAGTAAAAGATTCAAATACCAAAATTCAGTTACAATTGATGAAATGTCGTTACGTTCATGTTAATTTTGGCCAATCACGGAGCTCTTCTCTTGGATGAAAGTTTCTTAATTTTTTCACACTGATTGGTGATGACTTTCGGGAGGCCAAACGTTTGCTCCGTTTCACTGTCTACACCATGTCCCCACGTATTGTTGCACCCCACAATTGCGCAATTATGCATTTTAAAAGAGGAAAAGGACTTCCGCAGCTGTGGAAAGGTGGAAACAGCAATGAACACAAACTCAAAATTTCAAATTTCAAAAAGAAACACAGGAAAACGAATTGAAGGTTAACTATGCATAACAGCTCTTTTAGTAATATCTCATACCATTTTTGAGCCAATAATTCGCCCAACGATGATGCAGAGATACCTATCGAGGAATGATGGTCACAAATTCGCACAAGTTTGTTTCTGTGGATAACAAACAAAGAAAAAAACAGAATCACCGAAAATATTTGAATGTGATTAGTAAACACCAATGAATCGCAGTGGCCTGAGCCAAAATAGCTGACACAGGCGAGATTCGAGGTAGTTATCGATAGTTGGTGACGTCACGAGAACACCACCAATAAGAAGTCTGAAGGATTTTCGATTATTGCAGTGCCAATGAATTCCATAATAACGATTCTGCTCACAGACTCAGGTAGGTAGGTACATCTCTAGTGCTACTTGAAATTTGACTCCTTTGACCGTATGGTCTTGTGATTCCTAGTTCTGATTACTTCTGAAGCTTTTCGTCAGTTTCTGCGAAAATCGTGATGTAGAAACATCCAACGTCACGCAAGGTCTTAACAGGGGAAAAGCATATCAAGCCCGGGCCACCGAATCCGGAGCGTGTTCAGCGAGTAGCGCTTGCCAATATTTGGATTAGTTTAGCGTTGGAGACTATGCACTAATTAGTTGAACACTGTTGTTGGTAGATTGTTTGGGACGGGGTAGGATTCTGAAGGGGACCGAAGAGTGGGGGTAATTAATTGGCATCCAACATCGTCGGTAACTGTCACATTTCCAATTTGCTCTCGGATCGGCGGGAAGTGGGGAGGGATAACTTTGTATAATGTTTTATCAAAGCTCGCGATTCAGAAATTGGAACCGGCGTTAGCAATTGAAAACCTGAGTCGATACTAGATTGTATGATTGGAGAAAAAAAACACCTGCCGATGGGTGTGAAACAAACCTGCTTTGGTCGTGTCCAAAACATTATTTCACAGTTTATTGAATGACTTATTTTCAGAAAACTATGGATTGTTTTTTTTTAATATCACTCTTATCAAGCGTAAGTGTCATCACAATGACATGATACAGTTTTTCTTTCTGGCAACTTCAGTATAATTTGTCGTATGGTACCAAAGGCGACAGCATGGCGAGTGCGCCACTTGACGTCATTCAGCATTACAAAATTTGGAGGATCATAGAAAGGTGCCGGGGCCGTCAAGATGGTTGAGCCCGGGACCAAAACAAGACTCTGCACAACGTCATCACTCTCAAATATCATATCAGTTGATAAACTGACGATGTTCCCTCTACAACTATCCTTCATTTCCAGACCCATTACGCGGTAATATTACAACGGTTATATTATTATGAATATTATTAACACCTTGAGCGCCGCCTGCCCCTATCTGGGTGGGCATTGTAAACTGAGCCAAATCCTTCCTACTTGCCCAATTCCTTGATGTGTAAACTCAGCCCAGGATGCCCTCATACTCGTAATCTCCTCCACCCGTTCTCTGTAAACTGAGTCCAAGGAACCAGTTAATATGATGCGCAACTAAGAAGTACCGAACAAACCCGACCGGAACCCTTTGAATCAACGGTGCGTTTAGTACTGCTTGTTACGTCAAATATCAACATTGATATTAAATATTAATCATCCAATATCATTATGATATGTGATATCAATTATCCGTTTATCGAACTATTGAAGCATTTTTTATCATTCCTTCATATCGAAAAAATGTTGATACCTCAGATTCAATCTGTGCAGAAAACTATTCTATAATATTCTACGCTTGTTGTAACTCAAGAATACGGTATTACTGTATGGACTGAGAATGACATGAAATCGATATGAGACCCTCGAGAGACCTAGCCCTACACTCTAGAACCAAGGAATTATATATCCAAGGGTCGTAGAGGCACTGAGATGAAAAAGTGGTTGAATTACGATTTTAGAAACAATCAAGATAGGAGTGGGCCCTTATGGGATGTTTAGCGTTCATTTGACCAGTGAAATAGTAGAAAACGCGTTCATTATCCCTCATTGTCTGTTAGCCCGACGCTTAGCTGCGAAACTATTTGTTTACGTCAATGGATCCGATGCAGAAGTGGTTCTTCACGTATGAATCAGTCCAAACCAACAGGATCGTCCCTGGCATCATGTCTTACTGTCATGTCAGTGTGAACTGAATGTCGTCATTGCACACAAAACATTTTAGGGAGACTAAGATTGATAAGGGATAATGGATTGATAATTACAAGAAATAAATGGTATTATTAAAATGTCTCCATTTACTGGTTTAATAACAAATTTTGCCTCTTTTTTTGACGAGTAACAACTCACCTAATAGATTTTTCAACGCAGAACGCGATGGTGAAGTCAGAATCGCGACATCCAATTCCATTTCAAGATGAACTATGAGAATGAACATGAACTATGAAGAAAATCTCAATTAATTAACAACCACGTCTCTTCATCATCAAAGTGCTCCAGTTTAAGAGCAGAATAAGATATCGCAATTCTGACAGAAATTATGCATCTTTTTCCTTCTCCTGGAATGTTAAGAAGGAATGGCCATCGGTTGCCAACATATCGATAGGTATTTCGATAGTATCGGAGATGAGGTATCGGTGACAATATTTATCGTATAGCTCAGTATCGATAATTTTTGCAACCGATAGCATCGATCAAAAATATCGATATTTAATAAAATATCGGTTGAAAAAAACCTTCAATTCCCTATGAAAATAGGTAGGTACTTAAGCCCAACTGAAAAGTCAATTCTCTGGGAATGAGTTTTTGTCTGTAGAATAGCTCTACTAATTCATTCAGAACAGTAAAACTCAAATTTTTTCCTTCGACTCGAGAATTTTGGAAATGTATGACATCATACATTTCCAAAATTCTATATCGGTTAAAAACAAAATATCGATTAAAAACAAATTATCGTCAGAAACTGTCGTTTACTCAAGTATCGATACGCAATACTATCGGCATAATATGCCGATATTATTGAGTATCGATACTTGAGTAACTCTCGATATAAAAATATCGATATTTTTAACATTATATTATAATGTTAAGTAGTAAGGAGATGAACGGTTATCATTCTAAAACTCTGCAAATTCTTGACACAACGGTTCATTATCTTCTTTGTACAGATCACCCTTCTGTCTAGATCACTAGGTCTAAATATCTAGATCCTAAATGTTAGATTAATTATTATTATCAATTATCACTAATTATTAACAATTTAATCAAGTACCTACCTAGTGAAACTTATTATAATTTATTGTTAAGATCGCGGAGCAACGTCTCAATGATAATTATTATTAATTATGATTAATTAATGCGATATAATTCTGGGGTTTTTAATACTACGTCGGTAATAATTTTTCTATAAAAGAAGTACCTACCAACAAACATTCTAAATTACCTTCATTTCCTTAGCACGAAACGCACCTCAGAACAATAAACTCGACATCACTTAAGCCATATGATGTTCCAAAGAGCTTGTTAGTATGAAAATGGATCTGTATTTCAACATTTTGATTCATGATCGTGTTGTGAGGCACAATCTTTGAGCCGTCATTGTGAACAAACGGCTGGTCGTACAAAGCTGCGGATGGTCTTAAAAAATTCTACGGAACAAACTCTATCTAAATATGAAATAAAAAACATACCGTTCTATATGAATTTTTCGAGATATGAGATTTTCAAATTTTCAAAATTCGTTTTGAACCCCTTTCCCTTGACCTAGGGTTATGAAAAGTTTCGAGGACCATTGTGGGGTTGGTCGAAACCCATAAAAAAAATTTCGTAATTTTAACTCAACGCTAACTGGGCAAAGTGGCGCGGACGGCGGACGGCGTACGGCGGACGGCGGACGGCGTACGGCGGACAGACGGATTTTTTTTTATTCGATTTTCTGAATCTACGTATCTTGAAACGTAAACCAACAAATCCTCTCGTTCTTATCGCTATCAACCGGTGAGTCTTATCTTGTAAGAGTCGATATAGAGAAAGTGTAAGCTAGAAGCGGTTTCGATCAAAGGGTACATAGTCCGTTAACCAGGATGAGTGGAAATGACCTGCTAAATAATGTTCCACCTGATATTTCAGTCATGGAACAAGATATAATTCAAAAAGATATGCAAGCACAATCTGTTAATAATAATTATTAATTATTTACAATTATTGTAAAACACCAGACGAATCGAATACAAACGAGATGAATCAATTGAGATACAGAACGTCAGATCCTGGACCTTTTCACGTTTTTATTGAAAGCTTAACAGATGATCTTAGTGGTATTTCAAGAATGCACCCCATGACTATAGGTAAGCTTCTACATGATAAACATACCTCTATTTCTAACAATATTATCGGAATTACGAAGGTTGGACGAAACAGATTGAGAGTTGAGTTATCCAACGCGGTTTCAGCTAATAATCTTCTGGATTCGGTGCACTTATCAGAAAAGAAATTTAAACCGTACATTCCATTTTATGCACTCAAGCGCAGAGGTATAATTCGAGGAGTTCACACAAGCTTATCAGATGAGGAACTGAAATCAGTAATCAAAGGGCCATGTGGTGAAAAAATTGACATTCTCGAGTTACGTCGTCATACTAGAAGAACTGAAGATAAAACTTCGGAAGGTGAACCAATTACGGTTCCTACCCAAACGGTGTTTTTCACGATAAGAGGCCAATTGTTACCTCAGTTCGTAATTATTCATTACGTGAGGTGTGAAGTTTCTGCATACGTACAGAATGTTGTGCAGTGTCGGAAATGTTTGCGTTACGGTCACATTGAAAAACATTGTAAAACCACCATTACTTGTGAGTTATGCGGGGATTCACATACTAGCAAAGACTGTACTAAACCGCGAGATCTGCGTTGTGTGAACTGTAAAGGTGGTCACAAGTCAACTGATAAGACAAATTGTCCTCATTATGAGGTGGAGGTTAGCGTAAAAAAAAAGTCATGAGCGACCGTAACTTGTCTTATTTTGAGGCTAAATCGTTAGTGGTGGGTACTTCTTTTTCCGCTGTGGCACGAAAACCACCGGTAAGGTTATCAAGTGAAATTCAATTTCCAACAATTGCTAAATCTATGGAACATCTAAAGGATAGACAGTTTGCCGCCACCAGTTCATACGTTCGAACACTGAAAAGGACGAAGGCATCTCCACCATCACCCACTTCTTCATTCCGCCAGCCCATTCCACGAATGTTTCCTGACCAAATGACAAGCAATACACCTGGGGGAATCCTAGCACTAAAAACGTTTCCAGAGAACGGCCCAAATAACGATATCAGAGTAATAGACAGTCAGAAAAAAGATTTAGATAGGCTGTATAAGAACGACGTACTTTTTGAAACGGTTCTAGAGGTATTAAAGAGTTTACCTCAAACCAGAGACTTGCCAGAATTCGATCTCAGAACCTTGATTCATGATAAACTTGACCGTTGCGTTGAAAAACTGGGTAGCTGACTGACAGGTACTCTCAATTTAAAGTTGCTTAAGCGTAATGAATGAACACGAAACGTTGAAAATTCTACAGTGGAATGCACGATCATTCTGTTCAAAGCGTGGAGAATTTGAAATTCTTGTTCAACGGTATAACATAAACGTTGCTGTAATTTCAGACACTGGTTTCAAACCTGATACTAATTACACTTACCGTAATTTCAATTTGATTCGTAAATCCGGGGCTGATGGTTTTACGGGCGTAGCCATTCTGTTAAAAAACCATATTTCCTATGAAGAATTAGATTGTTCTTTCAACCACGAAAATTTCAAGTACGTAGGGGTGGCTGTAAAGCTTCTGGACGGGTCATCTCTCAATATAGTATCGGTTTACAATCACGATCATTGTAATCTTACAACAGAGGATTGGACAAGATTCTTCCGATATTGGGCGTCGCCAGTGTTGATCCTGGGTGACTTTAATGTACATCATATGGCATTTGGTGCAAGTTATACCAATATTAAGGGAAGGAGGTTGATGGAGGCTTTGGATTCATCCAATCTGGTCTACTTGAACGATGGTTCACCAACACGGGTTAGTTCTGTCAACCAAACCAACAGATCAGTAGTAGACCTTTCTTTGAGTAGCCCTGGGCTTGCTAGTGCCTGTAGATGGAGTATAGCTGATGATGCTTATTGCTCGGATCACTACCCCATTGTCATTGAAGTGACTTCTTTGCAAGTAGTACGTAATGAAATAATTCGACATAGAAAATGGAATTCGGCCAGTGCTGACTGGGAGAAGTTTGTGGATGTTTTAGCCCGTGTTGATGTACCAGGAGACGTATCATACGAAGAGTTTGTAGCCATTCTGGAAGCTGCTTGTGAGGAAGCAATTCCTGTATTAGCGGGGACGTACAATCCCAAGTACTATAACGTATGGTGGAATTCGGAGTGTAAGCAGGCGGTTCAGCGGAGACAAGCTGCTCTTCGTTGTTACAACCTTAATCCAATCATGCAGTTTTTCATATTATACAAGGAATGCGTAGCAATATCCAAGAAAGTTATAAAAAAAGCTAAACGTACATCTTGGGCCTCATATTGTTCAGAATTGAACAGGTCGACCCCCATAAGGGCACTATGGCAGAGAATCCAGCGATTAACGAATAGAAAAGTCTCCAACATCCAGCCTTTGGTGGCTGGTCTGTGGTGTGAGGACCTGTTGAAGAGTACCTATTACCCCAGATTCAGTCTTAGTTAACCACTGTGATACATTCGTTGCTGACGTTCATTCTTCACGTATTCTGTTCAATGCGAATTCAGTATTAGGTGATATCACCATGAATGAGTTAAGAAACGCTGTCAAGGCGTCTACGAATACGGCCCCAGGAAAGGACTTGATTGACTATCCCATTATCAAACATCTGCCTGAATCGTTTTTACGTCAATTATTGGCTTTGTTCAATGCCATTTGGCACAGACATGACTTTCCGAAAAGTTGGAGGGAGGTGATAGCCGTTCCAATTCCTAAGCCGGGTAAGCCGGCGAACGCTCCGGATTCGATGAGACTAATCTCCTTAACATCATGTATGCTGAAGACTTACGAGAGAACAATAAAAACTAGGTTAGAATGGTTAGTTGAATATCACCAACTTTTACCTACGTATCAATTTGGATTTAGGAAGGGCAAGTCGACCCTGCATAGTCTGGCTACACTTGTAACTGATATCCAGCAAGGATTTACTCTGGGGAAGTCTACACTGGCCTTGATGCTGGATATAAAAGGTGCCTATAATGATGTCGTATTGGAACTTCTGGTTGAGAAGATGAAATCGATCGGGATTCCAATACAGCTAGTCCAGAACATATACAATCTCCTTTCAGAACGGCATATATATCTGCGGGTAAATCGTGAAATATACGGTCCTCGTACCACTCGACTAGGGCTCCCTCAAGGCGGGATTCTTTCGCCAACCTTGTTTGCAATTTATGTTAGAGACATGGGTGAATCACTCCCGGATGGTGTTCGGATTCTTCAGTATGCTGATGATGTCTGCTTGTATGTGACAGGAAATGACTTCAACGTCCTCTTGGATTTGCTCAGTCGGGCATACACTGTGGTCTGCAAGTGGTGTGCGAATAACGGCTTATCTATATCTACTGCAAAATCAACTGTTTGCGCTTTTTCTCGTAGACGTCGTTTGCCCATTACTGAGGAGATACGGTTTGGAGAGGTATCGTTCAAAGTTGAGAAGGTAGTTAAGTTCCTGGGTTTATTCTTGGACAAAACGTTGTCGTGGAAGCCTCATATCAGTTACATTGCGAAGAAAGCAGAAAAATACGTGAATGTTCTCAGAATGGTAACCCACTTACATTGGGGTGCTGATCCGGTAGTCGCGTTACGTTTTTACAGATCAACTGTACGTGCTGTTTTTGATTATGGCTGTGCTCTGTATGGCCAGGCATCGATCAATGAATTAAAGGCGCTAGATAAAATTCAATCAAAATGCCTAAGAATATCAGTCGGGTATCTCCAGTCAACCCCTATTGTGATCATGCAGCGAGAATGTAATGAGCCTCCTCTGTGGCTGAGACGACAGTTGCTGTCCGATCGGTTCTTGCTACGTGTACGTGCATTTCCCGCAGACTTGCTTGGGAAACTACGAAGGCTTAATGAGCACGACTTGATTTGCAACTTCTGGCTAAAACGCACGTCACCGCCTTTGGCCTCTGCTTTCGCTGCGACCGCTGAATACAGTGACCTGATTGATGCGAGTCATGCTCCAGCTGTATTTCGGTGCGATTACGCCTTGTTTCAGAGTCGTATTCGGTACACAATCATTGATGTGGATAGATCAGGCGGACCACTGGGTGTCTCAGCGGCTTTCTCTGAACATTTGCATAAAAAATTTCCTGGAGGATATTTCATCTACACGGATGGGTCGAAAACTACTGATGGCTGCGGTTGTGCGTTCTACGACCCTCAAGCTGGAACGGGTGGATCATTCAAGATCAATACCATTGCTTCGATATTCACCTGCGAGATGGTTGCGATCCGAGAGGCTGTAAGCTATGCAAGAGTAAGAGGGGAGCAATTGGTAGTTATCGTGACAGACTGTCGGAGCGCGCTCGATAAATTGTCAAACTTCCGTATTAATGTAAAAGCAAACCACATTATCTTGGAAATACTGGAAGCGGTGCAGCAAATGAACGTTCAGGATCAGCAAGTACAGTTTGTTTGGACGAGGGCACACGTTGGGGTTACTGGGAATGAGGTGGCGGACCGCAGGTCTAACGCAGCTCGGCAGGATGGTCACGTTTTGGATGTGAGACTACCATTCACTGATCTCTACGTAACAGCACATAGGAAGCTAAAAGTACAGTGGCAACAAGCTTACGAGGACGCACGCGTGGGTATTCAGTACCGCCTGATGAACCCTCGAGTATCTGTAAGGCCTTGGTTCTCCAGGTTTGAACTCAGCAGATCTGAGATCAGAATAATTTGCAGATTGCGTTCGACTCATGGGCTGTGCGGCGCATACCTACACCGTATTGGACTACGAGGCTCCCCGAGCTGTGACAATTGTGGAATGGAAGAAGAGACCACCGAGCACATACCTATTTATGGAGTGTCCAGTTTACCTTCAACCTAGGCAAGACATGCTAGAATCCATCTCTGATCGCATGGTTAATCCACTACACTTTGCCCAAATTGTATATTCGGAAGTGTTATCAATTTATAAAGAAGTATGTACATTCGTCAACAAAATTAATGTAAAAATTTAAGTTGTATGTTTAAGAAGTTGATTTTATTTTATTATTTTGAAAAGAGTCTTAAACGACAGTGTATATAATTTCTCTTTGTAATTTAATTAATATGTAATAAATGCTTCATGGCTATGGCGAAAGCTAATGCCAAGTGAAGAAAGAAAAAAAAAAAAAAAAAAAAAATTGAAAATTCTATTAGAATTCTAATTAGAATTTAATTTTAAATTCTATCCGGTTTCACAGTGTTTAGAGAGATCTCCACTTTCAGTTTTATTATTTTATAAGTGATATTTATCAACCAAGTGCTACGTATTAGGAAAAATGTGAATATTCGAAAATGTGTGACTATATTGGTCTTGGTCTTGTGCCTTGGTCTTGTTTTAGCTTTTTTTTTCCATTCAAATTTAGCCAATTCAATTTTTTAGAGAAGAATGTAGGTACAACTGAAAACTAAATCGTCTTGTGAATTACTTCGCACTTCGAGGTTTTATTTTTGTTTACTGGAGCTTCTAATACTTTATTAAATTGTCTTTTTTCTTCTTCTACATCATAAACTTGTTCATTTCTTTCCTCATCGGAGAGGAGATGAGTGTCGAAACTGGCTTTTCAGTGCAGTGGCTTCTCTTTACTGTGATTCCAACTATCAGTTTTGCCAGCCAAACACAAATTGGTATAATAAGAAATGGAAAGATAATTGTCTTAGTTTGCAGTCCTACACAGGTATTTGCAATCCGTAACGCTCAATTTGGAAAAGAAGCACTTTTGCTGCATTCATTCTGTGTTGTATCCTTCAGGTTTTCAGTTATGCAGTTTTTGTAAGAGATAAAGGGAGTGGTATCCGAGAAATTCCGCTTATCTGACTCCCTGGAATTCCAAACAAGAATGTCAACGTATAAAGCATCGAATTTCTGTCAGTACGATAACTGGGATGCAATAAAGTTCAAGAAGACCCTGAAAGGGGTGAAGCGACATTATTTCCTCTTTGCGATGGCGGGAGGCTATTACCGGCTTAAGTGATGCAAAATCCATTGTGAAACAGGGCCACTGGACTCAAGCTCTTTTGTAAGGGTGGATATCTTGATGTTGGTGGGCCGTGAGTGGGGATGAGGCAGATGATTGCTCGGCCTATAACAATGGCTTAGCGAATATTGTGTGAGATGAGATCGTGGTGAAGGGGATAGGGGACGTTCCCACCGCAGTTCCAACATTTCCACATTTCACAGTCCCACGTAAATCGAGAAGTCAACCTTATCGACCGCAATTTGTCAGATTGATTCAACTAGGGGAAACTGTGCTTAAGACACCGGAGGCGAAGGATGAATTCGCGGCGGATTTACACAGGAAGACGGACTGTTGAATAGGCGATGAGACAATTCCCAGGAAAAGGCGATAGTGGTAGGAACCTAATATACGAGGGGTGATTCAAATATAAACGAGCATTCGGTGTCTGAGAGCTGTGAATAGATAATGTGCTCGGAAGGAGGAGCGATATCGTGGAGATTCGAGTCAACGAAGGTTGCTACAGGAGGTCCCCATGAGGAGATTCAAGCCCAAGCTCACCGCCATTATTCTTCTACTCGTAGATAGTCAGGTCGCCGTACGCCGTCCGCGCCACTTTGCCCAGTTAGCGTTGAGTTAAAATTACGAAATTTTTTTTTATGGGTTCCAACCAACCCCACAATGGTCCTCGAAACTTTTCATAACCCTAGGTCAAGAGGAAGGGGTTCAAAACGAAATTTAAAATTTCGACAATGTCATATCTCCAAATATTCAACTGAACCGTGTAATTTTTAGTTCACTTTTGAATGACCTGAAAAATTAAGAATCTTTTAAGACCAATTGGATTTTTGTGCGACCAGCCGTTCGTTCAGAGTGGGCGCGCAAAGGTTTAGGAAAAACACTAAACTTCGCGTCGAAAACGCCCGTTAGGTGGGTCAACTCACAGACGCCCAGAATAAAACTACCTTTTTTCATCTTCCCGGTAAACTACAGTCTAGAAATTTTAACCGTGAGTCGGGGATAGATCACAATGCAATATTCATTCGGTTTCTTGTCTGTAAAATTGTTTAAATAATACCTATTTGTTTAAACAAATTAAATTTTGATGATGAGCTAGATACTTGAAATTTTAAATATAGGTCAGAAATGGATGAAATTTCAATATTCACTCGGTTTGTATGACATGGTATGAGTATGGTATGGTATATTATTGTATGTATGATTTGGTACAGTACAGTATGGTATGATAGGAAAGAAATTCGTATGGTATGGTATGAGTACGGTGAGAATATGGTATTGTGCCGATTTGCAACACAGTCTGGTATAGACAGAAGGGTGATCTGCACAAGGAAGATAATAAACCGTTGTGTCAAGAATTTGTAGAGTTTTTTGTTCGATTTTCTAAATCAACGTATCTTGAAATGTAAACCAACAAATTTGGAGGGTGGGGGGGGGGGGTTAAAAAAACTCTGCAAATTCTTGACAAAACGGTTCATTATCTTCTTTGTACAGATCACCCATCTGTCTAGATCACTAGGTCTAAAAGTCTACATCCTAAATGTTAGATTAATTATTATTATGAATTATCACTAATTATTAATAATTTTAACAAATAGGTAAGTACCTAGTGAAAATTATTATAATTTATTGTTAGGTATTAATAATTTGTATACTTATATTAATAATAATAATAATTATTATTATTATTTATGATTAATTAATACGATTTAATACTACGTCGGTAATAATTTTTCTATAAAAGAAGTACCTACCAACAAACATTCGAAATTACCTTCATTTCCGTTACACAAAACTCACCTCAGAACAACAAACTCGACATCATATGATGTTCCAAAGAGCTTGTTAGTATGAAAATTGACCTGTATTTCAACCGTTTGATTCAAGATCGTGTTGTGAGGCACAATCTTTGAGCCGTCATTGTGAACGAACGGCTGGTCGTACAAAGCTGCGGATGGTCTTAAAAAATTCTTAGGAATAAACTCTATCTAAATATGAAATAAAAAACTCTGCAAATTCTTGACACAACGGTTTATTATCTTCCTTGTGCAGATCACCCTTCTGTCTATACCAGACTGTGTTGCAAATCGGCATCATACCATATTCTCACCATACTCATACCATTTCTTTCCTATCATACCGTACTGTACTATACTAAATCATACATACAATAATATACCATACCATACTCATACCATGTCGTACCAAAATTCGTTTTGAACCCCTTCCCCTTGACCTAGGGTTATGAAAAGTTTCGAGGACCATTGTGGGGTTGGTCGAAACCCATACAAAAAATTTCGTAATTTTAACTAAACGCTAACTGGGCAAAGTGCCGCGGACGGCGTACGGCGGACGGACGGATTTTTTTTAATACGATTTTCTGAATCTACGTATCTTGAAACGTAAACCAACAAATTTTGAGGGGGGGGGGGGGGGGTTAAAATTTTTTTTCTTTGGGCGATTCCAATGGTTCATTATCGAAGATAATAAACCAAAATGAAGTACGAGGTACGCGGTGTGGGTGTGGGAGGGGGCGCAGAGACATAAAAGGTCTCGGTGTATGACGCACTAGTTGGCCTCCTGCCAGCCGTATTACGTCATACGCTCGTGCGTCATAGGCTCTGACGCTCTAGTTGGTCCCCTGCCAGCCGTCTTACGTCATACGCTCGTGCGTCATAGGCTCTGACGCACTAGTTAGCCTCCTGCCAGCCAACTTACGTCATACGCTCGTGCGTCATATGCTCTGACGCACTAGTTGGTCCCCTGCCAGCCGTCTTACGTCATACGCTCGTGCGTCATAGGCTCTGACGCACTAGTTGGCCTCCTGCCAGCCGTCTTAAGTCATACGCCCGTGCGTCATAGGCTCTGACGTACTTGTTGGCCTCCTGCCAGCCGTCTTACGTCATACGCTCGTGCGTCACAGGCTCTGACGTACTTGTTGGCCTCCTGCCAGCCGTCTTACGTCATACGCGCGTGCGTAATAGGCTCTGACGTACTAGTTGGCCTCCTGCCAGCCGTCTTACGTCATACGCTCGTGCGTCATAGGCTCTGACGTAATGGCCCGCCGGTTGCTTGTGTTCTGACGTGAGAGTTTATGTGCCAAAGCAAAGACATGAAAATGTCAAAAAAATATGTAAATAGGTACCTAAGGCCAACTGTAATGTCAATTTTCTGACAATTAGTTTTCGACTATAGTTTTCATACCTTTTTACTTAAGTACTTATTGCAATTTGAGACTGATAATGAGCTGTTTGCAAATAAAAAGTCTGATAACTACTTTATTACATCTTATTAATCTATTTTCAAGTTCCGATTCACAGTTGAATGTATTTTATTTAGATGCCGTAAAATTCGAAAACGATGGAATGACGAAACCTGTCGACTACTGACTCAAGTGATACTGTCGACTTCTAACACATGTACTCGTAGGTCGACTACTAGTGCAAAACCATGTCGACTACTGAAGAAAATGTTGGTCACTGGTATCGACTACAACCTAGAGCATTGGGATTTTTTACAAAACTTGCTTTTCCCTTTTCAAACCATGTTGAATAATATTTCCCGCTGCCAGGTCTTTTAGAGAAGGATCTTGGGTACACAATGAACAGGTTTGCAATGAGAAAAAAACCGAGTGAATATTGAAATGTCATCCATTTCTGACCTATATTTAAAATTTCAAGTATCTAGCTCATCATCAAAATTTAATTTGTTTAAACAAATAGGTATTATTTAAACAATTTTACAGACAAGAAACCGAATGAATATTGCGTTGTGATCCAGTTCTGACCTATTTTTAGAATTTCAAGTCAATAGCTCAGCATCAAAATTTAATTTGTATTATTACAAAAAGGCATTATTTAAACAATTTTACAGATGAGAAACCGAGTGAATATTGCAATGTGGTCTATCCCCGACTGACGGTTAAAATTACTAGACTGTAGTTTACCTGGAAGATGAAAAAAGGCAGTTTTATTCTGGGCGGCTACCCGGGACCCACCTAACGGAGTTAAGTGTTTTTCCTAAACCTTTGCGCGCTCACTGTGAACGAACGGCTGGTCGCACAAAAATCCAATTGGTCTTAAAAGATTCGTAATTTTTCAGGTCATTCAAAAGTGAACTAAAAATTACACCGGTTCATGAGAATTTTTAGAGATATGACATTGTCGAAATTTCAAAGTTCGTTTTGAACCCCTTCCCCTTGACCTAGGGTTATGAAAAGTTTCGAGGATCATTGTGGGGCTGGTCCAAACCCAGAAACCACATTTCGTAATTTTAGCTCAACGCTAACTGGGCAAAGTGCCACGGACGGCGGACGGCGTACGGCGTACGGGTGACGGACGGATTTTGGTTTATTATCTTCGATAATGAACCATTGGAATCGCCCAAAGAAAAAATTTTTTTAACCCCCCCTCAAAATTTGTTGGTTTACGTTTCAAGATACGTAGATTCAGAAAATCGAATGAAAAAAAAATCCGTCCGTCCGCCGTACGCCGTCCGCCGTCCGCGCCACTTTGCCCAGTTAGCGTTGAGACCATCCGCAGCTTTATAGGACCAGCCGTTCGTTCACAATGACGGCTCAAAGATTGTGCCTCACAACACGATCGTGACTCCAACTATTGAAATACAGGTCCATTTTCATACTAACAAGCTCTTTGGAACATCATATGGCTTAGGTGATGTCGAGTTTTTTGTTCTGAAATACGTTTCGTGCTACGGAAATGAAGGTAATTTCGAATGTTTGTTGGTAGGTACTTCTTTTATAGAAAAATTATTACCGACTTAGTATTAAAAACCTCAGAATTATATCGTATTAATTAATCATAATTAATAATAATAATAATTAATAATAAATACAAATGATTAATACCTAACAATAAATTATAATAATTTTCACTAGGTACTTGATAAAATTATTAATAATTAGTGGTAATTCATAATAATAATTATTCTAACATTTAGGATCTAGACATTTAGACCTAATGATCTAAACAGAAGGGTGATCTGTACAAAGAAAATCTCATATCTCGAAAAATTCATATAGAACGGTATGTTTTTTATTTCATATTTAGATAGAGTTGGTTCACTAGAATTTTTTAAGACCATCCACAGCTTTGTACGACCAGCCGTTCGCTCACAATGACGGCTCAAAGATTGTGCCTCACATCAAGATTGTGAATCATACTGTTGAAATACAGGTCCATTTTCATACTAACAAGCAGGGGCGGCTCGTGGGCTCAGAAACTGGTGGGGCACCAGGGCAATATTTAGGTGCATACCTACCTATTAGGTACTCACTATAGGAACTAAACTCAAACTACCCTTACAGCTAAACTGCTTCATACTGCTTACTGGTATGCAGCTCTTAGCAAGTCAGGAAACATCGTTCTCCAAAGAGTTCTCTTGAGGAGAGGGAAGATTACTGACCACTATCCAGGATTACCGACGAGGAGGTGGCTGCAAGGCAATCCCACCTACCCACCAAAATAATCATCTTGAAAATGATAGGAAGAATAAAAGAGAAATTGTGACTGTACGAGTACTATTCAAAGAGTACATTATAAAGGTAGTCAAAAAATTATATTATTGGAGTTTCTATTACTGGGGTTTTTAAAAATTAGCAATCGCGACCATCTGCTTCCTAGCCGAGTGGTACCTTGAAAACCCCCTCTAAAAATGTCCTCTTATGCCCAGATTGCACATACGTTTTCTTATCCAATCGTATCAAAACATTTTGAACGATCACAGAACAGCAAGATTGATTTCAACTAGCTTTTAAAGTTCGTTGGTTAGCTCAAACAAAGCTCGAGTCAACGAAGTCACCATCAGTTCCAGGGATAACAAATAAAACAGTATTCTCAACGGTTGGCTGAGCTACATAATAATATTATGTATATTACTGTTATTAACGGTTATTAACTGTTATTAACTTACAGAATGTAGAAATCAACAAATGAGATTCACTTGGGCGAATAGTGATCCACGTAGTATAGTAGGGTTTTCTGTGGATACACTTCAGTCTTGACGACTAGCAAAGCGTTCACGCGTTGCACGTGAGATATTAAATTTCAATGTTTAGTTGATTAATATTATGGAGACAATAATTCACTTTTACTATGATGAGTAAATACGAAGCTTAGTATATTATAACGTCAGGCAACGTTTTGATATCATTCTTATCAAACATGGAAGAAAGCATGGAAGAATGAAACTCGTTCTTCCTTGACAAGGAACGATTCAACGATCGATTGTTTTCGGCGTTCAACTTGATACGATATTTTGGCCACCGCCCGGAACGCCTCCTATCTCGCAACACAGAGTGCCTTCCCCCACCCCAGGAAGCGCCTATACCTTCAACATTGAGACTGGGGCACTTCTGGTCGATCCGATAATCGACTTTTTTAATCGATAAATCGAAACAAAATGTGACTCAGTGGAAGTGGGTAGTCATGGAGGAAGGGAGATCTCCCTTCTTCCATGGTGGGTAGTAGTAGGTAAGATTTTTTTCTCCTTGTTCTATGTTTTTTCTGTTTTCCTTTGCAAATTTTTGGGTGGGGCGAGGGCCAAGGTGGCCTTATGGACGAGCCGCCACTGCTAACAAGTATACTTAAATATGATAAAACCTCAAACTCATGTATTTACGTGTGATCAGTGCGGAGTTACTGAAACATTGGAGCACATAGTAATGGAATGTCATGCTTATGAGAGACAAAGAGAGGAAATGTTCAGTGAAATCATAAGGAGCAGAAAAATAGAATTACCATTTAATTATATAACTTTAATTGCGTTAGCTGACATAGAAGTATATTTAATTATTTTCAAATTCTTCGAAGAAATAGGACATAATGTATAAAGAGAGAAAAAATTAAGTAATATGTATGTATTTAAAAATGTACTTGTAACATAAACAATTAGTAAGTTAGTTTGTACATATGAAATATGGCTGTAAAGATTTTTCTAATGCCAATAAAAATTTAAAAAAAAAAAAAAAATCCTATCAAGCTCTTTGGAACATCATATGGCTTAAGTGATGTCGAGTTTGTTGTTCTGAGGTGCGTTTCGTGCTACGGAAATGAAGGTAATTTCGAATGTTTGTAGGTACTTCTTTTATAGAACAATTATAACCGGCGTAGTATTAAAAACCCCAGAATTATGTCGTATTAATTAATCATAATTAATAATAATTATTATTAATAATAAATACAAATTATTAATACCTAACAATAAATTATAATAATTTTCACTAGGTACTCGATAAAATTGTTAATAATTAGTGATAATTGATAATAATAATTAATCTAACATTTAGGATCTAGACATTTAGACCTAGTGATCTAGACAGAAGGGTGATCTGTACAAAGAAGATAATGAACCGTTGTGTCAAGAATTTGCAGAGTTTTTCGTTTTCACGATGTAATTGAGTCGACAATTGCTCTTCTTGAAGGTCCATTCGAACTCAAATAAACTCCTCGAGTCGATATGAAGTCTACTTTTTTTCATTTTCTCGATGTGTTTGAGTCGACAATTGCTCTTCTTGAAGGTCCATTCGAACTCAAATAAACACCTCGAGTCGATATGAAGTCTACTTTTTTTCATTTTCTCGATGTGTTTGAGTCGACAATTGCTCTTCTTGAAGGTCCATTCGAACTCAAATATACACCTCGTGTCGATATGAAGGCGACTTTTTTTCCTTTTCACGATGTGTTTGAGTCGACGATTGCTCTTCTTGAAGGTCCATTCGAACTCAAATGAACACCTCGAGTCGATATTAAGTCTACTTTTTTGGTTTATTATCTTCGATAATGAACCATTGGAATCGCCCAAAGAAAAAATTTTTTTAACCCCCCCTCAAAATTTGTTGGTTTACGTTTCAAGATACGTAGATTCAGAAAATCGAATAAAAAAAAATCCGTCCGTCCGCCGTACGCCGTCCCCCGTCCGCCGTCCCCCGTCCGCCGTCCGCCGTCCGCGCCACTTTGCCCAGTTAGCGTTGAGCTAAAATTACGAAATTTGGTTTCTGGGTTTGGACCAGCCCCACAATGATCCTCGAAACTTTTTATAACCCTAGGTCAAGGGGAAGGGGTTCAAAACGAAATTTAAAATTTCGACAATGTCATATCTCAAAATATTTAACTGAACCGTGTAATTTTTAGTTCACTTTTGAATAACCCGAAAAATTACGAATCTTTTAAGACCAATTGGAATTTTGTGCGACCAGCCGTTCGTTCACAGTAACCGCGCAAAGGTTTAGGAAAAACACTAAACTTTCGCGTCGAAAACGGCCGTTATGTGACCCAACCCCCAGACGCCCAGAATAAAACTACCTTTTTTCATCTTCCCGGTAAACTACAGTCTAGAAAGTTTAACCGTGAGTCGGGGATAGACCACATTGCAATATTTACTCGGTTTCTCATCTGTAAAATTGTTTAAATAATACCTTTTTCTAATAATACTAATTAAATTTTGATGATGAGCTATTGACTTGAAATTTTAAAAATAGCTCAGAACTGGATCACAATGCAATGTTCACTCGGTTTCTTGTCTGTAAAATTGTTTAAATAATAACTATTTGTTTAAACAAATTAAATTTTGATGATGAGCTAGATACTTGAAATTTTAAATATAGGTCAGAAATGGATGACATTTCAATATTCACTCGGTTTGTATGACATGGTATGAGTATGGTATGGTATATTATTGTATGTATGATTTGGTATAATGCAGTATGGTATGATAGGAAAGAAATTCGTATGGTATGGTATGAGTACGGTGAGAATATGGTATGGTGCCGATTTGCAATACAGTCTGGTATAGACAGAAGGGTGATCTGCACAAGGAAGATAATAAACCGTTGTGTCAAGAATTTGCAGAGTTTTTATTTCATATTTAGATAGAGTTTGTTCCGTAGAATTTTTTAAGACCATCCGCAGCTTTGTACGACCAGCCGTTCCTTCACAATGACGGCTCAAAGATTGTGCCTCACAACCCGATCGTGAATCAAACTGTTGAAATACAGGTCCATTTTCATACTAACAAGCTCTTTGGAACATCATATGGCTTAAGTGATGTCGAGTTTGTTGTTCTGAGGTGCGTTTCGTGCTACGGAAATGAAGGTAATTTCGAATGTTTGTTGGTAGGTACTTCTTTTATAGAAAAATTATTACCGACGTAGTATTAAAAACCCCAGAATTATATCGTATTAATTAATCATAATTAATAATAAATACGAATTATTAATACCTAACAATAAATTATAATAATTTTCAGTAGTTTTGGTTTATTATCTTCGATAATGAACCATTGGAATCGCCCAAAGAAAAAAATTTTTTAACCCCCCCTCAAAATTTGTTGGTTTACGTTCCAAGATAGGTAGATTCAGAAAATCGAATAAAAAAAGATCCGTCCGTCCGCCGTACGCCGTACGCCGTACGCCGTCCGCCGTCCGCGCCACTTTGCCCAGTTAACGTTGAGCTAAAATTACGATATTTGGTTTCTGGGTTTGGACCAGCCCCACAATGATCCTCGAAACTTTTCATAACCCTAGGTCAAGGGGAAAGGGTTCAAAACGAATTTTGAAAATTTGAAAATCTCATATCTCGAGAAATTCATATAGAACGGTATGTTTTTTATTTCATATTTAGATAGAGTTTGTTCCGTAGAATTTTTTAAGACCATCCGCAGCTTTGTACGACCAGCCGTTCGTTCACAATGACGGCTCAAACATTGTGCCTCACTACAGGATCGTGAATCAAACTGTTGAAATACAGGTCCATTTTCATACTAACAAGCTCTTTGGAACATCATATGGCTTAAGTGATATCGAGTTTGTTGTTCTGAAGTGTGTTTCGTGCTACGGAAATGAAGGTAATTTCGAATGTTTGTTGGTAGGTACTTCTTTTATAGAAAAATTATTACCGACGTAGTATTAAAAACCCCAGAATTATATCGTATTAATTAATCATAATTAATAATAATTATTATTAATAATAAATACGAATTATTAATACCTAACAATAAATTATAATAATTTTCACTAGGTACTTGATAAAATTGTTAATAATTAGTGATAATTGATAATAATAATTAATCTAACATTTAGGATCTAGACATTTAGACCTAGTGATCTAGACAGAAGGGTGATCTGTACAAAGAAGATAATGAACCGTTGTGTCAAGAATTTGCAGAGTTTTTCGTTTTCTCGATGTGTTTGAGTCGACAATTGCTCTTCTTGAAGGTCCATTCGAACTTAAATAAACACCTCGAGTCGATATGAAGTCTTCTTTTTTACAAATACATCGTGAAAACGAAAAAAAGGAGACTTCATATCGACTCGAGGTGTATAATATACAAATATTATTTGAGTTCGAATGGACCTTCAAGAAGAGGACAATGGACCTCGTCGACTCAAATACATCGTGAAAACGAAAAAAATATACTTCATATCGACTCGAGGTGTTTAATTGAGTTCGAATGGACCTTCAAGAAGAGCAATTGTTACTCAAATACATCGAGAAAACGAAAAAAAGTAGACTTCATATCGAGTCGAGGTGTATATTTGAGCTCGAATGGACCTTCAAGAAGAGCAATTGTCGACTCAAATACATCGTGAAAACGAAAAAAAGTTGACTTCATATCGACTCGAGGTGTTTAATTGAGTTCGAATGGACCTTCAAGAAGAGCAATTGTCGACTCAAATACATCGAGCAAACGAAAAAAAGTAGACTTCATATCGACTCGAGGTGTTTATTTGAGTTCGAATGGACCTTCAAGAAGACCAATTGTCGACTCAAATACATCGAGGAAACGAAAAAAAGTAGACTTCATATCGACTCGAGGTGTTTATTTGAGTTCGAATGGACCTTCAAGAAGAGCAATTGTCGACTCAAATACATCGTGAAAACGAAAAAAGTAGACTTCATATCGACTCGAGGTGTTTAATTGAGTTCGAATGGACCTTCAAGAAGAGCACTTGTCGACTCAAATACATCATGAAAACCAAAAAAAGTTGACTTCATATCGACTCGAGGTGTATATTTGAGTTCGAATGGACCTTCAAGAAGAGCAATTGTCGACTCAAATACATCGTGAAAACGAAAAAAAGTTGACTTCATATAGACTCGAGGTGTTTATTTGAGTTCGAATGGACCTTCAAGAAGAGCAATTGTCGACTCAAATACATCGAGCAAACGAAAAAAAGTAGACTTCATATCGACTCGAGGTGTTTATTTGAGTTCGAATGGA
The DNA here is from genome assembly GCA_963920205.1 of Stenodema calcarata. Classification (NCBI taxonomy): domain Eukaryota; kingdom Metazoa; phylum Arthropoda; class Insecta; order Hemiptera; family Miridae; genus Stenodema; species Stenodema calcarata. The sequence continues at coordinate 1,777,643 of OY986054.1, forward strand.
CCTTGAAGAAGAGCAATTGTCGACTCAAATACATCGTGAAAACGAAAAAAAGTAGACTTCATATCGACTCGAGGTGTTTATTTGAGTTCGAATGGACCTTCAAGAAGAGCAACTGTCGACTCTAATACATCGTGAAAACGAAAAAAAGTAGACTTCATATCGACTCGAGGGATTTACTTGAGTTCGAATGGACCTAGGTCGGGAAGTTATTGAAGGATATCTCGGGCTGTGATTGACTTAGAGTTTTGAAATAAATTTCTAAATTCACTATATTAGTAGGAAATTACCCCTTCGATGTCCGATTTTTGAAATTCAGAAAATAAATTTTTAAATACATTTTTAAATTGTGTCTAAATTTTTTTATTAAAAAAACGAAACGTAGGGGTTTTTTTGGAAGGCTAATATACCCCAAAATGCAAACATCGCAGTTAAAACATGTAAACTGAGCGAGCAGGACATCAACAAAATGTTTATTTTGACGAAAATTCTCGTCTTCAAGGGGCCTCTGGTTCCGATCGCTACCTAGCGGGAGTTTTGGAACTAGTGCCACCCGGCCACCTTCCCCTTTCGTCGCACCCTCTATCCCCTCCTTTCGACCATCGCCTTTCTTCCGGCCTTCCCCACCGCACCTCGCCCGTGTCCTTCTCCAACAGCTGCGTTGCCGGATCGTCTCAACTTCCACGTATTTTATATGTCCCCCTGAGGCTCTTCAATTTCGGAAGGCAACGTTGCGCTCTCTTCTACCTCGGGCTGATTCAAAGCTCTTTCCACTTCCACATCCAAATCATGATCTAATATCGAAGACGATGATATGTTGACATATTGGGTACTGGGTACCTAGTATTATTGAGACGTTGTGTACAATTGACTAGGGAGGATTATTGTTCCCGATACATTAATTTATTGTCTGACTATACCTAATGAGTATATTATAGCCAGTGAAATTTGATTAAAAAACTGTAAATTTTGACAAGGAATTGAGATAAAAAGTTCAAATTTGCACAAAAAATCTGTCTTTAAAATCGAAAGGCACAATGATCCTCGAAGCTTTTCATAACCCTAGGACAAGGGGAAGAGGTTCAAAATGAATTTTGAAATTTTGAAAATTTCATATCTCAAAAAATTCAAATAGAACGGTATAGTTTTTAGTTCACATTTACATAGAGTTTATGTTTTAGAATTTTTTAAGACCGTCAGCAGCTCATCATTCAGCTTCATCATTTTTAATAAATCACAATAAGTAATAAAATAGGTTAGTGATTAATAATAATGAATTAATTATTGCCGACGTTGGTAGGTGGAAATGAAAAACCAAGAATTATATTGGTACAAATTATTTGTAATTAATTCATCATCTCTATCAACCTCTCATCTATCATTCAGTGATCTAGACAGAAGAGTGATCTGCACAAAGAAGATAATTTGCAGTTTTTTTTTTTTTTTAAAGGAATTTTGTGAACATCATGCTGCCGTTTTCTGTAATTTTCTCGTCCGTCGGCCTGTCAACCTTTTTGTAGGTGCCATACTCTTCTCATCTGCAATAAATAAGCAAAATCAACCAAGTTACCTAACCTAAGGAAAACAATTAGTCGTGCCTACTTATTGGTATTGGGCGTGGAATAATATCAAATTACCATATTGTAACTGAAAGGGTAGGTAACCCAGTATTGGGTACTACCTACCAGTTGTGATAATGTGAATACGAATATTACGACTTACGTACCGTTAGTAGTGGGCGATGGGTATAAGTCATAGATGACGAAAAGTAAAGGGGGGAAAACTGGGTTTATTCATACAATTAAATATGTAGAATACTTCAAATACGGGGGCCGGGAGGGAACTTGTTCGATGCGGCGATCGTAACTAACTGATTGCTCTCTCCAGTCTCTCTTAAGGAGAGGGGCCGCGGGGGGGTAGGTACGGGGGGTAGTGGGCTTTAACTCATCAGGTCCTGTGAGTGACCTCCACGTCACACAGTCTTAGGGCGTCGGTGAACTATGGAGAGCAGTTCCGTTATCGTTCTCACGACTATTGCGATCCCTGATTGGGAGGGATCTTACATGTCTGGGATCCACCAGTTCTGGGAGAAGAATTGTGTAATAAAAATTTCACGCGAGATTGCAACATTCTGTGGTTAGGGATTTGTAATGTATTGTGATGAGTTAATAAATAACATGTTCCGGTTGCTGGCGATATGTATTAAACACAACAAAATCTCCAACATTTGGAGATTTAATAGTCGACGTTTCTAATTCGGAAGAAGAATACATTAGAAGTGTTTTTCGTCGTCTACGTACGATTTATTATTAAATAATTATCGTAAGTAGACGTAGAAATTTTCTACGTGTGGGTGGTTCAAGGCGAAGGGCAGCCACCAACCAAGATTTGTCACCTTTCTCAATTCAAGCGTCCACATCACCTGCCATCTTGTCATTATCTCCCTTTTCTAAAAATGCTCTATCTCCCTTCTCCACTTCTCTGGTGAATTGTAAGTAGGTAACTTTAAAACCGGATGATTACCGCCCATTATCAATTAATTATTCATGAGCAACCATAAACCCTAACTGTTTTCCCTTCTTCCACTTCCGCTTGTTTATGGAGTCGAGATGACGGTGGAATGGGAGGAGGAGAAGGTCAGTGAAGAATCTTTAGAAAGGGGATGGTAAGGCCGAGGAATATCTGCTTACTAATGATCCGGCCCTCGAACCGACCATTTACTCTGGGCTCCTTGATGGCCCTCCATTCCCGACTAGATCGTATCGTCTTGACAAGTGACACTCGAGAACCGTCTCCGTAGCACCTTCAAAAGGATCCTCACTCCCCCCCCCCCCCCCCCATCACTTAATATCTGAACCATTGATTTTTTTTTTAAACCTTTCATTTCCTTTTCATACTTCATTTTTTCCCCCTCCTTCTCTCTCCCGAACCTCTTCACGGAAAGCCGTTTTCATAATTCGTTCGCGATGAATACCACGTTTTAATCTTGATTTTTTTCCACTCTGGAGCTACTTACCTCTTTTTAGCCTCCTTTTGAAAGTGGTTCAACCTTTAAAATTGCTAATCAAACTTTAAACGGAGCTCAACGTACTTACAACGTTGTTCGACGGCACCTGCACACGAAATTTCAATTCGAACATTTCATACGAGTACCTACTATAATGTATTTACCTGCTGTGTTCTCCTTCTATGAGACAGCTCACTGTTTGTTGACTAATAATACCTTCTAGTCTAAATATTCAGGTGTACAATTATAATAGGGAACGCCAGTGTGTCAGAGAATAATTCTTTGATGGTCAAAAATCGAAAATTGGTGACTCGCAACACATGTAAAACGAGTAATTTCAAACGAGAAAATTTTTGTTTTGAAGAATAGCGAATTTGAACTTTTCCCGCTCAACGTGGTTGGACAGACTTGTAGTGGACACAGCGGCTGATAGGGGCGGGCATGGGTGGCTTTCATGCACCGCTTTTGGGAGCCAATCAGAGAGCGGTTTACGGAGCTGGTCTGAGTACCTACTGCTCTCTGATAGGCCTGGGAGGTAGATGACGTACATTGCTTCCTCTCCCCGCTCAATACGACTTTAAACTTCTCCAGAAATATAAGTACTTCCTTAAACAATTGTTTACCACTGTCTTAATAATTCTGAAGGTTAGTTCTTCTCAGGAAAAAAATAAAAACAAATCACTGTCATCCCCTATTATCCACAATCATACGGTAACAACTCCGTATAAATAGTACTGTTCCGCTCAATACCTATGTATTATTCCGAATATCCGAAACAAAATAGTTCAACTTCTGATTTTGATTACGATGGCATCACTGTCTCCTCGCCATGTTCTATTAATACAATCTGTTCCTCTCGCTCCGAAATACAAGGATTTCGTCACTCAAGACTTATCGTTTTATTGACTTGATTTATCCAGAAACGTAAGTCAATTTCGGTCCGTAATATTCGTTAGAAAAACAATCTAACCAAACTTCACTCACTTTGCTTTTGAGTGACTCGCATGACGTCACTAACAGGACGAAACCCCCGGTTGGTGCGCTCACATCAGGTCCGAGCCACTCTCGCGGTTCTCTTGAAGCTTCTAGAGCATCTCGCTCCCGCGGTCTTTTTCATAGGCGACCAGCTTCTCTAAATTCCCTAGATTTTTAGGAAGACTTTTCAGGCAGCTGACCATCATTTTCGTTATTCTTCTAGGTTGTACTTCCGCAAGAAAATAAATAAATAAATAAATAAAACATTTAAGCCAATTCCTCGTTACAGAGCGCGAGCACGGGAGCAGGAGACCGAAATCCACACACAAAAAAGTGAAAACTGATAAATTTGAAAAAAACAGCTACCCAGGGTACTACTCTTTTTCCAAAAAAGTCAATAGTCAATAGACTTTTGTTGTTGTTGTTTTGGAGGGACCAGCTGTAACGTCAGTCCACCAAAATGGTTTGACCGCGGTATACAACGCGAAATCTATTTTGTCCACGACTCCATCGTGACCTCGTCTTCAAATCAATTGTTCAATTCTGATGGCTTCAGTTGGACGACGAAGGAGCTTGGAAGTGTGACATCCCGTGCAATCAAACATTTCGTCTGAACGATGATCCCTGTCCTGAAGGTAGTTTCGGATTAAAGCCACTACGTAGATTGTCTCTGAACCTTTCCCTTGAATTAAATTTTGTTGGAATGAAACAGCAGAGGGGTCCTTGTATTTTTCCTTTGTGCGAGCCCTCGCGGCTTTTGTTTCTCAAGTTCATAATTAATTACCTGGGTTTTGTTTCAGAGATGAAAGAGATGCCCTTTACACGTTGTATTTTCTAATTGGTTAGGTACATTTAGGGATTCAAGTTTTCATCTGGAGGAGATTGGCCGTCATTTGAAATATCCATCTGGGGCTGTTGAACAAGCAATTCAAATTACTACACAACGTTTTACAATTTCTCCAAGGAACAACTCATTGTGGCCTTCCGCGTTACACAACGTCACTGTTGTTGTTAAACCTTTTAATTTATAGGGGGATACTTAACAAAACAAAATACTTACATACCGAAATGAAACACGAGGATATTCATAACTCTCATTTTGGTTTGACAGGCTTAAGCCCGAATAATTAAACGCTGTGTATTATTATAAATTTATTTGTATAAGTCTTACGACCATTACAAAGAGTGGCATGAAACATGATTAATATACAGGAAAGAAAAGAAACAAGAAAACAAGGAAAACACTGTGTCACAGCAAGTGTGAAAAACGAAAACTTATCCACTTGGTAAAACGAAACTTATCCACTTAATATTAGGTAGGTATATCACTTCAAAAAAATGTTCAGTACAGTTTATATTCTTAAACCTAACACAACACATTAATATATCAAGATACCAGAGCAATAAACAACCATCCACCACCTAGCTCAAAAAACGCGCTCTTCCCTTCAACGAAGCATTCACAAATGAAAACAAACAAGCTGCCTCCTTTTTCCCTTCCATCTTCAAGATATTGCTGAGGTGATGTAAGGACATTGCTTTGCATCTGTAAAAGACCCGCCTCTCGTTTCGTGTCCCAGGACAAGCACTCAGAAAATGAATGAGGGAATCCTCTGCCCCGCACACATCCGCACATATAGGGCACTCCGCCGTTACATCGAAAGATGCCTTCAGCCCCCCGGAGTACACCGAACACCACTGAGCACCAGCCAGTCTGATTTGGCACAACAGTCTCTTGCAATGGTAGTCCAGGTCGAGGTTCACGTAGGCCGCCGGCGCACCGTCCGTAGGAGCCCAAAACCTGTACAAATGGCTAAACGAGGATGCCGTCACCCTGCCCTGATCCTGCAGCCAACATCTTCTGGCGAAACCGTCCATTATTTCCCGACGACCGGCACTTAAACGGACGTAGTCCTGCGAAAGCCACAAAGCCGCGCACCCAGCCTCCTCAAGAAAATTACCCAGATACGTGGCCCAGTTATACCTTACATGCACGCCCCTCATCGCTAGGTCCAGCAAACGAAGGAAACAGATCCGGGGTAAACGGCCCTCCTCCATCCGGCAGATCCTAAACCACCACCCCAGCGCTCGATTCACCACCTGGACCTTCGTATGAGACAGCCCAAACTCAAGTCGCACCATGTAATCAGGAGTGTTCCGAGCCAAATAGAATGCCGATTTGAAAGCCCGGACCTGTACCCTCTCAACCACCTCCAAGTATGAAAAACCCCAGACTTCGGATGCGTATAGGGTCTTCGCAAAAGCCACCGAACTCAAAACCCTGAACCAAGCATCGAGAGCACTAGTGCCGGTCTTACTTAATATAGGGAGCAACGTTCCGGCCGCCGACTGTCCCCTACGTCTCTGTGCGTTGGCGTTCTCGGCGAAAGAACCATTATTCCTAAAAACCACTCCCAGGTAGGTATACCTTCGAGCAGTTGTGATCTGTCCAGCCCCACATTGGAAGGAAATATTTCTGAAACTGTTTGTTTTGCTGAAAATCAGAACATTGGACTTATCGTAGTTTATTGATAGGGAGTTTACACGACAGTATTCGTCGATAATTCTCAGGGTCTTTTGCATCCCAGAAAAACTGTATGCAAATAGGGCCAAGTCATCTGCGTACTGCAAAGAAAGTATGTCCTTTTCTCCAACCAAGTTAACACCGCCCACGCCCCTATCGGAAAGAAACGAATCAAGATCCGCCACAAATAGAGAAAATAGCAGCGGTGACAGTACGTCACCTTGCAAAATACCCTCCGTGATTGCTAACGGTTGTGTGTCCCTCCCCTCAACCCTTACACAAAAAGACGCATTCCGATACAAAGATCCAAGTATTTTCACCAGCTTCGCACTGACATTCATTTCATATAACTTTCGCCAAAGTATTGTATGTGATACCCTATCGAAACATCTCTGGAAATCTATGAAAGCGACATAAAGTTTTCTTCCAGGCAGGCGGGTGCACAACGATACTAAGACAAAAATGTTGTCGACACAACTACGCCCCTTCCGAAAGCCATTCTGACTTTCGGGTAGCAACTTATTTTCCTCCACAAAATTTTGAAGCCTACAAAGAAGGATTTGATTGAAAATTTTAAGTATTGTATTGATCAGTGATATACCTCGGTAGTTTGCAGGGTCATTTTCATCGCCTTTCTTATAAAGAAGGAACGTACGAATCCGAACTAGTACTGCTGGAAGAGAGCCCACTCTTAAGATATTATTGAAAAAATCCACAATCAGAGATAGCCAACAATCGGGAAGATTTTTATAAACCTCATAGATGATACCATCAACTCCAGCGGCCTTATTATTCTTGAAGGACGCAAGGGCTGCCACTAACTCCTCCAATGTTACCGGCTCATCCAGGCTCGGGTGGTGTGTACCCAAAAATAAGGGGGTGTCTTCAGAAATGTCATCCTCAAACTCACCAAAGAACGGGTAAATTTCCGAGTAAAATTTTTCGACAACACCAATATCCAACTTTCCGTTCCTGGGCCCCTTACGTCTGATAGTTTTAATAGCCCTCCAAAATTCTTCAGAGATGCGTACATTAGAAAAGGACGCTCGAATATCTCTGAGATAATTGGATTCTTTAACCGCTAGAGTGGCTTTATATTCAGCTTTCATATTTAAATATTCTTCAACTAACTGCGCTGTGAACGTTTTCCTTTTAGCCTTTCTTAATGCTGAGCGCATTTTATATCGGGCCGTTCTACAATCCCTGTCAAACCATGGCTTACCCCGTGGAGTGCTGAATATAGGCCTCGGCTTCAATAAACCCAAAGTTACCCCCACCTCATTCATTACAGAGATCATCATCGTATAAAAGGATGCAGGGCTACCATTATCATTATTCCGATTCGGCACTAGTTGCGACATTTTATCCTTAAAATCCCTTGCCTTAGTTGAATCCCAGCCAAATTTCATCTCCGCCACACACTCATTCCGGCCCACATCGCTGTCCATGATACTGCCATCGAAGCCGAAAGTAATGACCACCGGCAGATGGTCAGATCCCGACCCAAGACCCAGAACCTCGAAATCGTACACCAAAGGCAACGTATTCACATCCACCCACACTTGGTCCACACAACTTCTCCCCTGATGTGAAATAAATGAAAACTCACCACTTTTATCCTTCATCGATCGTCCATTCAACACAAAGTAGTAATTTTCCTCCATAAATTCGACAAGATTTCTTCCAGATCTATTAATTGTGCGGTCCAGCGATGTACGAGAGTCCCTAAACCTAGTACCATCAAAAATCTCGCCCATTCCTACATTCAACAACCCAATACGGGAATTCCAGTCTCCCCCAAGTACCACGCAAGCACTAGAATACTGGCTACAATGACCCCTCAAGGATTTACCAAACTCAGCAGCGACGCCACTCGAGAACCCCTCATTAAAGTACGTTATCCCCAGCACAACCATCTCACCCCCATCCAGACGCACGGCTAGGAAGATCCACTGCCTAGAGACCTCCAGTGTTTTTACTAGAAAATGTTTTCGAAAATATGTAACTATACCACCACTGGGTCTTCCAAACAGCGACGAACGCACCGCCGGCGAGTGAATAACACTATAACCATCCCAGGCAAAATCTACATCCTTGTCAACCCATGACTCGAGCAAACATACAATGTCAAAGTCATATTTATGAACATCATCTGCTACATCAATAAAATTCTTCATACCTTGACAATTCCAAAAAGCTACTTTGAAAGGCTTATAATTAACATAACTTAACTGAGGATCGGAGTTCGATGCCCCACCGCGCAAGGCCCCATCGACGACCAGGCGCTCCCTCTGCGCTGCACCCCGTCAGGACGTTCGATCCTCTCCAGAGGCCCCGCCGGGCGAAGAGACCTCTCTGAGCAACCCGGAAAGCACCTCGTTGATATCCACGCCAGCAACAGCCTGCAGCTTCCGAGCTCCATCCTCTCCAGTCGAAGTCATCAAGCCCCCTTCGAGCCTCCACTTGAAAGCAGTACCATTCACAAAAAGAGTGCTCGAGCGAACAGATACATCGAGAGAGTTATTTTTGCTGCGCAACTCTCGACGGATGGCCAGTAATTTACTCCTAACCCGTCTGGTATCCTCTCCAAAATCTCTCTGGATGTAGAAAGGAGTGTTCTTGAGTAATTTGGCATTTCTGATAACCAAGTTGGCTTCGTCATTGCGCAAAAACTCCGCCAAAATAGGTTTTACTTCACCCCTCTTCTTCCCCAGCGGGAAGGCACGTACGATGGTTGGGCTTATGTCCAAGTTCAATTTATCTGTGATGAAGTTCTCCACTATTAACTTGAAGTTCTCTGAACCACCTGGTATCTTAATTCCACCGAAAATGAGGTTATTACGTCGACCGACATTATCCACAACTTCCAGCTTTCCGCATAGTAGGTCTACTTCCTTTTTCAGTGACACATTTTGTGCTTTCAGTTCTGAGATTTCCTGTTTCAGTATGCCTATGTCTTCTTTTGTGGCGACATTATTCTCAACAATTACCGAATGCATAGTTTCCTTTAACTGGGCAATTGTTATACTGCCAACTAATTGATCTCTTAATGACATCTCGACTTTTCTTTTGGAACTGGGCTCGACTTCCGGGGAATTTCTAGAGCGCTTCGCCGGCGTCGACGTGGGAAAAAAGTTCGTGATATTGCTCTGAGACATACGAAAGATTCGAAAGAATCGGGCCTCTTCCCCTGTGTTTAGGTACGTATGAATGATCTAATCAATAACCACCATAGTTTCTCAAAGCTGGAGCACTACCAGCCGTTTTCTACAGTGACTTGAAGAACTGGACACAAGAAATTTGGAATAGATACACTTGGAGCCTTCATCACCAAACAGAAACACAAATTCACAGACTAACTACGAACACACCCAAACTCCCTCCTTCACACATTAACATAAATTACAAACCCCGATGGGGACAAAACACACGGGTGCGGATTTGAGTCATCCCATACCAGTCTACCCCTAAGCCACCTCTGTATATATTTTGTAAAACCTGTAAATATGTAAATAGTCTTTAAACACTTTAAATATGTAAATAGTCTTTGGATTCTGTAAATATGTAATTAACTTTAGTTTTTAAGACCCCACCATCACCCAAAGAGTTTCAAATTGTTTCCCTTTTCTTTTGCGAAAATTCACTCCTCCCACCCCTTACTCTAAGACACAAAATACAATACTATTTAAGACTACGAGGCATGATGAGTGATCATTTGAAAAAGTTTAAAAACAAGAAAAGAAAAGTTCGGGTTCGAGACTGGGTAAAGAGGCGGAATTCACTCGGCCCCAGCAATAGTATTTGCAGAGAATTATCGTTGGAAGACCACAACAGCTACAGAAACGTTTTGAGGATAGAACCAAACCTGTTTTGGTTTTGGCTGAATAAAGTGGAACCAGCGATTCAAAAACAAGAAACCAATAAGAATGAGAAGAGCGATTCAAACAGAATCGCAAATCGCGAATCAAATCTTCAAGTAACGTTAGGATTCCTAGCTACTGTCGATTCATTTCTCAGCCTACGACTGATTCGGGCGTGCTCGCTCCAACCAAATGGAGATTTCACGTCCCTTCTCGTGAACTTCCATTCTTCAGGTCGTGCACTACCATTCCCACTACCACTAGTTCACACGGGGTAGTGATCACGACTGACTGGGCGGAAAGTAGTGCTCTCGCCTAATTCACTACCCCGTTTCTACGATGGTAATTGAGTTGATCATTCATACGTAGAACAGGCGTAACCTATTTCGGCTAATTCATTTATTATTGGTAAGGATCCTGGCCTTTGGCGTTTTTTCCTTTTTATGTTAGGATAATTTTATATATATTTTGGTTTATTATCTTCGATAATGAACCATTGGAATCGCCCAAAGAAAAAATTTTTTTAACCCCCCCTCAAAATTTATTGGTTTACGTTTCAAGATACGTAGATTCAGAAAATCGAATAAAAAAACTCTGCAAATTCTTGACACAACGGTTCATTATCTTCTTTGTACAGATCACCCTTCTGTCTAGATCACTAGGTCTAAATTTCTAGATCCTAAATGTTAGATTAATTATTATTTTCAATTATCACTAATTATTAACAATTTTATCAAGTACCTAGTGAAAATTATTATAATTTATTGTTAGGTATTAATAATTTGTATTTATTATTAATAATAATTATTATTAATTATGATTAATTAATACGATATAATTCCGGGGTTTTTAATACTACGTCGGTAATAATTTTTCTATAAAAGAAGTACCTACCAACAAACATTCGAAATTACCTTCATTTCCGTAGCACGAAACGCACCTCAGAACAACAAACTCGACATCACGTAAGCCATATGATGTTCCAAAGAGCTTTTTAGTATGAAAATGGACCTGTATTTCAACAGTTTGATACACGATCGTGTTGTGAGGCACAAACTTTGAGCCGTCATTGTGAACGAACGGCTGGTCGTACACGGCTGCGGATGGTCTTAAAAAATTCTACGGAACAAACTCTATCTAAATATGAAATAAAAAACATACCGTTTGATGGGAATTTTTCGAGATATGGAATTTTCAAAATTTCAAAATTCGTTTTGATCCCCTTCCCCCTGACCTAGGGTTATGAAAAGTTTCGAGGACCATTGTGGGGCTGGTCCAAACCCAGAAACCAAATTTCGTAATTTTAACTCAACGCTAACTGGGCAAAGTGGCGCGGACGGCGGACGGCGGACGGCGTACGGCGTACGGCGGACGGACGGATTTTTTTTTTTATTCGATTTTCTGAATCTACGTATCTTGAAACGTAAACCAACAAATTTTGAGGGGGGGTTAAAATTTTTTTTTCTTTGGGCGATTCCAATGGTTCATTATCGAAGATAATAAACCAAAATCCGTCCGTCCGCTGTACGCCGTCCGCCGTCCGCGCCACTTTGCCCAGTTAGCGTTGAGCTAAAATTACGAAATTTGGTTTCTGGGTTTTGACCAGCCCCACAATGATCCTCGAAACTTTTCATAACCCTAGGTCAAGGGGAAGGGGTTCAAAACGAATTTTGAAATTTTGAAAATTCCATATCTCGAAAAATTCATATAGAACGGTATGTTTTTTATTTCATATTTAGATAGAGTTTGTTCCGTAGAATTTTTTAAGACCATCCGCAGCTTTGTACGACCAGCCGTTCGTTCACAATGACGGCTCAAAGATTGTGCCTCACAACACGATCGTGACTCAAACTGTTGAAATACAGGTCCATTTTCATACTAACAAGCTCTTTGGAACATCATATGTTTTAAGTGATGTCGAGTTTGTTGTTCTGAGGTGCGTTTCGTGCTACTGAAATGAAGGTAATTTCGAATGTTTGTTGGTAGGTACTTCTTTTATAGAAAAATTATTACCGACGTAGTATTAAAAACCCCAGAGTTATATCGTATTAATTAATCATAATTCATAATAATAATTAATAATAATAAATACACATTATTAATACCTAACAATAAATTATAATAATTTTCTCTAGGTACTTGATAAAATTGTTAATAATTACTGATAATTGATAATAATAATTAATCTAACATTGAGGATCTTGACATTTAGACCTAGTGATCTAGACAGAAGGGTGATCTGCACAAGGAAGATAATAAACCATTGTGTCAAGAATTTGCAGAGTTTTTTTTCATGCCCAGATATTCCGACAATAGAAAAAAAATCTGTTTTGTACTTTGTACTTTGATTAAACATGTTGCAGCGGGTTGATCAGAAATCACCCATTCGCATGTTACACGTCGCGACGTGGCCACCTCAGAATCTAGTGAAGTTGATATACCGGTAATCATCGTTCAAAGAAGGGGAAGCGCTCCACCAGGGAAACAAAGGCGAGAAAAAAAGGATTAAAAAGAAAAGGGTTAGTCGTAAAAGCAGTTAGGAGCGTTCCTGAAGAAAATCCCTTTATAAAGACGGTATTCAGTGGAAACGGCATCTCATTTCGTTAGCAGGTCTCAATTAACCACATTTCCCTTTCATTTCCCTCGAGGTGGGTTAAGTGTTTTCCGTCTATTTCCCCGCTTACAGCCGAGTAACTAGCGCCTATTAGCGGCCGAACGACGCACTAACCCGGAGGGAAATGAAACGGATTGTTTCTCGGTTGAGAAAGCAGTGTTGCCACCTACCGTGAAGGAGAGAAAAAGGTTGCGGGTGGTGGGAACCACGTTTAGAATTCTGAGTGTATTTTGGATGGTCCCTTGAGGTCTCAACACGGCAAATTCATGTTTCGTTTCCCTTGCTGTTTTTTTTTTTTTTTTTTTTTACGGAGAGAAGTTTTTGAATTATAACGAAGTTTGTTCCCTGAAATCAACTACGTTGTGCTAAATCAACAGGAGAGTGGGAGTTTCAACTGGCTCGTTGACATCGCATCGTTTGTTTCAACTTACACGGAATAGAAAATGAGACATCGCTTCTCAGACAGAAACAACCAATAAAATCGTCTTATAATTTCTTTCGTAGATCGTCCTTCTGTCCAGATCCCTGTTCTGTTAACAATATCTTTGTGGGTCCCATAAGTGGCGTATTCAAAGAGTGGTCATGGGAGTCACGAACCCCCCGAGATCCAATATTATAGTAGGTACTTGTCTGGACATAACCCAGCTTTATTGCTCAATGGTCACAAATTTTACGGCATGATAGCTCAATTTTCTAGATCTGACTCCTTCCAAATTTCGAAAGGTTGCTCAATAGGCCCATACTAAGCCTAAGTCGACAATGGACGTCTTTGGCGTAAAAAAATCGTTTTAGAAAAAAAAGAAGCAAACCCGCTAATAAAATTTGCCCATGATTTGGCCATGTACAAGTAAGAGTTAGGGAAAAATGCAGTTATTATCAGTGATTCCCTTAACGCTCTATATGCAATAGAATGAATTAACTTTGTCTGCAATATTCAACCCACATGTCCATACAAGTTACGTTAGGTTATGAACCCCATGACCCTTTTCCCCAAGATCAAAGTCCGGATCTGTACGACATTTTCCCTTCTTGCTGCCCACTATGTACGGAAAAATGCCTTTCAAGGGAACATCAATTTTCCTCCCTTAGCTTGGTCTCGACAAAAACCACTTTATGCCAAATCCAATCACCTCGTAGTAGGTACCCTTCAATAATTAACAAATGGCGTTGAAATCAACAACATTTGACAAAAATCTTCGTTCCTTTCTTCCATATTATAATAGTGTGTAGCCATAAATCCATTAAGTATCCATGAATGCACAGATTGGTATCTTTCACCATTTGGATGGAAATTGTACAAAACACGTCACTTTCAGATGGCATAATCATAGCAGTTGTTATGTTGGTACTAGCCAGTGGCCATCTTACATGACTTACATGAATTTTGTATTATACCTTCTTGTGCTAGAGATTCTGTCAACGAGGCAATAAATTGGTTTTCACTTTGCACTGTGCGCCAATTCGTACTGGTTTTCTGCGCACCGCACACCAATAAAATAACGGAATACGCTCGTACATCTGTAGTTGGTTCTGTAGTTCCTTTGTGATCCGCTCTCCACTTCAGTATCTCTTTACGATTGGGTGTCTCCGCCTACTAGGGCCCTCTTTTGTGCAAATGTGAAAAGGCTCTCGTGGCGAAGGGGCTCAATGGACTGTTAAAGGCTGGAAAAACGAATGAGCGAGATGTGATTACTGAGAAGGGCCTACCCAACATTGAATGAGATAATGTCATGATTATAGAGAACTCTCGAAATAACTCGTAATTATAATCACAGAGTTGTATTTCTTTACTCGGGGGTTTATTATTTCTGTACACGGACTAGTGAGTCGACACCAATACCTACACCACGTTCATAATATGCCCAGCTGTTTTATCCTACGTTCGTGTTACAAGTAAAAGTTGAGCTTGGAAATAATTATTATGAGAGTTTATCGCTGGGAATAATTGAGATCAATTATTGCTCTCAAAGCAGATTTATTTATAAAAGGCAAAGTCATGTAATGTAATTTACAGACGTCATCGTTCCTACGTAACCCTCGGGCACCCGCGGAACGGCACTCCATGCTGCAACTCTGTAAACAGTAGGTACCTACAGTAAATCACTAAAGCCTGGTTTCCACTGAGCGCGCATCGTTCGCGAACGTTTGCAGTTGTTCGCAAACAGGTAAACGCCGCGCAAAACGTTCGCGAACGCGTAGAGGAGGGTACTGTTTCCACTGCCCGCGCACGGCCAAACTATCAGTTGTTCTCGAGCATTCGCGAGTGATCCGAGTAATTCGTTTCAATTTCGAAATCAATAAAAACCCAAGAAAATAGTAAGTAACATTTCAAATCGTTCAAAATGCTGGATACTATTGGATACTAAGTTCGGAGAGAAGTACTATTGAAGCAGCACATATGGCTACCTTAGATAGTGCGGGTGCCATGGTTGGAATCGGACGAACGAATTTCGTTACTACTATTTTACTTACTATTTTCTTGGGTTTTTATTGATTTCGAAATTGAAATTGAAATTGAAAAAAATTGTATTGTACATAGGACTAGTCCCTCATAGTGTAAATCAAATGACTTAGGATTAATGACGTTATAAAAATACAATAAAATATAGAAAAAAAGAAGGAAGGAAGGACTTCTGCCATAAATATCGGAATATCGAAGTAGGAAGTATTGATGTTTGATTCCCGATAATCAGGTTCCGATACTATCGACCATCGATATATCGATATTTTATCGTCGATATCCCATCCCTTCTAGAACCATCTAGAACTGGAAGAACCCCCAACCCTTTCGAGGAAGAACAAAATTCGTCGCGAACGAAAGAACAGCCGCGTGGGCATGTTTCCACTGGGCGCTCAACGAATGCAAATCCCTTTGATGATTCGCGGAAAAACCGACAGCCGTCGGATCAACCCCGCGCACGAACGAACAGTGTTTGGGAACAATGTTCGGCGCGGGTGAGTGTTTCAACTGCACGCGCATCACGATCGCAAACGTTTGCAAACCCTGTTCGCGAACGATGCGCGCTCAGTGGAAACCAGGCTTAATGCGTACTTAACATTTCCGGTAGATCGCACGTAGGTATGTGTCCTTGAACTGTCTGGCGATCAGTGCCCGTACTTGCCGATTTTTCTATTACTCCTTTCTATTACTTGTTTTCGGCCAGGAAGTGGAAAAGTCACCAAGCGGTACTGTGTCAGGGGGTTATTGTATTTTTTCTAGTCAGAAATAATTCGGACACTTTTATTCAATAAGATGTTTTGAATCTCGTCGGATCTTCGACCCTGAAGATGCCGCCGCTGTTTTATAAGACATGGAAGCAGTTTCTTGCCATTAGTTGCTAGTTTGAAGGATCTCGATGTAGGTAGTAAATTTTATTGCTTTCAGCACAGTTCTTTAAGGGTTTTATGATGAAATAAACATTCTTAGTTGAGTTATTTCACTGAAGTTTCATTGAGATGTTATGAATAAAAATATCTATTATTCAAAAATGTTTATTTCATATCCCTGATGTTTTGGTTTATTATCTTCGATAATGAACCATTGGAATCGCCCAAAGAAAAAAAACTCTGCAAATTCTTGACACAACGGTTCATTATCTTCTTTGTACAGATCACCCTTCTGTCTAGATCACTAGGTCTAAATGTCTAGATCTTAAATGTTAGATTAATTATTATTATAAATTATCACTAATTATTAACGATTTTATCAAGTACCTAGTGAAAATTATTATAATTTATTGTTAGGTATTAATAATTTGTATTTATTATTAATAATAATTATTATTAATTATGATTAATTAATACGATATAATTCTGGGGTTTTTAATACTACGTCGGTAATAAAGTTTCTATAAAAGAATTACCTACCAACAAACATTCGAAATTACCTTCATTTCCGTAGCACGAAACGCGCCTCAGAACAACAAACTCGACATCACTTAACCCATATGATGTTCCAAAGAGCTTGTTAGTATGAAAATGGACCTGTATTTCAACAGTTTGATTCACGATCCTGTAGTGAGGCACAATCTTTGAGCCGTCATTGTGAACGAACGGCTGGTCGTACAAAGCTGCGGATGGTCTTAAAAAATTCTACGGAACAAACTCTATCTAAATATGAAATAAAAAACATACCGTTCTATATGAATTTTTCGAGATATGAAATTTTCAAAATTTCAAAATTCGTTTTGAACCCCTTCCCTTTGACCTAGGGTTATGAAAAGTTTCGAGGACCATTGTGGGGTTGGTCGAAACCCATAAAAAAAATTTCGTAATTTTAACTCAACGCTAACTGGGCAAAGTGGCGCGGACGGCGGACGGCGTACGGCGTACGGCGTACGGCGTACGGCGGACGGACGGATTTTTTTTTATTCGATTTTCTGAATCTACGTATCTTGAAACGTAAACCAACAAATTTTGAGGGGGGGTTAAAATTTTTTTTTCTTTGGGCGATTCCAATGGTTCATTATCGAAGATAATAAACCAAAATTTTTAACCCCCCCTCAAAATTTGTTGGTTTACGTTTCAAGATACGTAGATTCGGAAAATCGAATAAAAAAAAATCCGTCCGTCCGCCGTACGCCGTCCGCCGTACGCCGTACGCCGTCCGCGCCACTTTGCCCAGTTAGCGTTGAGTTAAAATTACGAAATTTTTTTTATGGGTTTCGACCAACCCCACAATGGTCCTCGAAACTTTTCATAACCCTAGGTCAAGGGGAAGGGGTTCAAAACGAATTATGAAATTTTGAAAATTTCATATCTCGCAAAATTCATATAGAACGGTATGTTTTTTATTTCATATTTAGATAGAGTTTGTTCCGTAGAATTTTTTAAGACCATCCGCAGCTGTGTACGACCAGCCGTTCATTCACAATGACGGCTCAAAGATTGTGCCTCACAACACGATCGTGACTCAAACTGTTGAAATACAGGTCCATTTTCATACTAAAAGCTCTTTGGAACATCATATGGGTTACGTGATGTCGAGTTTGTTGTTCTGAGGTGCGTTTCGTGCTACGGAAATGAAGGTAATTTCGAATGTTTGTTGGTAGGTAATTCTTTTATAGAAACTGTATTACCGACGTAGTATTAAAAACCCCAGAATTATATAGTATTAATTAATAATAATTAATAATAATTATTATAAATAATAAATACAAATTATTAATACCCAACAATAAATTATAATAATTTTCACTAGGTACTTGATAAAGTTGTTAATAATTAGTGATAATTGATAATAATAATTAATCTAACATTTAGGATCTAGACATTTAGACCTAGTGATCTAGACAGAAGGGTGATCTGTACAAAGAAGATAATGAACCGTTGTTTTGGTTTATTATCTTCGATAATGAACCATTGGAATCGCCCAAAGAAAAATTTTTTTTAACCCCCCCTCAAAATTTGTTGGTTTACGTTTCAAGATACGTAGATTCAGAAAATCGAATAAAAAACTCTGCAAATTCTTGACACAACGGTTCATTATCTTCTTTGTACAGATCACCCTTCTGTCTAGATCACTAGGTCTAAATTTCTAGATCCTAAATGTTAGATTAATTATTATTTTCAATTATCACTAATTATTAACAATTTTATCAAGTACCTAGTGAAAATTATTATAATTTATTGTTAGGTATTAATAATTTGTATTTATTATTAATAATAATAATTATTAATTATGATTAATTAATACGATATAATTCCGGGGTTTTTAATACTACGTCGGTAATAATTTTTCTATAAAAGAAGTACCTACCAACAAACATTCGAAATTACCTTCATTTCCGTAGCACGAAACGCACCTCAGAACAACAAACTCGACATCACGTAAGCCATATGATGTTCCAAAGAGCTTGTTAGTATGAAAATGGACCTGTATTTCAACAGTTTGATACACGATCGTGTTGTGAGGCACAAACTTTGAGCCGTCATTGTGAACGAACGGCTGGTCGTACACGGCTGCGGATG
The DNA here is from genome assembly GCA_963920205.1 of Stenodema calcarata. Lineage (NCBI taxonomy): Eukaryota > Metazoa > Arthropoda > Insecta > Hemiptera > Miridae > Stenodema > Stenodema calcarata. The sequence continues at coordinate 1,796,590 of OY986054.1, forward strand.
GTCTTAAAAAATTCTACGGAACAAACTCTATCTAAATATGAAATAAAAAACATACCGTTTGATGGGAATTTTTCGAGATATGGAATTTTCAAAATTTCAAAATTCGTTTTGATCCCCTTCCCCCTGACCTAGGGTTATGAAAAGTTTCGAGGACCATTGTGGGGCTGGTCCAAACCCAGAAACCAAATTTCGTAATTTTAACTCAACGCTAACTGGGCAAAGTGGCGCGGACGGCGGACGGCGGACGGCGTACGGCGTACGGCGTACGGCGTACGGCGGACGGACGGATTTTTTTTTATTCGATTTTCTGAATCTACGTATCTTGAAACGTAAACCAACAAATTTTGAGGGGGGGTTAAAATTTTTTTTTCTTTGGGCGATTCATATGGTTCATTATCGGAGATAATAAACCAAAAAACTCTGCAAATTCTTGACACAACGGTTCATTATCTTCTTTGTACAGATCACCCTTCTGTCTAGATCACTAGGTCTAAATGTCTAGATCCTAAATGTTAGATTAATTATTATTATTAATTATCACTAATTATTAACAATTTTATCAAGTACCTAGTGAAAATTATTATAATTTATTGTTAGGTATTAATAATTTGTATTTATTATTAATAATAATTATTATTAATTATGATTAATTAATACGATATAATTCTGGGGTTTTTAATACTACGTCGGTAATAAAGTTTCTATAAAAGAATTACCTACCAACAAACATTCGAAATTACCTTCATTTCCGTAGCACGAAACGCGCCTCAGAACAACAAACTCGACATCACTTAACCCATATGATGTTCCAAAGAGCTTGTTAGTATGAAAATGGACCTGTATTTCAACAGTTTGATTCACGATCCTGTAGTGAGGCACAATCTTTGAGCCGTCATTGTGAACGAACGGCTGGTCGTACAAAGCTGCGGATGGTCTTAAAAAATTCTACGGAACAAACTCTATCTAAATATGAAATAAAAAACATACCGTTCTATATGAATTTTCCGAGATATGAGATTTTCAAATTTTCAAAATTCGTTTTGAACCCCTTCCCCTTGACCTAGGGTTATGAAAAGTTTCGAGGACCATTGTGGGGTTGGTCGAAACCCATAAAAAAAATTTCGTAATTTTAACTCAACGCTAACTGGGCAAAGTGGCGCGGACGGCGTACGGCGTACGGCGGACGGACGGATTTTTTTTTATTCGATTTTCTGAATCTACGTATCTTGAAACGTAAACCAACAAATTTTGAGGGGGGTTAAAAAATTTTTTTCTTTGGGCGATTCCAATGGTTCATTATCGAAGATAATAAACCAAAAATCCGTCCGTCCGCCGTACGCCGTACGCCGTCCGCGCCACATTGCCCAGTTAGCGTTGAGTTAAAATTACGAAATTTTTTTTATGGGTTTCGACCAACCCCACAATGGTCCTCGAAACTTTTCAGAACCCTAGGTCAAGGGGAAGGGGTTCAAAACAAATTTTGAAAATTTGAAAATCTCATATCTCGAAAAATTCATATGGAACGGTATGTTTTTTATTTCATATTTAGATAGAGTTTGTTCCGTAGACTTTTTTAAGACCATCCGCAGCTTGATCGTGACTCAAACTGTTGAAATACAGGTCCATTTTCATACTATCAAGCTATTTGGAACATCATATGGCTTACGTGATGTCGAGTTTGTTGTTCTGAGGTGCGTTTCGTGCTACTGAAATGAAGGTAATTTCGAATGTTTGTTGGTAGGTACTTCTTTTATAGAAAAATTATTACCGACGTAGTATTAAAAACCCCAGAATTATATCGTATTAATTAATCATGATTAATAATAATTATTATTAATAATAAATACGAATTATTAATACCTAACAATAAATTATAATAATTTTCACTAGGTACTTGATAAAATTGTTAATAATTAGTGATAATTGATAATAATAATTAATCTAACATTTAGGATATAGACATTCAGACCTAGTGATCTAGACAGAAGGGTGATCTGTACAAAGAAGATAATGAACCGTTGTGTCAAGAATTTGCAGAGTTTTATTTCATATTTAGATAGAGTTTGTTCCGTAGAATTTTTTAAGACCATCCGCAGCTGTGTACGACCAACCGTTCGTTCACAATGACGGCTCAAAGATTGTATGGTATGATAGGAAAGAAATTCGTATGGTATGGTATGAGTACGGTGAGAATATGGTATGGTGCCGATTTGCAACACAGTCTGGTATAGACAGAAGGGTGATCTGCACAAGGAAGATAATAAACCGTTGTGTCAAGAATTTGCAGAGTTTTTTTTATTCGATTTTCTGAATCTACGTAACTTGAAACGTAAACCAACAAATTTTGAGGGGGGGTTAAAATTTTTTTTTCTTTGGGCGATTCCAATGGTTCATTATCGAAGATAATAAACCAAAATCCGTCCGTCCGCCGTCCGCCGTACGCGCCACATTGCCCAGTTAGCGTTGAGTTAAAATTACGAAATTTTTTTTATGGGTTTCGACCAACCCCACAATGGTCCTCGAAACTTTTCATAACCCTAGGTCAAGGGGAAGGGGTTCAAAACGAATTTTGAAAATTTGAAAATCTCATATCTCGAAAAATTCATATTGAACGGTATGTTTTTTATTTCTTATTTAGATAGAGTTTGTTCCGTAGAATCTTTTAAGACCATCCGCAGCTTTGTACGACCAGCCGTTCGTTCACAATGACGGCTCAAAGATTGTGCCTCACAACACGATCGTGAATCAAACTGTTGAAATACAGGTCCATTTTCATACTAACAAGCTCTTTGGAACATCATATGGCTTAAGTGATGTCGAGTTTGTTGTTCTGAGGTGCGTTTCGTGCTACGGAAATGAAGGTAATTTCGAATGTTTGTTGGTAGGTACTTCTTTTATAGAAAAATTATTACCGACGTAGTATTAAAAACCCCAGAATTACATCGTATTAATTAATCATAATTAATAATAATTATTATTAATAATAAATACAAATTATTAATACCTAACAATAAATTATAATAATTTTCACTAGGTAAAATTGATAAAATTGACTTGATAAAATTGTTAATAATTAGTGATAATTGATAATAATAATTAATCTAACATTTAGGATCTAGACATTTAGACCTAGTGATCTAGACAGAAGGGTGATCTGTACAAAGAAGATAATGAACCGTTGTGTCAAGAATTTGCAGAGTTTTTTTGTTTTTTTCTGTGGTTTCAACATTGGTTTCTGAGTATTAAGCTATGCATTAAGACCCCCAAATATCAATCTCACCAGAAATTCAAATTATTTGAAATCAGATTTTTGTTTTGTGCTTTTTCGCGGCCAAAGGCAAAGTTGCCATTTCTTAGATTTTTTAATGGTGAATAGCGTGGTATAATCTATTTGGCTTTAAAACACTGAATAGACTTATTTATTATCAATTTAGGAGTAAATTCCGTCAGGGCGGCATGGAGTACCGTCCGCGGGTAATCGCTTCGTCCAAGAGGCGCGGGTGCACCGTTTCGCCACAACTGAAGCAAATATTACCAAAATTCATCGAAACCATGTGGGGAATTTAAACTAGTTTTTGCATAGAAACGAAAAAAATATATTTTCGCGCTCTTGGACTCAGTCGAAATGAGCAGATGGGCCAGTGGCGTTTTCATTTCATAGAGACCATCATTTACTTAAAACGCTTTAAAATGAGGTGTCGCTTGGCAAACAGTTTCAATTTGGGCATTCATGGAAAATTCCCCACCTCAAACTCCCCAAAACCCCCTCAGTTTATAGATTTTTTAACGATGGACACGATGGTAAAGTTAGAATTGCGATATCTCTAACCGTTATCAGATTAGAGGGAACTAACGATGAAGGACATCTAAGTATCAACCAAGTTCCTTCATCTTCAAAGTGCTCCAGTTTGAGAATGGAATAAGGTATCGCATTTCTGATTTCACCATCAGGCTCAGCATAAAAAACCTTTGAAACGAGGTTTCACTTGTCAGAATGTTTCTTCTTGAAAATTTATGGGTAATTGTTCTCCCGTAAAACTCCCCAAAACCACCCCTTAGTCTTTCGATCGCTAAGACGGACTTGTTGTGCAAATTTGAGCTTTTTCACTCAATTCTATAGAATATATCATAGTTTCCCAACCTGGGGTACGCGTACCCCTTAGAGGTACGCAACGACCTGGTTGGGGTACGCCGAAAATATTTGGTAATGGCGGAATTCATGTTTTTGCGCCTGGTCTCAGTCAATTTACTAAGTTTACTAGAAACACATACAGGCCCAATTTTAGAGCAATAACTTTATTGTCAAATAAAAATTATAAAAAAAAACTCTTGAGTAAATATTTACTTTCCATGATTAATGTTCTTGCAACTTTTTTTCTTGGGGATACAATTTTAAATAAATTTATCTCAAGGGGTACGGCAATGAAAAAAGGTTGGGAACCGCTGGAATATATTATATAATTATATAATATATAATTTTTGATTTCTTTTGGCAGTGGTTTCAGGATGGTCTTTCAGGATTGTGGTATGAAAATGTTTCGGAAATATGAGTTTTAAAAATTTTGGACCGAGAACAATAGCTTGATTTTCTTCGAACATTCGTTAACACACCGTGATTTCTGCCCCAGTTCTACTATGAAGGTTTCCGTAGCACTAATGTACAGTAGGTTTGTTTGGCAATAGAAAGCTTCCTATTCTTTGCTGTGACAGACGGCGCGAGTCTTTCTACGGTTCTAAAGTTAAGTGCTGAAGCGGTGCCATTCGCCTCCGACGATTTGAATAATGTCATGTCGTTTTCCTCAACACCCACGACGAAAGTGGGGAAACGCTGTTTTAACCCCCTCTTCCTCCCCCCGCCACTGATCTTGACACTTATGGCGGTGTTGCCGCGCATGCTCTACAATCTAAGTTAGTTCATAGACAACACACACACCCCGCCATTCCCTAATCCAAAAATCTCGGTGGATTTTGTCAACTGGACAAATTAAAAACTCCCAAAAAACGGGTGGTATTTCTCAGTTCTTTAACAATACGTCAAAAAATCGATATTCGGACGAAATTTAAATTTTTTTGTTTCTATTTCTCATGGTTCATTATTGAAAATATAAACCAATGTCAGAAAAATCAATTGTCAAATACTGCAGTACATAGGTACCGTATTATGTACCGAGAGATGAATAGGGTGGAAAATCAAAGCCATGAATTTTGTTTCCCACTTTTAACCCTTGTCAAACTCCAGGTCTCCATTCGACTTCATACTAAACGGGACCAAGGCGTAATCGGTGACATGAAAATCTATTGGAAGTACGATTCGATACTTCTAATAGTTATTATCATTTTCAAGATGACTAAATTCCACACGTTTCGACTAGTTTCCCAAAATATATTACTTTGATGTTCGGAATTGCTGCGTCATACTACTCTGTGTATTATTAATTTTCTTTAGGTTATCGGTCCTTTGGCTGAAACGTACAAAATTCCGAATAGAATGAGCGGGAATAAGATTCAGGTCTTAGGGAAGGAGAATTTCGACACCTGGAAATTTCAAATGGAGGCAATTCTGGTGAAAAATGATCTTATCGGGTACGTGGATGGTACAATGCCTTGTCCAACCACAAACCACGATAGCACGCCAGAACAACGCCGTGAAGAGGTGGAATGGAAGAAATTCGACCGTAAGGCGAAAGCTGAACTTGTTCTGTTCATCTCACCTAGTGAACTAAGACAGGTGAAAGATTGTAACACATCACGAGAAATGTGGCAGAAACTCGAGTCTATTTACCAATCGAGCGGACCTGCCAGAAAAGCAACTTTGCTTAAACAGCTCATGCTACGAAAAATGAATGAAGACGATGATGTGCGGGAACATCTCATGAAGTTTTTCGATACAGTCGACAAGCTGAAAAACATGGAAGTAGACATTAACAAGGATTTGTTAACGATTATGTTGCTCTATAGTCTGCCAGAAAGCTTTGAAAACTTCAGATGTGCAATTGAAACTCGAGATGATCTTCCCACTCCCGAAGCACTGAAAGTCAAAATCATCGAGCAAAGTGATTCTCGTAAAGAAATGGTTGCAGGTCAAAGTAATGCAATGATGGCGAAAAAGAAATTTTTCAACAAGAAAAAAGGAAAACAGTCATCAGAAGAAGAGAAGGTTGAAAAACCATTCCCTTACAAATGCAATGCATGCGGTAAAAGGGGACACAAAGCTGTTGATTGCCGAAAAAAGAAACAAGAACAATCCGTAAATAAAAGTACGGAAGATAACATGTTAATGACAGAAACAGCCATGAACGTTTCAGATTCAACGAAATGGTGCCTTGACAGTGGTTGTAGTTCGCACATGTGCAGCGATGGTGAAAGATTTGAAACACTTGAAACTGCAGGCTGCAGCAGAGTGAACCTCGCTAACACATCCTCGTCAGGTGTATCGGGAAAAGGCATTGTAAAGCTGAATGTGTCGAGAGGTGAAGGAAACAGAATAGTGAATCTCAATGAAACTCTGTATGTGCCAGATTTGAGGTCAAATTTACTCTCAGTCAGCAAAATGACAGAGAGAGGCTACACAGTGATCTTCACAAAAACATCTGCAGAAGTTCTGGACATAGATGGAAATGTTTCACTGGCGGCAAAACGAATGAATGGTCTCTATTTCGTGGAGGAAACTACATCTGTTGAAGCTAGAAAAACAGAGGAAACCAAAGCAAAGTCGAAAATTGATTTATGGCATCAAAGATTTGGACACTTGAACGGAGTGGATCTAAAAGCACTTCAAAACAAGAATAGAGCATCAGGATTGAACTTGAAAGGAAATGAGAAGTTGACTGATTGTACAATATGTGTGCAAGGAAAGATGTCACAAACACCTTTTCCAAAGAAATCCAATCGCTCAACTGAAATATTGGACATCATCCATACCGATTTGTGTGGACCAATGCGTGTTCAATCAAAAGGAGGTGCACGGTATTTTTTGACCCTGATTGACGACTCATCTAGATGGTGTGAGGTCAGATTTCTCAAAAAGAAAAGTCAAGTCCTTGAGGAATTTAAGAAGTTTAAAAGTTTAGTGGAAAATCAGAAAGAAAGAAAAATCAAGTGCATACAATCGGACAATGGAAAAGAATATTGCAATCGAGAATTTGATGCATACTTGGAGAGCTATGGTATCACCAGAAGACTGACTGTCCCTCATACTCCAGAACAGAACGGGGTAGCAGAGAGGAAAAACAGAAGTTTGGTCGAAACAGCCAGATGTATGTTGATACAAGCCAAATTGCCAGCATCTTTTTGGGGAGAAGCAATTTTTGTTGCGAACCATATTCGGAACAGATGTCCATCGTCAAGTATTGATGGAAACACTCCTTTTGAACTGTGGACTGGTAAAATACCAAACGTATCGTATTTTAGAACCTTCGGATGTAAAGCATATTTTTTGAATAAGGAATCCGGAAAAGACAAATTTGCACCCAAAGCAAAGCCTTGTGTCTTCATAGGATATTCAGAGCAATCCAAGGGATATAGATTATGGTCAGTAGCAGAACAGAAGGTATTTGTTTCAAGAGATGTGAAATTCCTTGAACAGCACACAGAAGGAGAAGGTTTTGAAGATTTTATGTCAACAAAAATAGAAAAATCTTCTATTGAACAGCAAACTGAAAATCCACAATATCAGAATGTTACAAGCCCTAGTCAAAGAATGGAAAATGGGATAAACAATGAACAAAATGAAAGTGATGAATGTGAAAGTGACGACCCAGACAATTTTCTAAATCAGAACGAAACTGTTTCGTCTACCACGACGGTACGAGGTAGAGGAAGACCGCGGATTGTTCGTTCAGGAAGCAGAGGAAGACCACGAAAGGTTTATAATGATGTTCTAGTACCGATTCAAGCTCCAGAATTAATTCAAGAATCGAGTCGTAACTTGGAAGCACTTCCAGGAGTTTCTGAAGAACAAGCTGGAATTGCGGAGCTAACATTAAAACAGGCATTCGCTCAACCAGACGGAGAAGGATGGAAAGACGCGTATAAGTCAGAATTGTCATCCATAATCGAAAATAAGACATTCACTCTAGTAGACCATCCAAAGGAGCAGAATGTGATTGGATGTAGAGTCGTTCTGAGAGAAAAACTGAAAGCAGATGGTACAGTAGAAAGGAAGAAAGCCCGGTTGGTAGCACAAGGATACAACCAACGTCAAGGGGAAGACTACAACGAAACATATCGACATCAGACACCATTTCATCCGAAACTGCATCGAAGAAAAAGTTGTCGATTTCAAGTACCTTCCGACGGACGAGATGCCGGCAGATATGTTGACAAAACCGTTAACTACCAACAAACATAAACTGTTTACAAGTCAGGTTGGAGTTAGTCATCGCAACAGAATGGATTGTAAGATCGAATCGAGGGGAAGTATTGGAAGTACGATTCGATACTTCTAATAGTTATTATCATTTTCAAGATGACTAAATTCCACACGTTTCGACTAGTTTCCCAAAATATATTACTTTGATGTTCGGAATTGCTGCGTCATACTACTCTGTGTATTATTAATTTTCTTTAAAATCCTTGCGGGCGCTCCATTGCCTCGGAATTTTCCAAAGCCGGCCGCCGCCTCGGTCGCCCAAATCCCATTTAATCCTTCTTCCAAATGGTTCACTAAGCCTGTGATGTTACTCAAATTGAATCGGGGCCCGGAATTACAAGAGTGGGCCAGCCAATCAAACAGTTTGCAAATAATATGATTAATCCGTGCCGCTTTTACTCTATTATGCAAACAATGAGACTCGTTAGCGGAAGTTTCCACTGCTGTCGGTTGCAAGCCTTTCAAAATCTGCGGATTTTTGAAAGGGGATCATATCGGGATCACTGACGTTGTCATTCTGGCATAACGTGTCATCTCGGTCAATCCGTTCAAGACTTGCTTGCTGACGACCCAAAGCAGTTCTGGAACTACATGAGTTATCGAGATGGTTCATCCCAGCTGCCCCAAACTAAGCATGTGGGTCTTGCTTTGGCCAGCAGCCCGAAGTCAATTGCTGAACTCTTTGCTTCCCACTTCGCCTTCGATTTTCAGCCGGCTTGTGGCCCTTGCCCTGCACGTCAGTCGATCAGACAATCATTTGGATTAGGCAGAGGTCCTTTCTTTTTTGCGTGGCCTCAGCGTCTCATAATATGGTATTGGCCCTGATGGCATCCCTCCGGCCCTTCTCTGTGAATGTCTCAATGCCTCCCTCTCCTTTGGCTACTTCCAGTGCGCTGGAGGTCGTCCTAAGTCACGCCAAACTGAAAAAAGGCATAATTGCGCCGTTGGTAATTATCGCCCTATTTGCTCCCTGTCAACTATCCCTAAACTGTTGGAAGAACTCATCTTAGCCCATCTCTCTACTATCTTCAGCTCCAACCTTGTTCTCAAGCAAACGCGGCTTTGTCAGGGTGTCCAACCTCGCGACCATTCAGGAATTCGCCCTCTGCACTATAATAGCGCAAAGGGCAAATTTCTGAAAGGAAGCGTGAGGGTCAGCCTCGTGACAACTGACATCGCGAAGGCTTTCGACAAACTCCCTCGTCGTATTATACTCGACTCGCTTCCCTCCCTTGGCCTGTTTGGCCCGTTGCTTGCGTGGGTGGCTAGCTACCTGCCTGCCAGACACCTTTTGTGAGCGTTACATCATTATATCCCGCTCTTTCATCGCCTCCTCTGGTGTTCCAGCCAGACAGATTTTTGTGAGCGTTACATCATTATATCCTGCACTTTCATCGCCTCCTCTGGTGTTCCACAGGGCTCGCACCTCGGTCCCCTGCTGATCTTCGACTGACCTTCTCTCTTTCGTAGCAGTGGCACTTAATTTGTACTTACATTTACGTTTTGTGTACACTCCTATCAAGTAATTGGCCTTGTCCTGGTAAACTTTTCCATTGAGGTAGCTCCATAGTCAAAAATCGCCGTCCTGCAGAAACCAAACCTCATAAGAGGAATGCGGTGTCTACGTCATCCAGGGAGGAAGAAATCCTGGATCATGGATGCGTTTTGCTCAGAATTCACTGTCATAGTGTGTCCGTTTTCCTCAAAAAAGAAAAGCCCGATCAGCTGACTTACTGACTGCTGCCCATACAGTTACCTACCCTTTGGTTACCCTAGCGAAAAAAAACTCTGCAAATTCTTGACACAACGGTTTATTATCTTCCTTGTGCAGATCACCCTTCTGTCTATACCAGACTGTGTTGCAAATCGGCACCATACCATATTCTCACCGTACTCATACCATACCATACGAATTTCTTTTCTATCTTACCATACTGTACTAAATCATACATACAATAATATACCTTACCATACTCATACCATGTCATACAAACCGAGTGAATATTGAAATGTCATCCATTTCTGACCTATATTTAAAATTTCAAGTATATAGCTCATCATCAAAATTTAATTTGTTTAAACAAATAGGTGTTATTTAAACAATTTTACAGACAAGAAACCGAGTGAATATTGCATTGTGATCCATTTCTGACCTATATTTAAAATTTCAAGTATCTAGCTCATCATCAAAATTTAATTTGTTTAAACAAATAGGTATTATTTAAACAATTTTACAGATGAGAAACCGGGTGAATATTGCATTGTGATCCATTTCTGACCTATATTTAAAATTTCAAGTATCTAGCTCATCATCAAAATTTAATTTGTTTAAACAAATAGGTATTATTTAATCAATTTTACAGATGAGAAACCGGGTGAATATTGCAATGTGGTCTATCCCCGACTCACGGTTAGACTGTAGTTTACCGGGAAGATGAAAAAAGGTAGTTTTATTCTGGGCGTCTGGAGGTTGACCCACGTAGCGGCCGTTTTCGACGCGAAAGTTTAGTGTTTTTCCTAAACCTTTGCGCGCTCACTGTGAACGAACGGCTGGTCGCACAAAAATCCAATTGGTCTTAAAAGATTCGTAATTTTTCAGGTCATTCAAAAGTGAACTAAAAATTACACGATTCAGTTACATATTTTGAGATATGACATTGTCGAAATTTTAAATTTCGTTTTGAACCCCTTCCCCTTGACCTAGGGTTATGAAAAGTTTCGAGGATCATTGTGGGGCTGGTCCAAACCCAGAAACCAAATTTCGTAATTTTAGCTCAACGCTAACTGGGCAAAGTGGCGCGGACGGCGGACGGCGTACGGGGGACGGCGTACGGCGTACGGCGTACGGTGTACGGCGTACGGCGGACGGACGGATTTTTTTTTATTCGATTTTCTGAATCTACGTGTCTTGAAACGTAAACCAACAAATTTTGAGGGGGGGTTAAAAAAATTTTTTCTTTGGGCGATTCCAATGGTTCATTATCGAAGATAATAAACCAAAAAAAATTTTTTCTTTGGGCGATTCCAATGGTTCATTATCGAAGATAATAAACCAAAACCCAGAGAAAAATTCGTGCAATCCCTCGACAAACATTGGAGAGAGTGATGGCGAACATTACTTACAGACTTGAGCAGTGCATGGCAAATGGAGGTCGTCATTTCAGTGACGTTATTTTTTCATCATAAGTTATGGGGGTTTTCCCTACTTTTGGTATGAATTTCGATTTTTCACTATTCCTCTAAAAATAAGAAAATATATACGAAAATATTTTGAAAATTCATTGATTTATCTCATTTCAACAACCGTCAGGTTTCACTGTCGGACCCTGTATTTGTGTATAATTTCTTGTTCGTTCAACTTTTCTGTTTATAATTCAACTTCTAACTCAGCTCCTACATCAGATGAGCGTATTCTTGTAATTCATGAGTGCGCTGGCTGGCACTGAGAGAAGATGCGTGAGTAAAAACAACGTTGGCGATCGCTGGTAGACTCTCAATGGATTCAAGCAGATAGATCGTTTGCTCAAGCACGTTGACCGTCTAGGATTTTCTTGATACCTACATAAGGAGAACGGACCCCTATAATACATTACTCAACAATTTTTCAATAAAAACCTTACCAGCAGAGGCTGGTGGCGCTGCTAATTTATTAAGATACATAATACGGTGAAGTGGAAGGGGGCGTTGAGATTATTATCTTTTATAAACCTGTACAGACCTGTTCAGTGGAAGGGCGAGGATGAGGTGTGGTGGGGCTCAGGATGCTTGAGGATGTCCATCAATTACCGCCATTAAAATGACAGGCGAGATGGTAGCAGGGGCGTTCCACCTTGTGGTTTCCACCCCTTGTTTCAGCTCCTTCACCTGGCCAAGAGCCGTCTCTCACGCGATCGCACCCCCTCGACTATCACACTTCCCCAACGCGTTATTCAAGGAAAGCACTTCAACCCCCGTCTTTTCAACGTTGATGTAGAAGACGTTGTTGCCTTTCATCTCGCGAATTAGTCTCCGACAGCTTTGTTTTTGAAGGTGCTCCATCCAAAGGATCTTTCCGAGCATTAAGTCTATTTGGGGACGTGCGAACGTGAATGATCTAGTTATGCCGGAGCATGATGTATCGAACCCATATCAATGGACGCCCTATCGTATTCAGTCGCGAATGGAGCTGAATTAACACAGAACTCGATGCGCCAGAAAATCCTTAGTGTCCGATAAGTAGAACCCCCAAATGTAAGTCTAAAGGCCCCCATCCACGGCCGAACAATTTGCGCATACATATTCGGTGCACATTCAGAAACACACGAAAAAACATGGTGACATGAGATGTCAGCATTCTCATGTACACCGTCGTTTGGACGGGCGGATCGAGCAAAACATTTTTGAACACATTTCATCTTTCCGAGGTAGAAAAAGCCACTACAGCCTTGCGGACTCAAAAACACTTCACTTTCGCGAAGATCTTAACATTTCGAAAATCTATGGACTATTCACAGAAACATTTCCCGCATGCAAAGCTTCTTTTGATAGGTACCTACAGAAAAATTTTATTACCCTCGTAATCAACGTTACTACAAGACGTTATCCCACTCTAAGGTTTAAAAAGTGCTAAATTCCTGCAGTAAGCGCTACTGTTGAAACTGGACATTCCTTCTTTTATTCCAGTAGAAGTGGTACTTCCACCGCTTGAAATCAAATAATAATTATTAATTATTAATGTTGGTATAATAATTATATAATAATTATTATTCTGCATTCAAATTTCTACATTATATCACAGATTTTGATTTGTCTTGCGTTTAAAATATAAAAGCTGATTTTTCTCGAAAAACGCTTTTTGTGAAAATCCTTGTTCTTTCCCCTTACCCTTATATATAATCAGGTTCTGAGATTCTTGACCATTTGATTAATAGGGATAGGTTCTCGAGGGTTGGTCCAATGTTTTTGTTTCGGCTTTGAAAAAAAAAAAAAAAAAAATGGGCCAACCCTCGAGAACCTATCCCTCTTATATATAATTTTTCATGTTTTTTATGTCTTCTGGCTGTGACTTCAGGATGATCTGGAACGGATTTTGATATAAATTTTGTTTCGGAAATTCAAGTTTTACAAATTTTGGGCCGAGAACAGTAGCTTACCTACTCCTTCTCTTCGAAAATTAGTTGAATAGAAAAAAACTCTGCAAATTCTTGACACAACGGTTCATTATCTTCTTTGTACAGATCAGCCTTCTGTCTAGATCACTAGGTCTAAATGTCTAGATCCTAAATGTTAGATTAATTATTATTATCAATTATCACTAATTATTAACAATTTTATCAAGTACCTAGTGAAAATTATTATAATTTATTGTTAGGTATTAATAATTCGTATTTATTATTAATAATAATTATTATTAATTATGATCAATTAATACGATATAATTCTGGGGTTTTTAATACTACGTCGGTAATAATTTTTCTATAAAAGAAGTACCTACCAACAAACATTCGAAATTACCTTCATTTCAGTAGCACGAAACGCACCTCAGAACAACAAACTCGACATCACTTAAGCCATATGATGTTCCAAAGAGCTTGTTAGTATGAAAATGGACCTGTATTTCAACAGTTTGAGTCACGATCGTGTTGTGAGGCACAATCTTTGAGCCGTCATTGTGAACGAACGGCTGGTCGTACAAAGCTGCGGATGGTCTTAAAAAATTCTACGGAACAAACTCTATCTAAATATGAAATAAAATAAACCAAAACATACCGTTCTATATGAATTTTTCGAGATATGAGATTTTCAAATTTTCAAAATTTGTTTTGAATCCCTTCCCCTTGACCTAGGGTTCTGAAAAGTTTCGAGGACCATTGTGGGGTTGGTCGAAACCCATAAAAAAAATTTCGTAATTTTAACTCAACGCTAACTGGGCAAAGTGGCGCGGACGGCGTACGGCGGACGGCGTACGGCGTACGGCGGACGGACGGATTTTTTTTTATTCGATTTTCTGAATCTACGTATCTTGAAACGTCTTGAAATTTTTTCTTTGGGCGATTCCAATGGTTCATTATCGAAGATAATAAACCAAAATCCAGTCATGCAGCATGGCTATAAATGCGAATTTTCGAAGAAATAATTGGTTTTATGTAAAATGTATCCATTAAAGAAAATGATGTCCGTGAAGAACATCGCAAGTATCAACCACGATTCTTCATCTTCAAAGTTCTCAAGTTTGAGACCGAGTTAAGGTATCGCAATTCTCACGGCACGATCGTATTCAGCGTGAAAAACCTTTAAAATGAGGTCACTTGTCAGACTGAAAATTTTTTTCGAAAATTCGAGTTTTACATATTTTGGACCGAGAACAATTATTGTTCTATTATAGCTTCTTCCTTTTCTCCAAAAATTCGCTGAAAAGAAAAGAAAATCGTCTTTCTCCGGCCTCTTCGCCGGTGATCCAGTCACATCGAGTGATGAAGGTGATGAAGAGAGAGGGAGCGAACGCCCTGCCGTCGCTGACATGCAAATCTTCCGGTAAAGACCAATGAGCCGCACCACCGGCCAAGCGGAACTTCCAAAGGAAGGGAAAAGGAAAAACCGATCAAAACCCGGTTCGACGTGACGGACAGGTCGATGCGAGTTGAGATACCTCGACGTTGAGGGACAGCGGAGAGTGAGCGATGGAAAGGGGAACAGTTGACAATTTTATTTTTTTCTCCCTATTTTTATAGCGGGTTAAGGTTCCGATTTCATATTAACCGTCTCAACGGGCCGGAAACTGGCGGATAATATTAAAAAAGGGGGAAATCGGAGAGAGACCTCCCTTCATCCATCTTGATCCTCCTGATCAAAACCCTTTTGGCCCCCGCACAGCATGAAACTGTGAAGTTTCTCCTATAATAATTATAGGATCAATTATTGAGAAAAGAGCGAGAATAAGTACTTGAGTCTTTTTCTATTCGATGAAATATTAAGAATAATAATTATTCTTCACTAGTCATCAAGATAATTAATTATTTGTAAAAATTATTTATATGGACGATAAATTATTGAGAATTATTCTCAATAATTTATCGTCCATATAAATAATTTTTACAAATAATTAATTATCTTGATGACTAGTGGAAGTATATGGATGCGTTGAATGACCAAATACTAGTCGGTGGTGTGAAGGTTTTTTATTCCACGACGTTTCTGCCCAGGAACTGGGCCCTATTCATGTGGATATCTACAAGGAAAGTAGAATTAATATTATTTTGAACAACAATGTGGAGAACAGCAGAGATGGAATGCTTACCTATTATGTATGTTACGACTAATGACATTTGTTGTACTAACATTGTACTAAGTGGGTACTTACATTATGAGATGAGGTAAATGTCACATCGGGGATTTTGAACAGGGGATAGCACACGGTAACAACAGAAGGTTAAGGGATGCAAGGTTACAAATACAGAGTCACAATTTCGGTGTCTTGGCCGAACCACGACATACAACAGTTGTTGACATTATAATATAATAAATGTACGTAATTATATAAAAAAGTAGGGTAAGATTAGAAGTTTAACATTTATGCTAGTGGTCTAAGTAGGTAGGTAGGTAGTAAGTAGGTAATACAGTTACAAAAAATTGTTGGCATAAGTAGGTAGGTAATACAAACATTGTCAAAAATTGTTACGAAGAATAGTTGTTCTAAGTAGGTAGGTAATGTTGAATTGGAGGGGGGAATTGATTGTAGGTAGGTACTGTCTATTGAGAAACATGGAAGGACTAGAGAAATTACTTACTGTTGACGATGTGTTAAAAGTTTTTGATAAATTGTTGCTAGACCGTTGGTGTCTTTTTTGAAGTTCATAGTTCTATCCTTATTTTTCAAAATGAAACCTACTTCTTTGATTTTGGTTTATTATCTTCGATAATGAACCATTGGAATCGCCCAAAGAAAAAATTTTTTTAACCCCCCCTCAAAATTTGTTGGTTTACGTTTCAAGATACGTAGATTCAGAAAATCGAATAAAAAAAAATCCGTCCGTCCGCCGTACGCCGTACGCCGTCCGCCGTCCGCCGTCCGCCGTACGCCGTCCGCGCCACTTTGCCCAGTTAGCGTTGAGTTAAAATTACGAAATTTTTTTTATGGGTTTCGACCAACCCCACAATGGTCCTCGAAACTTTTCATAACCCTAGGTCAAGGGGAAGGGGTTCAAAACGAATTTTGAAATTTTGAAAATTTCATATCTCGGAAAATTCCCATCAAACGGTATGTTTTTTATTTCATATTTAGATAGAGTTTGTTCCGTAGAATTTTTTAAGACCATCCGCAGCTTTGTACGACCAGCCGTTCGTTCACAATGACGGCTCAAAGATTGTGCCTCACAACACGATCGTGACTCAAACTGTTGAAATACAGGTCCATTTTCATACTAACAAGCTCTTTGGAACATCATATGGCTTAAGTGATATAGTGGCGAGTTTTTTGTTCTGAGGTGCGTTTCGTGCTACGGAAATGAAGGTAATTTCGAATGTTTGTTGGTAGGTACTTCTTTTATAGAAACTTTATTACCGACGTAGTATTAAAAACCCCAGAATTATATCGTATTAGTTAATCATAATTAATAATAATTATTATTAATAATAAATACGAATGATTAATACCTAACAATAAATTATAATAATTTTCACTAGGTACTTGATAAAATTGTTAATAATGAGTGATAATTGATAATAATAATTAATCTAACATTTAGGATCTAGACATTTAGACCTAGTGATCTAGACAGAAGGGTGATCTGTACAAAGAAGATAATGAACCGTTGTGTCAAGAATTTGCAGAGTTTTTCGTTTTGGTTTATTATCTTCGATAATGAACCATTGGAATCGCCCAAAGAAAAAAAAATTTTAACCCCCCCTCAAAATTTGTTGGTTTACGTTTCAAGATACGTAGATTCAGAAAATCGAATAAAAAAAAATCCGTCCGTCCGCCGTACGCCGTACGCCGTCCGCCGTCCGCGCCACTTTGCCCAGTTAGCGTTGAGTTAAAATTACGAAATTTGGTTTCTGGGTTTGGACCAGCCCCACAATGGTCCTCGAAACTTTTCATAACCCTAGGTCAAGGGGAAGGGGTTCAAAACGAATTTTGAAATTTTGAAAATTCCATATCTCGAAAAATTCCCATTAAACGGTATGTTTTTTATTTCATATTTAGATAGAGTTTGTTCCGTAGAATTTTTTAAGACCATCCGCAGCTTTGTACGACCAGCCGTTCGTTCACAATGACGGCTCAAAGATTGTGCTTCACAACACGATCTTGACTCAAACTGTTGAAATACAGGTCCATTTTCATACTAACAGGCTCTTTGAAACATCATATGGCTTAAGTGATGTCGAGTTTGTTGTTCTGAGGTGCGTTTCGTGCTACGGAAATGAAGGTAATTTCGAATGTTTGTTGGTTTATAGAAAAATTATTACCGACGTAGTATTAAAAACCCCAGAATTATATCGTATTAATTAATCATAATTAATAATAATTATTATTAATAATAAATACGAATTATTAATACCTAACAATAAATTATAATAATTTTCACTAGGTACTTGATAAAATTGTTAATAATTAGTGATAATTGATAATAATAATTAATCTAACATTTCGGATCTAGAAATTTAGACTTAGTGATCTAGACAGAAGTGTGATCTGTACAAAGAAGATAATGAACCGTTGTGTCAAGAATTTGCAGAGTTTTTTAGTATTGGTTTCTGAGCAACAAAACTGCCAATTATCAGTATTGGGATTATGTTTAGTTACAGCTATGTGTTTGGCTAAGGCTGTTGGGAACTGTAGATCCGGCTCATTACCAGTCATATTACGAGCTTTTTTGTTGTCGTTTTTGTGGCCTGTCATCCGTTTTTTTGTCAATTGCCTAGTTTCACCTATATATTTTAGATTACAGTCAGAGCAGTCAATGGAGTAAACTATGTCACTGATTTCGTCTCTTTGTTTTGGGTCCTTAAGTTGTGAGAACAGTCTCTTATTGTTATTGTGATTGGTAAATGCAATTTTTGTATTTGGGCTGTGTTTTTGAATTTTTTTTCTTTATTTGTTGTGAAATTGGACCAACATATTTGAGAGATGCAAATTTTACATTATTAGTACCTGTAGTTTGTTGAGGGTTGGAACTGTTTAAAGGATTTTGGTTATGGTGATTCAATTGTGAGGGAGTACTGGCTTGTTGAGGGAGATTGTTAGTAGTGGGATTAGAAGAGGTGCGTTGTTGAGTTTGAGTAACTAAATAAATTATTTTCTTTATAAGTTTGATAGGATATCCATTTGTTAACAGTATTAATTTAACATCATTGATTATTCTATTGTGAAAACTAGGATGAGATAAGTTGATTCTTCTTGACAACAAATTCCTGGCTGTGTTAAATTTGTAAAGGTATGTTGGTTAGAATGAAAATGGATCAACCTGCCGGAGTAGGTTGATTTTTGATAATAATCAGTTTTTATAGAACCATCTAAAAGTTTAATGATGTTTATGTCTAAGAATGGCAAGGAGTTATTGGTTTCCATTTCCAAGGTGAACTGTATGTGTGGTTGGCAATACTGGTTAAATTCCAAAAGCAGTTGGTCTACTATAGTCTCATCTACAATTAAAACACTGTCATCCACGTATTTCTTTGCCCATATTATTTTGTCACCAAATTTATTTATAACATTCTTAAAACAATCATCAAGAACTAAGTCAGCTATGATTGGGCTGACTGGACTTCCCATTGGTACTCCTTTGATCTGTTTGAAGTATTTAGAGTCAAATTTGCAATAGTTGGAGTCGAGAATAAGATCAAGAATCTCATGGAACCTTTTCAAAGTTAGTTTGGGGTGATTAATTTGTATTTGTGGCCAAAGTCTTTTTATGATTCTAGTTATCAGATCCAATGGAATTGAACTAAAACGGGATACAGCATCTAAGGAGATTAATTTGAAACCTGTAGGTATGGTGACATTATTTAGGGATTCTTTTACTTCGAATGAATTGTTAACATTATAGTTGTCTTTTTCAATAAAGGGTTTTAACATATTAATGAGAAATTTTGACAATTTATAGTTAGGACTGTTTATAGTACTAATGATTGGTCTGAGTTGCTGTGGATCATTAGGTTTGTGTATCTTGGGAAGGCCATAAATTCTTGGTGCTACACATTTACAGCTACACATAGCTGTAACTAAACATAATCCCAATACTGATAATTGGCAGTTTTGTTGCTCAGAAACCAATACTAAAATACCAGACTGTATTGCAAATCGGCACCATACCATATTCTCACCGTACTCATACCATACCATACGAATTTCTTTCCTATCATACCATACTGTATTATACCAAATCATACATACAATAATATACCATACCATACTCATACCATGTCATACAAACCGAGTGAATATTGAAATGTCATCCATTTCTGACCTATATTTAAAATTTCAAGTATCTAGCTCATCATCAAAATTTAATTTGTTTAAACAAATAGGTATTATTTAAACAATTTTACAGACAAGAAACCGAGTGAATCCAGTTCTGTGATCCAGTTCTGACCTATTTTTAAAATTTCAAGTCAATAGCTCATCATCAAAATTTAATTTGTATTATTATAAAAAGGTATTATTTAAACAATTTTACAGATGAGAAACCGAGTAAATATTGCAATGAGGTCTATCACCGACTCACGGTTAAAATTTCCAGACTATAGTTTACCGGGAAGATGACAAAAGGTAGTTTTATTCTGGGCGTCTGAGGGTTGGGTATTATAACGGCCGTTTTCGACGCGAAAGATTAGTGTTTTTCCTAAACCTTTGCGCGCTCACTGTGAACGAACGGCTGGTTGCACAAAAATCCAACTGGTCTTAAAAGATTCGTAATTTTTCAGGTCATTCAAAAGTGAACTGAAAATTACACGTTTCAGTTAAATATTTTGAGATATGACATTGTCGAAATTTTAAATTTCGTTTTGAATCCCTTCCCCTTGACCTAGGGTTATGAAAAGTTTCGAGGACCATTGTGGGGCTGGTCCAAACCCAGAAACCGAATTTCGTAATTTTAACTCAACGCTAACTGGGCAAAGTGGCGCGGACGGCGTACGGCGTACGGCGTACGGGGGACGGCGTACGGCGGACGGACGGATTTTTTTTTATTCGATTTTCTGAATCTACGTGTCTTGAAACGTAAACCAACAAATTTTGAGGGGGGGTTAAAATTTTTTTTTCTTTGGGCGATTCCAATGGTTCATTATCGAAGATAATAAACCAAAACGCAAAATCAAAGAAGTAGGTTTCATTTTGAAAAATAAGGATAGAACTATGAACTTCAAAAAAGACACTAACGGTCTAGCAACAATTTATCAAAAACTTTTAACACATCGCCAACAGTAAGTAATTTCTCTAGTCCTTCCATGTTTCTCAATAGACAGTACCTACCTACAATCAATTCCCCCCTCCAATTCAACATTACATACCTACTTAGAACAACTATTCTTCATAACAATTTTTGACAATGTTTGTATTACCTACCTACTTATGCCAACAATTTTTTGTAACTGTATTACCTACTTACTACCTACCTTCCTACTTAGACCACTAGCATAAATGTTAAACTTCTAATCTTACCCTACTTTTTTATATAATTACGTACATTTATTATATTATAATGTCAACAACTGTTGTCTGTCGTGGTTCGGCCAAGACACCGAAATTGTGACTCTGTATTTGTAACCTTGCATCCCTTAACCTTCTGTTGTTACCGTGTGCTATCCCCTGTTCAAAATCCCCGATGTGACATTTACCTCATCTCATAATGTAAGTACCCACTTAGTACAATGTTAGTACAACAAATGTCATTAGTCGTAACATACATAATAGGTAAGCATTCCATCTCTGCTGTTCTCCACATTGTTGTTCAAAATAATATTAATTCTACTTTCCTTGTAGATATCCACATGAATAGGGCCCAGTTCCTGGGCAGAAACGTCGTGGAATAAAAAACCTTCACACCACCGACTAGTATTTGGTCATTCAACGCATCCATAATTAATTATCTATATAATTCTGGGATTTTTAACTTGCACCTACGTCGACAATAGTATAATAGCGTCACTGAATCGGTAACACCTCCCATCTCATTTTTTGTCAAAATGAATAACGCGTGGATTAGATTCAGAATTTGATGCCGAATCGACACGCGAGGTTATTTTCGAGATCCATGCAACAGGAACCAAACAAAAAGTGGTTTTGACAACAGATGCTATCTAAAGAAGCGCACAGTGATGGATCGTCATCAGCTAGACTTTTCTGCAGGATGTTTCAATAAGAATTTTGATGATTTTTAAATTATTTCACTAGAGTGACATTTGTACGGACCATTAATTTGGTGCTAAAAACGTACAGACTGAATTCAATTGAAAATAGACCGAGTTTGTTAAACGTTTAGATAGCATTTGGGGAGAAATAGTGGACCTTTGTGACCTTTGTTGGCTCCAGTATAAAATACCAAATCAACTTCCAAGATGAATCGAGGGAACTTCCAGTCGGGACAATCATTGTTCCTTAATGGTTATAAATCAAGACCAATCGTGCTTCCGGACAAATAAAACGATTTACAGGCACTCAAGAGGTGCGGCAAAGTTAGCAAAAGAGATTACTTTTCTCGGAACACGAGAAAAATAGTACTATTACCCATTCCTGGAAATTTAATCGTTGATTAGGAATTTTGTATTACCTTTGTTTTCTTTCTTAGACCAAGGTGACAATATAATCAGTATTAATTTAGTGTTAATAAAGTTGCTGAATGGCACAAAATTTGAGATAGCTGGTGTGGTCAATTGCAGACCTGAGGCCTTGGACCTGCAACACGAGCCATCTCAGGCCTGCAACCGACAACACTGGAGTCTCAAGCTTTTTCCTTCATTATACCATTAAGGTTATTTTAGAGTT
Organism: Stenodema calcarata; assembly: GCA_963920205.1. NCBI lineage: Eukaryota > Metazoa > Arthropoda > Insecta > Hemiptera > Miridae > Stenodema > Stenodema calcarata. The sequence continues at coordinate 1,818,921 of OY986054.1, forward strand.
TATCTGAATCCACGAAAGTGGTGACACCCAACCGTGGGGTTGGTATAAATGAGGAGTGAGTTCCTGAATGGGTTTTTTGGCCCCCTTGAAAAGTAAGAAAAATCGAGATAGCAGGTGCTGCCAATTTGGCAATATAAAAATATTATATTATATTAATTATATTATAATATTATTATTAATATATTATATCGTCGCAGAATCGGCAACACCTGCGAATATATTATATTATAACGGAAAGTACCTACCACCAAATATTACGAGTATTATGCTGACTAAGCCACTTCACATTATTTAATGAAGGAAATCTTCTTCAGGAACTCTTCTGAAGGTATTATATTTGGTTGTGCTAGTGTTATTGGGTAACAGAAATGAATCCTTGGGTTCAGGGGCTCAATCTTGAACAAAACGTTCTATATTGAGATGTACGTACTTACTCGTTTTGTATTGAGAGTGCGCAACAAAAGCTCCCCATTCCCACCTAAAAATAATTTGTTAAACATGAAAGAGGCAGGAAATTTAAAGCTCTTTCCAACGGCATCGTCAAATTGGAATTTCAGTGCAAATTGAGGGAGTATTGCAGAAAATCCACTTTAACAAAAATGTTATATTCAACCAGCTTTACTATGATAGAAAAAAGAAGGAATTTTGAATCGGACAAATGTTTTTGGAACGACAAACGTTATTTCGCTGAGAAGTGCGACTTACCGCTTGTTAGCTAATCTCCTACAGGTTGGTCCAAACGAAAATTCAAAACGAGCCATATTTATATAAAGTCAATTAAATTTTCTGCAACTTTCATTCTCTACACGTTTCGCTGAGACTTCGCTGTTTACAGAGTTTCCGCCGTGAGAAGAGGAAAAAAAATTGAAATTTCGCGATTTTTAGCCTTTTTTCGCAGCGTCGTAGTTCCAAAACGATCGCTCCTACGAAAGTCATGTAATCAATTTTGTAGGACATTCTACGTTCTACAAGTTTTTATATTAACTCAAAAACCGAAAAACTCAATTGGAAGGAGCCACAGGCGAAAAACCAATAAAAGAGCCAACATTTCATGATTTTTCGACGATTACGGAGGAAGCAGCAGCGATCGAAATGAGAAAACTTGAATTTATTACCTCTCAATAGCACCAAATAACATGTCAAAAATCAAGTTTTACCAACATGCCTATTACTTTTAGGCAATAACAGAGGATGAGAGCTTTGTACGTGGCACCGAAAATTTGTTCTGTTGCCTGAGGTTTTGAGCTTTTTACCGCAGGTTTCACATATTTCGCGAAACCATTTGATTCCCGCACAAAGAACGTCCACAACGCTTTTTGGAGGCATCTTTACAAGAGTTTTCAAGAGTTTTATTTAATAAAACACACGAAAAGAAATTCGCAAACGTTATTAGAGAGTTCCTAAGAGATATGTTCATTCAGATGTGGCCTAATCTAGTGGTCACATCTAAGGCGAGCAACTTTTGGATGCTAACCAAATGTGTCCAGTTTGGCGGAAGTGATCACATATACAAGTAACGTCAAATCACCTTAGCACAGCGCGAAATCCATCCCTTCCACTGCTTTTCTGATCTCGCCACCCGTTCAGTTCCCGCCCGTTGATCGCTCAGTTTTCTTGATCCAACTTCTGAACATGTCGGGAGTGCTTGATAATTTGTTGCGGTTTTATCTCGAAGGGCTGATGTCGCACGACGATTTGTTAGGCGGCAAAAGGCGCTGCACTGTAATCCCGGAGTAAGGTTAAATTCGATTCGTGTAGGTTGTGTCCCGGGAGAGAAATGGACACATACAAATGGACACATCGCCTCAAGTCGACCACAACCGGCCACAAACATGTATGTGGCCGGTTGTGGTCGACTTGAGGCGATGTGTCCAAACACAGCCGACGCGCATGCGCAGTTGAGATAAGTTCAAACGTACGTACTTAGGAATATCCCCTTAGGAACTCTCTATTGAGAAAGAAAGAAACACTTGAAAACAGTCGAGCAGGTTTCAGGAAGGTTAAGGGTTATTAACCCTTAATCTAAATCCGAATGAAGAATCGAACGTGGCATTCGATTATCGAAAACATTCGTTGCATTCACCCCCCTTGATAATTCCATCAATGCTTCCTTCCCAATCGAAGAGAAAATTTTGTTTCTTCTGTTTTCAGTAAGGAAAACATCGATGTTGCGAGGAATAACATCGGTAACATTGAAAACATCGAGGTGTCAACATCGATGTTCGAAGGTATCGACATCGAACCTAGGACATCGATGTCGACGTCCCACCCCTATACCAGATCCCGGTTCTGAGAACGGTTTTTCTTCACTTCTCCAGTGATATTCTGTCGTTGATATTCTGTCTTCAACCGGTTGACCGGCTGGGCTCCTCTCAAAAATTATTTACCAGACACATATTACAGGATACTGCAGTCGTATCTAACTGGCCGCTCCTTCGTTGTTAGCTGCGGCGACGCAACATCTGCCACATATAGCATAAAAGCCGGAGTACCTCAGGGTAGTGTTCTTGGTCCGTTCCTCTACCTAATCTATGCTGGCGATTTCCCTAGTTCATCGGTGATCACGGTCTCTCAGTTTGCAGACGATGTGGCTGTCTTGGGATCCGCTAAAGACTGCAATCATGCGGAAACTGCCCTGCAAGACTTCGTCAATAAAGTAACCGTGTGGTGCAGGAGATGGAGAGTAAAAATGAACCCCCAAAAGTCTGCACTACTCGCTTTCACCAATCAAACCCGTGTAATTAGGCCGGTCATTGAGTTCAACGGGGCAGTGATCGCTCACCTGGACGGTGTTAGGTATCTTGGTGTGCATTTGGACAAGAAGCTCACTTGGCAAAGTCATATCAGGTATCTGGTTGCTAAGGTTCGCCAGCGCATTGGACAACTCAAGTTTCTTCTGGACCACCATCATTCCCCTTTAGCTCTGACATCTAAGCGGCTACTGTACTTGACCCTGATTAGACCAATTTGGTACTACTCATCTGGGCTTTGGGGGTCGGCTGCAAAGAGCCACATCAACCGCATACAAGTTACGCAAAATCGGGTTCTTCGTCTTATCACTGGTGCACCATGGTATGTCAGAAATACGACACTGCACAACGATTTGGACATACCATTCGTACAGGATGTACTCCGGCCGAACTATGTGCGACTTTATGGCTCAAAGGTGGACCACCCTAATAGCTTAATGTCCGGCCTGATTGAAAATTTGCCCCCTCCAAGAATGCAACGTCGGCTCAAACGCAAGCGCCCATCGGACTTCCTCGATAATTAAGTTACCAATGTCGTTAATAGTTATAGACAGTTATTTATTTATAGATTTATTGTATTCATTGTTTCAACCAATACCTTATTCATGTTGAAGTGATCTCCTTAAAGGCTAATTGGCAGGTCAGCTAGTGAGCTGTTCCTGCATCAAGTGCCACGTGAATTATAGGTATGTTCCAACCTGACCTAGTTCATGAACTGAGTTCACGAACCAGTTCAGGAGTAGTGGGGATGAGTTCAAGAACTGTTGGGTTCGTGAACTGAATTGCTGGAACGACCCGAACTATTCCGGCAGGTAGCGCTGAGGGCGGTTTTGATCAGAGTAACCTTCTTCTTCTATCGCTATCAGATATCAGAACTCAACAATTTCCGAATTGAAATTCCGAATTTCAGAATCCCTTTTAACGGTCTTGGTTAATTAATTGACTTGGTCTAGGACTAGAAACTGGAATGTATCTAGCATTGACCCTACTTCAAGTAACTTCTTTAAAACAAGAATAAGTGTAAGCAGAGCTTGATTTTGATATAATAATATGAGTGAACGATAAGTTTGAATCTCAAACACAGACTGTTTTTATTTTACAACATACTAATACCAACATATGACTTGGTGGTCATATTGTTAATGGGTTTGGACTTGCAAACGATGCCAATTCCAATACGCCCCCTCAAGTTCAAACTCCGTCTGGTATAACTCCAGCTCCACTCAAACACAAATCCAATTTGTTTTTCGGTAGTGGTTTCGTCAGGAAATCGGCAATCATCTTCTCTGTTGACAAATAGTTTAGACTGATCAAACCCTCTAGGATATTTTGCTTCAAAAAATGGTTCCTGATATCAATGTGTTTTGTCCTCGGTCTGTATACCGGATTCTTCAAGTGTTCCTGTGCCCCCTGGCTGTCGTTATATAGGGTTATAGGTAGGCACACAGGAAATCCCAGTTCGCAAAGAAACCTTTCTAAGTACTTAGCCTCCTTCACGCCTTCGGACAGACACATCAGCTCCGCTTCAACGCTCGACAGAGCTACAGTTCGCTGTTTCTTCGATGTCCAAGAAATTGCTGCTCCGGACAAAGTGAACACATATCCGCTGAATGAGTGGCGATCTATTCTACAATTTCCCCAGTCAGCATCCGAGTATCCTGTCAGTTCGTCTTTCCGTTTCGTGTATATCAGCTCCCTATTCGTGGTCCCCTTTAAATACCGCAGTATGCGTTTGGCTGCTTTCCAGTGAATTTCTGAGTAACAATGATTGAACTGGCTTAGGTAGACAACTGCATAATTTATGTCAGGTCGAGTACCAATGGCCAAATACATCAGTGATCCAATCAAACTTCTGAAAGGATATTTGTCCATCTCACTCGGTCTCTCGTCTGTTGGTTCAAACTTAACATTCACATCCAGAGGGGTCAATATAGGATTCGCTGTCTCCATTTTAAACTTTTTCAAAATTTCATTTATGTACTTTCTTTGGCTAATTTTCAGTTTCCCTTTTTCGAAATCATAGTCAAATTCTAAACCCAAACAATAATGAATTTGTCCTAAATCTTTCATCCTGAATTCCTTCATCATATTTTGTTTTAAACTTTTCAATTTATCTTGATTTTTCGATGCTATAACGATGTCATCAACATATACTGCCAAAATTACTGCCTCTTCACCCTTGCCCCATGTGTATACGCAAGGATCCGAATCAGAAGGTGTCATGCCAATCATTTTCAATCTTTCATCTAACTTCAGGTACCATTGTCTACCTGATTGTTTCAACCCGTATAATGATTTATGTAATTTGCAATATTTCTTCCCTTCCTTATATTCTCGCAGCATCTCCCACGCGTCTTTCATGATGTCGTTATCGTTTTCATTTTCGATAATGTCCATCAGAATTTGTTCAAAATGTTTTGGTGGCTCCATGAAGATCTTCTCTTCCAGTTCACCGTTCAAATAAGCTGTCTCCACGTCCATTTGCTCCACGACCATACCATGTTTGACAGCTAGAGCCATCACGGTTCTTAGTGAGCTCAGGCGCATAACAGGGGAGTACGTCTCGTGATAGTCGATATTTGCCTCTTGAGTAAAGCCTTTTGCTACTAAACGAGCTTTCCGTCTTTCCAATTCACCACTTGCCGTGTATTTGTTACAAAGTATTAACCTACATCCTACCGGTTTTTGATTTTGTGGTTTTTCTTGGAGTGACCACGTTTTGTTTCGCAGTAGTGAAGAAAATTCTTTACGAACGGCTGCAAACCATTCATGTGAATCTGGACCAGCAAACGCTTCAGTCGGGTTCACTTCGACGGCACATGCTGTCTCACACATCTCAGTTTCTGCATCCTCATCCGTTCTACTTGTGTTTTGTAAGTTTTCTTCTTGTCCAAAGTTATCATTATTAGAATTTTCAGTCTCGCTATTTATTTTCGGAATCATGTTATACACTTTCTTCCTTCTCCCTGGCCCTTCTGTCGTTTTCATGAGTTTTGGCCTACCACGGCCTCGGACCATTTCGACTTCTGTTCTTCCTTCTCTCACTTCTCCTTCAGGACTAATATTCTCGTTTTCATGTTGTTCAACAGTTGTTTCAGTTTCACTCATTTGATTGTTGTTACGGCTTATTTGCACTTCGATTTCAACTTGTTCCTCCATTTCATCTGTTTGTTTCGACCTCATTTCTGATCTTTCGTCGATTTCCAGCTTTCTCAGCTTTTCAAATCCATCAGAGTTTACAATTCTCAGATGATTTTCATCTACGAATTTTATATCTCGAGTCACACAGATTTTCCTATTTTCCACGTCCCAGACTCTATACGCTTTTGACGTGTCAGAGTATCCGACAAATACACACTCCCTCGAACGCGGACACAACTTACTTTTGATTTTCGTTTTATCCAGCATGAAAGCTTTTGATCCAAAAGTTCTTAAGTATGGTACGTTCGGAGGTTTCCCATACCAAAGTTTGTATGGTATTTGTCCATTAATCCCACTACACGGGCTTCTATTCTTCAGATGCACAGCAGTCATAACTGCTTCTGCCCAAAAACTATGTGGTAGTTTTGATTCGGCCAACATACAACGAACTATATCTAATAGCGTTCGGTTCATCCTTTCAGATAGGCCATTCTGTTGTGGTGTTCCTGGGACGGTCAGTCTTCTTCCTATCCCACAACTCTCCAAGTACTCTTTAAATTCTTTTGAGTCGTATTCACCTCCATTGTCGGATTGTAAAAATTTGATTTTCACACCTTTTTGGTTCTCTGCAAATTGTTTGTACTTCTTGAATGCCTGCAGTACATCGCTCTTCGCTTTCAACAGTACAAGTACACACCATCTAGTTGCCTCATCTATGAATGTTACAAAGTATCTCGAACCTCCATTCGAAATTGTTCTCACTGGTCCCCAAACATCGGAGTGTATAATCTCTAATGGTTTCACCTTTTTCTCGGACTTTTTCGGGAATGGTGTTTGTGACATTTTCCCTAGAATACATGTCTCACATGTTGGTAGCTTCTCATTTGGATTAAGATAGACACCTCGGACTCTTTTTCTTTTGACCATTTTCTTCAAGTCTGTTTCATTCAAATGTCCAAATCTACTATGCCAAAGTTCCAACTTGCTCAATTTCCTACCATTTCTCGTGTCCTCATCTATTATATTTGTTACTTCTTCAACTTCTTTCACATAATACAAATTGTTCACTCTCTTCGCAACCAACTTCTTTTCATCATTTTGGTTATATACAGTTGCCTTATCACGAGTGAATACCACCTTCAATCCATGGTCCGTCATTTTTGAAATGCTCAATAGTCCTATCCTCAGATCTGGTACAAACAGTGTGTCTTTCAACTCTATCGACTCTGTCTTGTTACCATTACGTGCTCTAAACTTGACTGTACCTTTTCCTAGAACATCTGTAGTGGAAGTGTTTGCTAGCTTTAATTTTACATTACTTACTTCTTCAAGTTCGACAAACTTATTCACATCATTACACATGTGGCTGCTACATCCACTGTCCAAACAGAATCCTAGATTTTCTGTAGTCATATTCGCTTGGCACATCATCGTGAGATTTGTACACTCTGAAGGACTATCTTCGGCTGTTTCTGCTTGTTGTCCCTTTGAGAAACATACAGAAGCTTTATGACCAAATTTTTGGCATTTATAACACTTATATTTAAATGCACTTTTCCCATGTTTTTCATATTCGGGCTTCTTCTGTTTTGGAAATTTCTTTCGAATAAACATTGCATCCAAATCTTCGGCCTTTTCACTCCCTTTTGATCTAGCTTCGGATTCTTCAATTATTTTCGTCCTAAGTGTATCTGGCGTTGGTAAAGTATCTCGAGACTCTATAGCACATCTGAAATTCTCATATTCATCTGGTAGACTGTACAGTAACATTATTGATAATAGATCATCATTAATTGTAATTTCTAGATCCAACAATTTATCTACTGTGTCGAAAAAATTCATGACATGTTCTCGTACGTCATCTCCGAATTTCATTCTTTGTAGCACTAGCCTCTTAAGTAAAGTTGCCTTACGCGCAGGACATTTTGATGCATATACTTCTCTTAGTTTCTTCCATATTTCATTAGAAGTTCGTAAACCTTTCACTATTTTCAGTTCCGAAGGACTAATAGAAAGAATTAGATCAGACCTCGCCATCGCATCCTTTTCATCCCATGCAGTGGATCCAGCATCGTCTGTCGGTCTCGCAATCTTTCCATTTACGTAGTTCCATCCTCCTGATTTCGTGAGTAGTGCTTCCATGTGCATGACCCAGGTATCATAATTGTTCTTACCTAGCGGATCTATTTTCCCCACACTTGCACACATGATTACTCAAATGGTGTTTTTCCAGCCTTTTTTTCTGGGCTTAATAACCTGATATAATAATATGAGTGAACGATAAGTTTGAATCTCAAACACAGACTGTTTTTATTTTACAACATACTAATACCAACATATGACTTGGTGGTCATATTGTTAATGGGTTTGGACTTGCAAACGATGCCAATTCCAATAGATTTGTCTGCTCCTTCTGTAAAAAAAAAAAAGAAGAGATTCTTGTACTGTGGCGGCGGGAATTGTTGAATATTTATTTTTAATATAGTTCTAAAAACTATATGCTTACGCGTTTCTGAACACCTTCAAAACTCTGCAAATTCTTGACACAACGGTTCATTATCTTCTTTGTACAGATCACCCTTCTGTTTAGATCATTAGGTCTAAATGTCTAGATCCTAAATGTTAGATTAATTATTATTATGAATTATCACTAATAATTAGTGATAATTCATAATAATAATTAAAAATAATGATTATTAATAATTTTATCAAGTAGGTACCTAGTGAAAATGATTATAATTTATTGTTATGTATTAATCATTTGTATTTAGTATTAATAATTATCATTATTAATTATGATTAATTAATACGATATAATTCTGAGGTTTTTAATACTACGTCGGTAATAATTTTTCTATAAAAGAAGTACCTACCAACAAACATTCGAAATTACCTTCATTTCCGTAGCACGAAACGTATTTCAGAACAAAAAACTCGACATCACTTTCAACCTTTTGATTCGTGTTGACATGCTCAAACATTGAGCAATCATTGTGAACGAACGGCTGGTCGTACAAAGCTGCGGATGGTCTTCAAAAATTCTTAGGAATAAACTCTATCTAAATATGAAATAAAAAACATACCGTTCTGTAAGGGACTATGGAAACTACACAGCTCGACGCTAAGAGTCCCTAGTTACCATTTTTCTAGTTTTGTGGTTTTTTGCCAGTTCGGCTACAATAAATACTTACTTGTACGAACGGCGTATAGTCTTTACAAGTGGCGCTGCGGAATGGTCAAACCAAAGAGGAAACAGAACAGTCGAAGCATTCCACAGGATGACGATTCATCTGATGATGGAGGCGAACGGCAAGGATCCAGTAGGAAGAGAAATGAGATTTCGGATGAAGAGAGGGTTGGAAAAATTGTAAGTTCTTTTCGTTTTGACACTTTCGATGAAGAAAATGAACAATGGGAGTACTATATTAGTAGGTTCGAAGTTGAGGTACGACGTCGGTGTTACGGGGTGGCTGTACCAGAACACATCCATGCGATGTTATTGCTATCTTCGGTCGGGGCTTGTTCTTTCAAGATTTGTTCTGATCATTTTCGTCCAAAAAACATCAGTGAAGTTTCTTACACAGAGCTAAAGGCTGTGCTCTCTCGGTTTTACACTAAAGCAACTTGCATTTTTGCTGAAAGAAGGGGGTTCATGCTTCGGTTCAGGCAGGAAGGAGAGACAGTTAACAAGTTCGTAAACTCGTTACGTGCACTCGCAGGTACATGTGAGTTTGGGAATACACTTGAGGAAAGGTTGAGAGATCAGTTAGTTGTAGGTATCAACCAGGAACGTTGGCAAGAAGAATTAATTCGAGTACACCCCTCAAACGATGCATCTTTGGCGGATGTAGAAAACACTGCATTGGGTTTGGAGAGGGCTACGGAACAAAGGAAAACATTAAGTAACTTGCAGGGGACGGCTTTGCGGGTGAATAGTGTTAAGTCACAGGGGCAACAGAACCAAAGCCGTATCAAACCACGGAAATTAAAGCCGACGCAAGATTGTTTGCAATGTGGGTTTGAAAAGCACAATTTGAATCAAAGATGCCCTGCTCTTGGCCAAAAGTGTAGCGTTTGTAACAGGGAAAACCATTTTGCAAGGGTTTGCGTTTCTTCAGGTAGAGCCATGATTGACAGGACATCTGAGGGGAAGAGTAAAGGAAAACACGTAAGGCGCTTGGGGAAACCAGTTGCTGAGGAGCAAGAAGGATTTGTCAGTGATGGAAGTCGAAGCACGATAAATAAGATTGCTGGAGGGGGGAACCGGATTATGTTGAGTGTGTCACTAAACAGTTTCGAAGTGGACATGCTTTACGATCCCGGTGCTGCAAGAACGGTGATCAACACCTTACTGTGGGAAAGGATTGGGGCACCACAGTTGGAACGAACCAGTGATTTAATTGCTTATACAGGGGTTCCAGTTAAGACGTTGGGCAAAGCAATTGTGGAAGTGGGGGCTTTTGGCAAAGTATTACACTTACCGGTAGTGGTGGTAAAAGGGACTGATGTTCCGCTGTTTGGGCTCGATTGGTCCTTGCAGTTTAATCTCCCAATGCCAGAAGGAGCCCGGTTGTGTGCAATTAGCAGTAGGTCTAAGCGGGTAGGCGATGGTAACCCGGAACTATATGTGGGGCACAGAAAACTCAACGAGTTGAAAAAGCGTTTTCACTCTGTTTTTGATGGTACTATGGGGAAGATAATTGGGCACAAGGTGAGAATCCATCTGAAGGAAAACGCTACACCAAAGGTTTTCCGTCCCAGGCCAGTTCCAGTTGCTCTCCGAGGGAAAGTGGAAGATGAGCTGGAACGGTTGTTGAAGCAAGATATCATTGAGCCAGTGGATACTACGAAAACTCCATTGACATGGGCTTCTCCGATAGTACTTGCAATCAAAGCTAATGGGGCACTGAGGATTTGTAGCGATTTTAAAGTGACGATAAATCCTCATATTAAAACTGATCTTCATCCATTACCAACATTTGAAGAGATCCTAGCGAAATTGGAAAAAGGGAAATTCTTTACAGTCATCGATTTGAAGGATGCGTATTTGCATCTGGAAGTGGAAGAGGAATTTCGAGAGTATTTAGTTATTGCAACTCACAAAGGGTTTTTCCGGTATAAAAGACTTCCGTTCGGGGTTTGCTTTGCCCCAAATTTTTTTCAGAAAACAATGGATACAATTTTGGCAGGGATAAGGAACGTTGCTTGTTATTTGGATGATATCATTGTGGCTGGAGAGACACTGGAGGAACACTTCCAAGCATTGGAAGAAGTTCTCAGTAGGCTGTCAGCAGCAGGGGTAAAGACTCAAGACACTAAATGCAAATGGCTCCAGGATAGTGTCAAGTACCTAGGGCATATTATAGACAAGGAGGGCATTCATCCTACAGATGAACATTTGGAGGCGATTAGGAGAATGCCAGTACCTCAGAATCCTTCAGAACTTAAATCATTTTTAGGATCTATAAATTATTATGGGCGGTTCATAAGGAACTTACAGCAAATTAGTGTCCCTCTCCACAACCTGACAAGAAAAGGGGTTACTTGGGAGTGGGATGAGGAATGCGATAGGACTTTTACTACGCTGAAGGAGGCTATTACATCAGCTAGCTCTCTGGTTCACTACTCACTAGATCTTCCACTGATTGTGGCAACGGATGCCAGTTCAAATGGCGTGGGAGCGGTATTATTCCACATCATGCCCAATGGGGAGGAACGGCCTGTAGGGTTTGGATCGAGAGTTTTAACACCAGCTGAAAAACGATATTCAGCGTTGGACAGGGAAGCCTTGGCCATTATTTTCGCCCTCAGGAAATTCGATTATTACTTAAGGGGTCGGAATTTCACACTGCGGACAGATCATAAGCCTCTCATGCAAATTTTAGCTGAAGATAAAGAAATTTCAAAAATGGCTGCAAACCGATTGACGAGGTGGGCTTTAATTTTGAGAAGCTATGATTATAATATTGAATACATCAAAGGCAAAGACAATTGCCCAGCAGATTCGCTATCAAGGTTGCCGCTCAACTATGTGCGCCCAACAAGTATAGAAAAGATGGGGAAACTGGAAGCGGGTCATCTCTTACATCTAAGGCTTCAAGCTAGTCCAATAACAGTATCGGACCTCAAAAGTGCAATGGGTTCAGATAAAGTTATTCAGAAGGTAGCCAGGCATCTTTCTGCAGGGTGGCCAGAAAAGAAAAATTTGGAAACAAGTCTACTGCCTTATTTCGAGAAAAGGGAAGAGATTTCTCTGGAGGAGGAAATCATGATGTGGAATGGTAGAATAGTTGTTCCTCAAACCGTCAGGGAAACGTTTTTGCGCATGCTACATGCGGGTCATCCAGGAGGAAGAACGATGAAGGAGGTAGCTAGGATTCATTGCTGGTGGCCAGGCTTGAACGCTGATATTGAACAGTTTGTGAAGAGTTGTCATGCTTGCCAGCAGTCTCGTCAAAAACCTGAAGAGTCACCAGTGTATTCCTGGAATGTTCCATCACACCCATGGTCGAGATTGCACGCAGATTTTGCTGGTCCCTTTGAAGGGCTCTATTGGCTTCTTGTGGTTGATTCCACGTCTAAATGGTTGGAGGTTTTCCCAATGAAGAGGACAACAGCAGCTGCAACGATTGAGAAATTCAAGGAACTCTTTTGTACGTTTGGATTGCCGTTTTCCATTGTCACCGACAACGGACCGCAATGGATCTCTTCTAATTTCTCTTCATTCTGCAAAAAAATTGGGACGAAACATATCAGAATTACTCCTTATCATCCCCGGTCAAATGGACTGGCAGAACGGGCTGTCCGAACGTTCAAGACGCGTATGACTTCTTCGAAGAAGCCGGACGCTAGCCTCACCGATCGGCTGAGAGATTTTCTTTTTTCTTATCGCAACGCACCGCACGCAACAACAGGAAGATCTCCAGCCGAAGTGCTTATGGGTCGCAGATTGCGCACGGGTTTTGATTTATTGAAACCTAACCTTGATCGCACATTGGATGATGCTCTCACAAAGCAAAGGAGTTATCAGGCTCAGGGGAAAAGTTTTCGTGAATTTACGGTGGGGGAAGAAGTGTGGGTGTGCAATAAATTAGGAAAAGGCTATTTACTTGGGAAAATCCTGAATCGAACCGGAGATCTCTCTTATGTCGTATTAGTGGATGGCAAAGAGGAAAGGAAGCACGCGGATCAATTGCGGAAAGCATGATGCTGGAGTTCAGAAGGTTGAAGAGGAAGGGGTGAGAAGATGTAAGGGACTATGGAAACTACACAGCTCGACGCTAAGAGTCCCTAGTTACCATTTTTCTAGTTTTGTGGTTTTTTGCCAGTTCGGCTACAATAAATACTTACTTGTACGAACGGCGTATAGTCTTTACACGTTCTATATGAATTTTTCGAGATATGGAATTTTCAAAATTTCAAAATTCGTTTGGAACCCCTTCCCCTTGACCTAGGGTTATGAAAAGTTTCGAGGATCATTGTGGGGCTGGTCCAAACCCAGAAACAAAATTTCGTAATTTTAACTCAACGCTAACTGGGCAAAGTGCCGCGGACGGCGTACGGACGGATTTTTCTTTATTCGATTTTCTGAATCTACGTATCTTGAAACGTAAACCAACAAATTTTGAGGGGGGGTTAAAATTTTTTTTTCTTTGGAGATTCCAATGGTTCATTATCGAAGATAATAAACCAAAATTAATCAGTGGACAAATTGAAGCAATTTTCAATTAAATTGAAACTGCAACATTGTTCTTATTATATCGTTTGCCTATAATTAATTTTAATGTAGGCCAAGTTGACTTCCATTCAAACAATGCACTTTATTTCAATCTAATTTATTTAAGTAGGTACCTAATTCAAAAATTATTTGGTTTGAAAATACACGCATGTTCACCAACAATCTTTCATTTCGTGGGTTATAATTTTATCTTTACAGTTTTCTGAGAAATTATTTATTTTAAAGGTACTGTACTTAGACGTATTTTATCTTACGAGATATGATTTTATGATAAAATGATAAATGATTTTATGATATGATTTTATCTTGTCAAGATATGAACACTTACGTACCAGAATACGCTAAAAACGAGAACCACAAATAAAAGACACAAAACAAACTGGACCCTTCTTCTCCCACAGAAAACCCTACTATACTACGTCTTCTCCCGTGAAACTCAGGAAGTCAAATGATTTTGTGGGAGGTTATAACGTGAGATCACTGTTACCTTTCCAGTTCGAGTTCTCAACCCTCATCTCAATTCAGTGCAAGAAGTTCCCGAACTGAGCTGCACTGAGTTCACGAACTGAAACAGGCTGGAACGCAGTTCATCATGCGCATGGCTTCTGCGCAGAACTAGTTCCTGAACCAGTTCAAGAACTGGTCAGGTTGGAACATACCTTATATGTTATACATGTACTATATTCATATTTAGTCTCAATTGTAATGTTTATTTAGTAAACAATAAATTTAAATCTAATAAAAAAAAAAAAACCCGGTTGACCCACAAGCTGTTCGAGTCAACTGATGCCCCTCTCCCCCACCCCCCACCACCACCACTTACCATCACATTTCTTCACCGCTGCCCGTTCCGAGTCATAATTCATGGAAATTAAAAGATCAGAACAAGGCAATTTCCCTCTTGGGACAGCCGCTTCGAAATTAGTCAGCGTCGACCTCTTTGCGGAGGTTGTAAAAGACGAGTCGTCGAAGCAAGAACTGAGGGTTTTGTATGACGATGGATGGCGGACGGGAGGCTTTCGACCTCATTCTTAATTAAAACTGATCACCGGATTTCCTCGGCGATAATCTTTTCAACCGTGTTTTCGTGACCCCCAACTAATATTTCCACTCCGCGCTTTTTATTTCTAAATCGCTTTGACGTCGCCGTTTCTCCAATTTCTCCCGCCCCCGTCATTATTTTCTTGAGCAATTTTTCTTCACCTTCGCATACATCAGTGACAATTTTCTCTGGAGTGAGCGCTAATGAAACGTCAAACGCTTAACAACCGTCACTGAGAATCTGATTCGCGAGGAACGTGCACGTTGGCTCAGAGCTCTGATTGGGTTCATTCGTACAACGCCACCGTCCCCATGAATTTCTAAGGAAAAAATAATGCGCTGTTCACGTGACTGGAGATTTTCGGTAACTAGTAAAAGTAAAGTAAAGTAAGCAACCATTTAAGGTTGAATTTCCGTCAGACTGCCGTTTTTAGGCGTCGCGGACGTCATCGGCTGTCCACCTAGGTGGATCAGAATTGTTCCGATGATTTCGCTTACAAAGCTACTCATTGCCTCGGCCCCTTGAGTTGAGAGGGGATCGCCGTACAGAAGCGTGAAAGATTACTTGGACGGGAGACCCACTTACCGGCGGTCACCCATCCAAGTAACATCCACGCCCGACGATAATGAACCTTTGTAATCGACCAAGAAACAAAAACCAGCATATTTTGTAGGGGGGGGGGGGGGGGGGGCAAAAATTGATTGATTCCAACGGTTCATATCGAAGATGATAAACCAAAGATTGACTTATTGAATTTCACTTGTAAGCCGACGATATAAAGTAATGTATTTGTCTCGCGTCCACATTTATATTATATAAAGTCAGTTATATTATAAAATATATACATATAATTTTTGGTGTCTTTTGGCAGTGGATTCAGGATGGTCTGAAACGGATTTTGGTATGACATTTTTTCGAAAATTCGTGTTTTAAAAATTTTGGACCGAGAACAATAGCTACATTTTCTTCGAAAATTCGCTAAAAGTCGACCGAGTCAGTCGAATGGAATGGAGTCGATCGGCTCCATTCCGGGGAATTCGGTTACGGAGAAGATGGAGGGTGTGAGGGGGCGGGGGTTGTCTGTGATGGTTAATGGTGGGAGGAGGGTGGTGGGTGGTAGGAGGAGGGCGGTGGGTGGCAGGTGGATGGTGGTGTGTGGCACTAGGATTGTGGTGGGTGGCAGGAGGAGGATGGTGGGTGGCGGGATATGGCTGGCGGGGTGGGAGAAGGGTGGACGGCGGACTATTCATTGGCCTCCAGGATTTCCTCTATTTCGCCCATAATATTATTCACTGCTCTGTAGAAACCCAAAAGACCCCCCTCAAACCCGTTATGGGCTTGAGGTCTAGTTATCAGCTAAAGATCTCATAATTCAAGTGATATGTCAATATTAAGACATCTGATAAATGGTATTATTCGGTAACTATTTCGCATTTCGAAATGTATAATAATACAAAGTACGACTACAAAATACGGAAAATACCGAATAGTTTTCTCGACAATTCGGACTAATTGTTGCATTCAGTGGAGTTCCACGATCGTCAGTGGAGTTACACGATCGTCAAAGGAGTTACACGATCGTCAGTGAATCGCCGCTCCACTAGTCACTCCCCCCGCCCCATCCACTCATCACCCTTCCATCATCCTACTGCCTACCCCCTGACTTCTTGCCACGCCTCTCCATTTGGAACGATCGTCAGCGGAGTGACGAAGGTCTGCAGCAGTGTATAACAAAAGCTACTACTCTGGTTCACCTTCCACACTCTAAGGTAAAACTTACACCGTGGATAACCAATGGTATTTCAAAGGCAATTCGTTTGAGGGAAAAATTGAGTAGGAAATTGAAAACACAAACCTTCAATAGGTCTCTTCGGGTTCGCGTGGAGAGGTACAATAAATTACTCAAGACTTTAATAAACAAGGCAAAACAGGATTATTACGGTGCACGGTTCAAGGAAGTGGAGGGAAAGCCGAAAGAGTGCTGGAGATTTATAAATGAAACCTTTCTGGGGAAAGAAAACAGTAGGCGTCAGTATGATAAAATATTATCTAATCTAATGAACGAAAAAAATGTAGATGTAGGTAAGGCTAAATCGGAAATAGCTGTGAACTTTAATAAATATTTTGCCAATGTAGGGGAAACCCTGGCGAAGTCAGTTCCCAGAGGTAATGCAGCTTTTCAACCTCAATCACAGAGGGCACGTGATGTACCTAATTTTAGGTTTGTGGACATAACTAAAGAGGATCTGAATAAAATAATAGGAACTATGAATGGTAACTCGGTACCAGGCATAGATGGTGTATCTCTTAAATGGATAAAGGAGAATTTGGACACACTCAGTGAACCAATAATGCATATAGTAAACACGAGTCTGCAAACCCATACATTCCCAGACAGGTTCAAGGCAGCCCGAGTAATCCAACTTTTCAACGGTGGAAATGCGATGGAACTCACTAATTATCGACCGATCTCATTGTTAAGCGTACTATCAAAACTAATTGAAAAACTCTGCAAATTCTTGACACAACGGTTCATTATCTTCTTTGTACAGATCACCCTTCTGTCTAGATCACTAGGTCTAAATGTCTAGATCCTAAATGTTAGATTAATTATTATTATCAATTATCACTAATTATTAACAATTTTATCAAGTACCTAGTGAAAATTATTATAATTTATTGTTAGGTATTAATAATTCGTATTTACTATTAATAATAATAATTATTAATTATGATTAATTGATACGATATAATTCTGGGGTTTTTAATACTACGTCGGTAATAATTTTTCTATAAAAGAAGTACCTACCTACCAACAAACATTCGAAATTACCTTCATTTCCGTAGCACGAAACGCACCTCAGAACAACAAACTCGACATCACTTAAGCCATATGATGTTCCAAAGAGCTTGTTAGTATGAAAATGGACCTGTACTTCAACAGTTTGATTCACGATCTGGTTGTGAGGCACAATCTTTGAGCCGTCATTGTGAACGAACGGCTGGTCGTACAAAGCTGCGGATGGTCTTAAAAAATTCTACGGAACAAACTCTATCTAAATATGAAATAAAAAACATACCGTTTGATGGGAATTTTTCGAGATATGGAATTTTCAAAATTTCAAAATTCGTTTTGAACCCCTTCCCCTTGACCTAGGGTTATGAAAAGTTTCGTGGATCATTGTGGGGCTGGTCAAAACCCAGAAACCAAATTTCGTAATTTTAACTCAACGCTAACTGGGCAAAGTGCCTCGGACGGCGGACGGCGGACGGCGTACGGCGTACGGCGGACGGACGGATTTTTTTTTATTCGATTTTCTGAATCTACGTATCTTGAAACGTAAACCAACAAATTTTGAGGGGGGGTTAAAATTTTTTTTTCTTTGGGCGATTCCAATGGTTCATTATCGAAGATAATAAACCAATAAAAAATTTTTTTCTTTGGGCGATTCCAATGGTTCATTATCGAAGATAATAAACCAAAATGGGTCAAACAGCAGCTATCTCAGGATTTCAGCACCCCTCAGGATCTCCGTTTGCTGCTGGTGAAGACTCTCATAATTCCCTTGTTTACCTATGGTGATCTCCTTTATGTACGATCTCCTTTATCTCGTAAATTCTTGTGATGCTGAATCGAGGAGAAAACTTGAGGTTGCATTCAATGGATGCATCAGATATGTCTACAAGCTTAAACCACGGGGGCATGTCTCCTCCCACATTAATTCTGTATTAGGCTATGGCCTTTTTGAATACTTGTCCATCCGTTTCTTCAGATTCATCTTTCAAGTCGCCCATAAAACGAACAATGTCCCTTCTTATCTTCATGGAATTTTTTCTGTTAGTTTGTCCCCTCGACTGTCCACTCTAGTGCAAACATTTGCAAAAACTAAAGCATTTAGTAACTCCTTACGTGTGGCAGGAGCAAGAGCTTGGAACCGTCTGCCTCTCGCTGTCAGGTCTCTCCCCACTCTCGGAGCAATTACCAAATCACTAAAAGAACATTTTACCCACCAATAGTCTCTTCATCACGTTTCAGTAATCCTCTTTCCTCCTTCATTTCTACTGCATTTTCTTTCTACTCTTCTTCTTTATATTCTTTTTTCTTTTCAGTCTCCCTCTTCCTCTTTCTTTTTTCATAATACGCAATTCTAGTTTTCTTTTTGTTTTTTTTTTCTCGTTATCTCTTTTTTTTTCTAACCCCCAATTGGGTTCTTATAAATATAGTATAGTTTAGTTGTTTTATATAATTGTCCAGGCTCGGCGGGAACTTTGTTCCTATTTGGATAATAAAAGAGTTTATTATTATTATTATTATTATTACTATCTGAGTACCTGGAGTCAAATCTTGTTCTCTCAGAAAAATAGTTTGGTTTTCGGAGGGGTGTTGGTGTGGATGAGGCCTTGTTCTCGTTAACAAAACAAATAAATACCACACTTGATAACAGGAAAAAAGGTATCTTAGTTCTGCTTGACCTGTCGAAAGCCTTCGATTCGATCAAGATTCCCTTGATGACCTTACTTACCTCTTCGCTGATGACACGGCTCTCTTTTGTGAGGGAGATTCTTGGGAAGAAATATTTTCTTCCGTGAATCACGACCTGTCACTATTATTCGATTGGCTGTCTGCAAACACTCTTACCTTGAACTTGGGATAGTCAAATCTCCTTTTAAACCAAACGGATTTCAAAATTTAAATATTTTTTCTACAGGTTGCGAAAAGTGATGCCATTTAAGTTTATGCTTGTTTTGTATAGGTCCTTGGTGCAAAGCATAATGTATTTTGGAATCCTTGCATGGGGAGGAGCCTCTCCAAATGTAATAAAGCCTTTGACCATAGTCCAAAAAGCGATTTTAAAAATCATTACTTTTAAGTCGAGAAGATTTTCCTCCGACGAGCTGTATTCGTTAGTTCCCGTCTTCTCAGTTAGCCAGCTGTACATTAAAGCCGCTCTCATGTACCACCATAAACATCCGCTACATTTAATTTATGCACCGACAGTATCCTCTTATGGGCTACGGGAGTCCACTCTGGGAGTAAACCCAGTTCCCGCGAGCCGCTTGAAATGTACCACCCGACATGTATTTTTGACATTTTATGTCTTTGCTTTGGCACTTTGGCGATTAAAAACTGTCACGAAAAAGTCTCCTCGAAACCTACATTTTACGATAATTTTCACTTACAACCAAGCCGTTGCTAGGGAAAGGAAACTTCTGTAGTTTTCATCGGACAAAAATCGTTCTCCATTCGATCGAAAGCTCTCGAATTATCATGCATTTCTTGCGTATTTGTTCTTGGTATTTATGTCAGACTTATATATATTTTTATGTTATAAATAGATACAGTGAACAATGCTGCTTGTTTTGTGATCAATTGCTTGAGGTTGAGGTTACCTACATTTCTGTTTTCATTAAAATAATACTACATACATCCAAACAAAGTTGGTCGTACTGGAAACTGGGATACGTAGTTTTGATTTAGCCATCAGCCACAGAATACCGGCCTTTGATTCGTATAAACAAAGAGAAAACAGGACTTGAGGAAATAGAAGTCTGTAAGTATTTACAGTACCAGTTGGACTGCACAAAATCAGATATTTTGCACTAGTATAATTTTTATGACAAAAAGAAGTGCGAAATTTCTTAACTATGTCCACTACTGGTGCTTTCACCTTAGTACAATATTGACATTAAATGTACCAATGTGTTGCAGACTCGTATGCAAGCATTTAGTTGCTATAAGGCCCACTTTCACCAAAAAATTAACTAACGGAGATTACCCAAGTTAACCTCGGAAGATAAACCTGAATGTCTTTCACCAAACCAAATGTCGTTTAAACTCAGAATGAAATAACGGAGTTTAGCAAACGGAGATTACGCAAACTGTCCAACTGTGCCAACCGTCCCGTACGACAAAAGTTGGACAATGTGAAGCGCCGGAGCTACAAATTTTTCGACGAACACACACACTGTCTATTTCTTAATAAAGTTGCTACTGTTTTTAGTTAAGTCACAACCATAACATAATATGTAACATTATAACATAATAACATAATATTATAGCTTCCAGTTTTGTGAATTATAACCGTCCGGAAAATCGTATAGCCGAATTGAAGAGAGATGTTTTCGTTCTCCTCCCCCAATCCATATGAATCGGTTTCAGCAGAGTACAATCTGCTTATTAAGCCGCACTGTGTTTTTAGCCTACCGATTCTCATCAGAAAGCTGTCCAGTAATTTCAAAATGCCTTCGAATTTGAGCCGAGCCAAATACTAAACATCTGTTTTTTGTATGTTATGTAATTGGGATTTATTCCGTTATTCTAAATATATAAATAAAAACAAAAAAATACGTGGAAATAATAAATAAACAAAAAAATACGTGGATGACAGTGTTTTAATTGTAGATGAGACTATAGTAGACCAACTGCTTTTGGAATTTAACCAGTATTGCCAACCACACATACAGTTCACCTTGGAAATGGAAAACAATAACTCCTTGCCATTCTTAGACATAAACATCATTAAACTTTCAGATGGTTCTATAAAAACTGATTATTATCAAAAATGAACCTACTCCGGCAGGTTGATCCATTTTCATTCTAACCAACCATACCTGTACAAATTTAACACAGCCAGAAATTTGTTGTCAAGAAGAATCAACTTATCTCATCCTAGTTTTCACAATAGAATGTTAAATAGAATGTTAAATTAATACTGTTAACAAATGGATATCCTATCAAACTTACAAAGAAAATAATTTATTTACTTACTCAAACTCAACAACGCACCTCTTCTAATCCCACTACTAACAATCTCCCTCAACAAACCAGTACTCCCTCACAATTGAATCACCATAACCAACATCCTTTCAACAGTTCCAACCCTCAACAAACTACAGGTACTAATAATGTAAAATTTGCATCACTCAAATATGTTGGTCCAATTTCACAACAAATAAAGAAAAAAATTCAAAAATACAGCCCAAACACTAAAATTGCATTTACCAATCACAACAACAATAAGAGACTATTCTCAAAACTTAAGGACCCAAAACAAAGAGACGAAATCAGTGACATAGTATCTAGGAACGCGGTAGCGTTCCGCCCCGCCAAGCAAAGAAGTTGAGAAAACGAACGCTGTCGGGTGTATGTTTACCGGACGTCACGAAACGCGTTTTCGAGGTATCCATATCTCGGCTCCTAGTTGACCGATCAACTTGAAATTTGGTTTGGATGTTTTTGGTGTGGATAAGAGAAAGCCCTGAAAGTTTCAAGTCGCTAGGTCTGAAGGGAGCCAGGTAATATAACTTCAAAAACCAATTACCATGTTTTTCTACTTTTTTCAGTCGGTCAAGGCTACAGCCTCTCCACCTTCGCCGATTGACTTGAAATTTTGCACGGAGCTTCGTTTCAAGTGTAGCAAGTGCCTTTTGAAAGATTCAAGTCGATATCTTTAAAGGGAGCCGAGTTATATAACTTCAAAAACCCGGTTTTTCACCCTTACCTTCTTCTCCTTAATCAGTTAGGCCTTTCCACCTCCACGGATTGACTTGAAATTTTGCACAGAGCTTCGTTTCAACATCAGCCAGTGCCTTTTGAAAGTTTAACCCATTATCTCAACCCAAAAAACTTTTAGAAACAAAAAACCTGAAATTTAGGCTAATTTTGGCAACTTTGACGAGTCTACAGCCTGGGTAAAAGGACTAATCGACTTGAAATTTCGCATAGACCTTCTTTATAACATGACCCACTTCAACAACAAAAAGATGTGATATCCCCCCAAAAAACACTCCGTGTAAAAATCACCCCGCCTCGCAAATATCATTCTTCAGAGGCCGGAAAAAGTTATGATATCCACTTTCCCCGCCCGCCCTTTTCCTCATTAAGGAGCTAAGTATAATGAAAAGCTTAACCACTTCACAAGCACCGTACCCCTTTCGAAATCTCCCCTTGGCGCTATTGCGAGACGTTTTTATTACTTCCACTAGCAACTAATACTTGTATAAAACGTTAACCACCATCAAGTATTAGTTGCTTGTGGAAGTAATAAAAACGTCTCGCAATAGCGCCAAGGGGAGATTTCGAAAGGGGTACGGTGCTTGTGAAGTGGTTAAGCTTTTCATTATACTTAGCTCCTTAATGAGGAAAAGGGCGGGCGGGGAAAGTGGATATCATAACTTTTTCCGGCCTCTGAAGAATGATATTTGCGAGGCGGGATGATTTTTACACGGAGTGTTTTTTGGGGGGATACTCCATTGACTGCTCTGACTGTAATCTAAAATATATAGGTGAAACTAGGCAATTGACAAAAAAACGGATGACAGGCCACAAAAACGACAACAAAAAAGTCCGTAATATGACTGGTAATGAGCCAGATCTACAGTTCCCAACAGCCTTAGCCAAACACATAGCTGTAACTAAGCATAATCCCAATACTGATAATTGGCAGTTTTGTTGCTCAGAAACCAATACCAAAAAACGAAAAATCAAAGAAGTAGGTTTCATTTTGAAAAATAAAGATACAACTATGAACTTCAAAAAAGACACCAACGGTCTAGCAACAATTTATCAAAAACTTTTAACACATCGCCAACAGTAAGTAATTTCTCTAGTCCTTCCACGTTTTCTCAATAGACAGTACCTACAATCAATTCCCCCCTCCAATTTAACAAGAACACCTTTTTCTATTACCTACCTACTTGGAACAACTATTCCTCATAACAATTTTCGACAATGTTTGTATTACCTACCTACTTATGCCAACAATTTTTTGTAAACTCCTAATCTTACCCTACTTTTTATATAATGATACTATAATAATTACATTTATTATATTATAATGTCAACAACTGTTGTCTGTCGTGGTTCAGCCAAGACGCTGAAATTGTGACCCTGTCATTGTAACCTTGCATCCCTTAACCTTCTGTTGTTACTGTGTACTATCCCCTGTTCAAATCCCCTATGTGGCATTTACTTTAGCTCAACATGTAAGTACCCACTTAGCACAATAAATGTCATTAGTCGTAACATACATAATAAGTTTTCCATCTCTGCTGTTTTCCACATTGCTGTTCACAACAATATTAATTCTACTTTCCTTGTAGATGTCCACATGAATAGGGCCCAGTTCCTGGGCGGAAACGTCGTGTAATAAAGACCTTCACAACCAACGACTAGTATTTGGTCATTCAACGCATCCATATATAAATAAATAAATAAAAGTGTCGACTATTAATTCCACCACTGACTCAGTAACTGAGAAGCGCCTCCTGGCGAATTCCAACCAGACGTCCGAATTTCGGTCGGTTCTCACGTGAAGCACTCAAACATTAACTGTTAATGTTTGAGTGCTTCACGTGAGAACCGACCGAAATTCGGACGTCTGGTTGGAATTCGCCAGGAGGCGCTTCTTGAATCGTGCAGATTGTTAGGATTCCTCAGTTTCGTAGGCGTCGAGTGGAAGCGGCGGCAGCGGCGTCCGGCGAGAGTGCTGGTGTAAGGAGGGATGGGAGGAGGGTGATAGGGGGGGGGGGGTATATAAACGGCGCTGTAACGAAGAAGATGAGAGGGACCCCTCGGGACGATGAGAAATAACCTGGGAATCCCAACAATGGAAGCCCCTTTATGTCGTGGATCGTCAACCATAAAGTCGACTGCCTAAAACGAAAGTATTTTCCACATTCCTCAGACTTTACGTCAAACGACCACAAACCCCCCTCATCCAACTTCCCCCCCCCCCGCCCATTACCACAGCATTGACGACAGCGTCTCATCCTCACCACCTTTTCAACGGGACCGCTTTACTCCCCCGCCACCACCTCCTCTCACTACCACCTCTGACCATCCGACGTACTTACCAGCCCCTTTGACGACACCATTTATCCTCGTTCTCTTTCACATTCTCTCTCTGTCTCACCCTCTCCACCTTTATATATATTACGTTCTTCTCTTTACTAACCCCCCTCCTTCCACCACGCCACCATATAACACCGTCTCTCGCACTCTCTCTTTCTCTTCGAGAAATCCTTTCTCGCACTTCACGGTTCGCCGTCGGTTCTGCTTCTTCCTTTTGTGCTGGTTTACTCCTCCACTTGTCACGTGTGAACAAGCGTTCACGACCACAGCGCGCCGCTAACAAGCCGCACACGGACGCCACCAGCCACACATTCTCATTACTCTTTGGCCTCATCCCTTCTTTCATCTTCATCTCATTCTCTATCTCTTCCCCTCCTTACTCATATCATTCATTATCACTGTTACTTCGTCATCCTCTCATTCTTTACCAATTGGTAAAGATTAATCTCCCTTCTCCTCATCTCATTCTTTATCACTCTTTCTTCTTCATCCTCTCATTCTTTATCTTTCTCTCTTCTTCCTCACCTCATTCCTTTTCACCCTCCCTTCTTCCTCCTCACCTTCTTCATAAATCTCCCTTATTCCTCACCTCATTCCTTTTCACTCTCCCTTCTTCATCCTCTCATTCCTTTTCACTCTCCCTCCTTACTCATTTTGTTCTATTGATCACTCCCCGTCTTACTCCTCGCCTTCTTTATCAATCTCCCTTCTTCCTCATCTCATTCTTTATCACTGTTTCTTCTTCATCCTCTCATTCCTTTTTACTCTCCCCCCTTCCTCATCTTGCTCTTTTGATCACTCTCCAATCTTACTCCTCACCTTCTTCTTCCTTATCTCATTATTTATCACTGTTTCATCTTCATCCTCTCATTCTTTATCACTTTCCCTTCTTCATCCTCACATTCCTTTTCACTCTCCCTCCTTCCTCATTTTGTTCTATTGATCACTCCCCGTCTTACTCCTCGCCTTCTTTATCAATCTCCCTTCTTCCTCATCTCATTCTTCATCACTGTTTCTTCTTCGTCCTCTCATTCTTTATCAATCTCCCTTCTTCCTCATTTTATTCTTTATCACTCTCCCTTCTTCCTCATATCATTTATTACCAATCTCCCTTTTTCCTTTCAGTTTTTTTCATCTTTCTCCCTTCTTCCTCATCTCAATTGATTTTTTTTTAAATCAAGAGGACGCTATCATAACGACAATTGATACCTCGTAAGGTGGTTGTGCAACATGTTATCTATCAAGGCGATCCCAAATCATCGCTACCAACACGAACATTGTTCGATATCACTCAATAACGACGATTGGTATTTTGTTTTAAGATTTCCCATCTCTTTGTGCCATTATAATGAGCTCAAATCATCGTTATCGAACCAAAAACTTCATTTCTAACCAAATAACAACAATTAAGAAATCTCCTTTACATCATGTAAATTCTCTACACGTAAATCTAGGGACGCGGGAGCGTCCCGCCCGCCAAGAAACCCGAAGCCCTGAAAACCGAAGCGACTGAGACACTGATTACGCGACGGAACTAGTTGGGGTTTTCACCCTACCATAGCTCGGTCCCCTGAGTGTCTCGAGAGTTGATTTTTTGTACACCAACTCTCCAGGGGCACGTGAGGACGTAAAACAAATTTCAGCTCTTGGGAACATCAGGTGTCGGGGGTATAACAATTTTAAAACCACTATTTTTCACGTTTTTCGTGTTCTTCTTCTTCTTCTTCTTCTCGTTGTTCATTGACGGGGCTACAGCCCAGCAGACAAATCGGATCGAGCTGAAATTTTGCACACACGTTTGTTATGCTCCAAGGGAGTGCCTTTTGACCATTTTTTTCTCCCTCCCCCCATTTCCCCCCCAATTAGGGGGGAAATAGTGTTTTTTAGGAATTTCAAATGGTCATAACTCCTTCAAAATTGAAGCTTTTTCAGATTTTCTTTTTTAGTTGTGTTCAGCTTTTCAAACTGTTTAATTTGAGATCAAAAAATGCTTCCTAAGGGGGAAAATAAAGGAGTTATGGTGATTTTTCTATTTTCAACAACAACTGCCGCAAATATTGATGAAAATTGGTGCGGTTGGTCTTAAAATGTCCGCTAGGTTGTCTAGAATATGCTCAATAATTTTGAACTAAATCTCAATCGATTTGACTAATCCTCAGCCAAAAATACGTGAATAAATTCCACATCTACTGATTTGGCTAATTTCCGAAAACATCAAAGTTGAACGGTGGTCAGAAAAGTTGTCGTAGAGTGGCGCCTGTTTAAGGATCGATAGGAAATTTTATGGGCTTTCGAATGAGGGTAGCGCACTTTGGCACTTTCCCCAACGGTTCTCGAGTTATTCGCGATTTTTGGTATAAAAACGTGCGTTTTACCAGTTGCAAACTTTCTCTTTCCTCTTTCTCTTCGACACCAATAATTACAATTATTGTAATGATTCTCAACAACAAAAATTTGCACAATCCCCAAGAAAAAGTGCAACCAATTTTCAAAAAATTTCTAATTCAAATTTATTCAAATTTCTAATTCTTTCTATTTTTTTAAATTTAATAAGAATAATTGTATTAAATTTTAATAATTGTTTTTAAATTGTTGATTGTTTTAATTAATCGAAAATTTTAAAACTAATATTTAACCAATTCGCAAAAATTTTAAAACTACTTATTTTTCAAACACATTTCAGATAACAAACAATAATTTCCAAAAAATAATTATTCTTGTCACAAAAACAAGAAACAAAAAGGCAAATTAGTATGCGTACTAATTTTAACATGAATAATGTTTTTGCGGTGGCCTACCAGAGTTGAAAAGCGTAACGAAGTTTAAGTCACGAAATTATGTCACGAAGATTTTTAATGATTTTCACGTACAACCGAGCCGTTTCTAGGGAAATGAAACTTCTTTAGTTTTCAACGGACAAAAATCGTTCTCCATTCGTTGGAAAGCCTTTAATTTATGCATAAATTATATACTGCCAAAATCACTGTAAATATCGAAGAAGCTGAGATACAGCCCTGAGTAAATAAAAAAACTAATAAATTTTCCGCACATTTCTTAATATTTTCCATACAGACAAAGAAAAGAGATAAGGAAAAGGGGAAACGGGACGCAAAAACATTATTCATGTTTTGCATAGCAAATACCTCGTTCTATACAAAGTATAGAAGAGAAAAGATCCGGGGGGTCGAGCGCCGAGGTTTACTAAATTTTGACTAGGATAAAACTTCATTTAGAAAAACATTTACTAGTTACCTCGTAGGTACTTTTGTATTGTATAAGTTGTTGAACCGTATTGTATAAGTACCACTCGAAAACTAGCCATGCAAAAAGATGTGATATCCCCCCAAAAACAACTCCGTTGTAAAAACTGGCCCGCCAAAAAACCTCAGCCGCAAAAAGGAATGATATCCATTTTGCCCGCCAGCCACATATATAGGATGCTCAGTGCTTCGCACCTCGCTGTTGAGTGTGCATATAGAAACCTGATCCTCCTACCCCTAACCTCCACCGTCAATGTTTTCCTGTTCCCTGTCACCTTCCCACAACCCCCTCTCACCCTTAGTCACCCTCGGTTTCACCTAATATGTTTCCTCTGTTACACCAGCAGGGAGCTTTACGCTTCTTTCAATGCTGTTGGCGGGAGCTTTTTGCCAGATGAACAAGCTAACATAAGTATTACTGGTGGTCACGAGTAATCAGCGGTGGTACAACTGTAATGAAGTAATGCTTCAATTCAGGCTTGTTCATCTGGCAAAAAGCTCCCGCCAACAGCATTGAAAGAAGCGTAAAGCTCCCTGCTGGTGTAACAGAGGAAACATATTAGGTGAAACCGAGGGTGACTAAGGGTGAGAGGGGGTTGTGGGAAGGTGACAGGGAACAGGAAAACATTGACGGTGGAGGTTAGGGGTAGGAGGATCAGGTTTCTATATGCACACTCAACAGCGAGGTGCGAAGCACTGAGCATCCTATATATGTGGCTGGCGGGCAAAATGGATATCATTCCTTTTTGCGGCTGAGGTTTTTTGGCGGGCCAGTTTTTACAACGGAGTTGTTTTTGGGGGGTTCAATTTACAAAACAACAGAAGTTAGAATTGAGGGATGGATTCACAATGTTTCAAAAGAGGATTTGAATCGAGAAATTATTCCACAGATCGTGTACTCCACTGGTGCTATTGAAGGCAACGGAAAACCTTAATTCCTCCGGACATTCCTCTAAAATGTTCTGTATGTAACTTTTTTTCTCCAGTTGATCTTGTTGGCTTTAAGCAAACGTCCTGAAAATACGTTTGCGAGCCTTTTCTTCGAAACTCCAAAAACGAATAAATTTACGTGCGTCAAGAAAAGGGCCAAAGCGGGAGGAGTGAAACACAACTAAATCAAAACTCTTACTGTTATGCGTAGGAAAAAAGTAAAAGATGAAGAAAACTGGTTTTCTTAAGTTTTACTGCCGGATGGACTTTTACTCTTGAATATCCATGAGGGAAGACCCCGAAGCCAATCAATTATTTTTTTTTCTTTATTATTCTTTTTCATATTACTTAATGTTATTTTTTGCCACTGCTTTGGGAGAGATTTTGAAACAGCCGGCTGGGAGTCATACATTATTTAATAGGACAATCGGAATGGGCGATGATTACCCTTTTGGTTTATTTCTCGTCTGAAATTCTCGACTGAGCGGAAAATATTTCGGGAAGACGGCAAATCCGGTAAAAGAAAATACCCGCCGAACAAAAATGGATCCAGTGGAAAAGAGTTTTATTATTAACGTCAACTTGATCATCTTCGTAATAAACCATCCTAAATCAGGCCGAATCGCCATCAAAGCCTAAACTAATCGAACCATTTCCAACCCAACCAATCATATCTAACCTAACCTATCTCATAATCATTATAATATACTTAATCATATTTATAATCATATTTAACCTAACCATATCTAACACGACCTAAACATATCTAACATAACCTAAACAAATCTAACCTAACCTCATCATATCTAACCTAACCTAACTATCTCTAACCCAACCTAACCTGACCTCACCTGAGTCAAATTGCTGTGCACACTATATAGGTGAGTTGGAGTCGATTTCACTCATAATACGAGTGAAATCGACTCCAACTCACCCATTAGGTTCAAACTTGGAAGGATGTTGAAATTATATACTAATTGAACGTAGTTAACCACCACAAACCTATAAGAGAGTGAGTTTTGGCGATTTCAAGATCATCGGCTGTCTGCTAGGGCTTCAGGGTGGATTCACCAAATTGCTTTTTTTGTGAATGGGACAGTAGTTTATACAGCTCGTGATAAGCACTAGACTGTCTAAAAGTACACTGAAAGGACTCAATTAACACCAGGCTCCAAGAACGTCATAAATCCTCCGTTGATGAACCCCAAGAATGTATTGCTCGACCGTATGAAACAATTTGTTATGGCCCTGAATAGAGAAAATCTATATTATGACTGACTTTCTTAGTTCAAATTCACTCAATTTTACGAGAAGCGTTTGTGGAAACTTTGTACGTGATGGAGAAAACCGTACTGAAGATTTAAATTCAGCACGAACAAATACGTAAAAAATACCAGTTAGATTTCAGACATCGTTCAAACAAAATTAAAATGCAGCATTGTGTTATGACCTACCTACTAAAATTCCACCCATAATAGCCTGTTATTAACGGCTTCTACGGTGTAATTACCCTCTCCCGGATTCCTCTCTGCTTTTTCCCTCCAAATCATCTTTCCTGTTAGCAAGTGAAGTTTTCAAGTTAAACAAAGTATAAACCCGCACGTTCGACCGACGAGGGGTAATTTTTAATACAAATTATTTACCATTGATCGGTTAACCAAAGAAACCTGAAGCGCTTTAATCGACCTTTTGTTTTTGGCTTGTTATTATTGGGAAAAAACAACACGAAAGTTTCATTCAGAGGCGAATTAATCGCGGGAGTTCCAAATAAAACTTGGACAAGGAGTATAATGGTGGAGTTTAACAGGAGTTTCCGATTAAAATGGAACGGTATGTTCTCGATATTTTTAATTATTGTGGTCAAAGCGACTCTAATACTTCCCTATTAACTTTTCCCGTTCGTTTTTCACATATCTGATCCATTCATTGGTACAATCACTCATTCACCCTTAACTGCACCAGCTATCATATTATTATATGCAACTTTAAACTCGGCTCACGCTCATTCTGGTGCTCGATCACTTTTGCATATTTTGATTTATTATCTCCGACAGTAAAACATTGGAATCGACTAAAGAAAAAAAAATTAGCGGTAGTAACTAGTTCGGAACAGCCCCACATTGATCTTTGAAACTGTTCATAACCCTAGGTCATGGGTCGGCAACCTGCGGCCTGCAAAGAATTTGAACATTTTGAAGAAAAAAAAATTAGATTTCTAAAAAATTATTTCCTTCAAAAAATAATTCGATTAAAGGGCGAATTTACCAATAAGATGAAATAGCATACCAAATTACTTTTTGGTTTATTATCTTCGATAATGAACCATTGGAATCGCCCAAAGAAAAAATTTTTTTAACCCCCCCTCAAAATTTGTTGGTTTACGTTTCAAGATACGTAGATTCAGAAAATCGAATAAAAAAAAATCCGTCCGTCACCCGTACGCCGTCCCCCGTACGCCGTCCGCCGTCCGTGCCACTTTGCCCAGTTAGCGTTGAGCTAAAATTACGAAATTTTTTTTATGGGTTTCGACCAACCCCACAATGGTCCTCGAAACTTTTCATAACCCTAGGTCAAAGGGAAGGGGTTCAAAACGAATTTTGAAATTTTGAAAATTTCATATCTCGAAAAATTCATATAGAACGGTATGTTTTTTATTTCATATTTAGATAGAGTTTGTTCCGTAGAATTTTTTAAGACCATCCGCAGCTTTGTACGACCAGCCGTTCGTTCACAATGACGGCTCAAAGATTGTGCCTCACTACAGGATCGTGAATCAAACTGTTGAAATACAGGTCCATTTTCATACTAACAAGCTCTTTGGAACATCATATGGGTTAAGTGATGTCGAGTTTGTTGTTCTGAGGCGCGTTTCGTGCTACGGAAATGAAGGTAATTTCGAATGTTTGTTGGTAGGTAATTCTTTTATAGAAACTTTATTACCGACGTAGTATTAAAAACCCCAGAATTATATCGTATTAATTAATCATAATTAATAATAATTATTATTAATAATAAATACAAATTATTAATACCTAACAATAAATTATAATAATTTTCACTAGGTACTTGATAAAATTGTTAATAATTAGTGATAATTTATAATAATAATTATTCTAACATTTAAGATCTAGACATTTAGACCTAGTGATCTAGACAGAAGGGTGATCTGTACAAAGAAGATAATGAACCGTTGTGTCAAGAATTTGCAGAGTTTTTTTTATTCGATTTTCTGAATCTACGTATCTTGAAACGTAAACCAACAAATTTTGAGGGGGGGTTAAAAATTTTTTTTCTTTGGGCGATTCCAATGGTTCATTATCGAAGATAATAAACCAAAAATCCGTCCGTCCGCCGTACGCCGTACGCCGTCCGCCGTCCGCGCCACTTTGCCCAGTTAGCGTTGAGTTAAAATTACTAAATTTTTTTTATGGGTTTCGACCAACCCCACAATGGTCCTCGAAACTTTTCATAACCCTAGGTCAAGGGGAAGGGGTTCAAAACGAATTTTGAAATTTTGAAAATTTTATATCTCGAAAAATTCATATAGAACGGTATGTTTTTTATTTCATATTTAGATAGAGTTTGTTCCGTAGAATTTTTTAAGACCATCCGCAGCTTTGTACGACCAGCCGTTCGTTCACAATGACGGCTCAAAGATTGTGCCTCACTACAGGATCGTGAAT